>JAMXBD010000433.1:600000-991165 GCA_024138025.1 Combretum micranthum | reverse complement strand
ATGTCTATATATATATATATATATATATTATATGTTTGGAAAAATAGTTTGAGATACCGATATTTACATAAATCATAAGAATAGTAGAAAATCGGATACCTACCAAAGATAAGAAAAGGTAAACTTTAATTCTATTTTCTAACTACAAATAAGTACTAAAGAGTAAGGAAAGGAAGTTAAGAAAGAGAAATAAACAAGTTTTAATTTTTTTTTCTCTCAACTAAGTTTAGTCAATAGATATTCTAATTCTCTAATTATCATGACTTGATCTTTGACACGCTTTGCATTTGGTTCTTATCCTAATCTTGACTTTATGATTGTCCTTAAAAAAAAAAAAAACTATTAGGGGGTAAGGACAACTAGCTTAGGGAGATATATCTCAATGAAAAACGTATTGTAAACCCTTGAAAATTTCATAATTTTTAGAAAATAATCCTAAGAGTCAAACACCGGAATCAAAACCCTTAAAAATTGAACCAAGTTAAAACATAATTCTATATAAGGTCAAAAACGAGATTTCTTAATCTTGAGAAAAATAGAACCTTAAAATAAAATAGAAAATCCAACTATCGGTTGATCAATATCCGTAAGCCAATCAAAAATCTATCCAATTTCTAACACATAAACCAAGACAGTATATCCAAATAAAACTCGACAGCGAAATGCAAAGTTCTTAAATCCCTTGGTGAATTTTAGAATCAGAAATTTCAATTTTCACCAAAAGTCAAACTGAGTCAACTCATAACCTTAGACTCGGTTAAACAATCCCAATAACTGAAAACTATTAAGTAATCACAAATAAAATGAAATAAACCAAAGACGTCGAACTAAAAATATAATATGGACGAAACCCCAAAATTTTATGATCTTACGAATAACTCAACAAAACCGGAAGTCAAACTGGAAACCTAAAAGTTAGCTAAGCATACAACAAACTCTAGCGTTTATGACTTGGTATATTGTGTATAAACCCTAAACAACGAAATGGAAATAATTTTTTATAATAGTTCGTAATAATATAGTTAAGCTTAAAAATATCATATTCGCGAATTTCTAGTGTCATTCGGATCCGAATGGGATTAGTTTTCAAAAACCGTGCCTCGGTACACTGGATGGCAAAAATATTCTGTTAATACCAATAGACTCTTAAAATATAAGGTTTTCAAAAATATCAGTTTTATAATTTTTTGGTAGCTAAAAATTAGATATCGCATTTATATGCGTATTTTTATTACTACTGGTATTTTAATTGTCTATTTTACTATTCATTGTACTTTTCTACTATTCAATACTATTCCTCTATATCTACTTTTTTCTATTATTATTTTACCATACTATTTCTTACAATTTCTTTTTCCCATAAAAATTATACACTACATATTACTAAACTTCTATTACACTTTTATTCTAAAATTAATTTTTAAACAATTTCTCTCCCTCTCTCTCATGTTGTCGTACCTTTCTCTCTCTTCACTTCAATTACTTTCTTATTCAATTAATTTAATTACATCTAATTTTTACTCCAAAATTCTATAAATACCTACTCCCTCTTTCGTTCTTTCACACAACTCATTCTACTACCAAAACTCTCTCAAATTCACTACACAAACACTCTCCACAAATTTTCCTACCAAAACTCTCTTTCACAAAATACTCACAAAATTTCTTTCTATGCACAATCCAACTATCATTTCTCAATAACCACATACCATACATTCACTACCATCTTCATACCACATAAGCACTTTAAGTAAAACTTTCTTCCAACCATTTAGTTTATCTATGTCATGTAACTTAACATGACTATGGTGTTGTTTTGAAACTCATATAAGTAGTAAAAGCAACAACATGTTCATGTTTTGTTCTTGCACATGAACTTCCTATTTTATTATGTTGTTTTGTTGATTTTATTGTTGTTATTATTATTTCTTATTCATATCTAACTACGTATATTTATGTATTTATATATAATCTTTAGAGCATATAAGCTCACTTATTATTTATTTATTTCATACTTTGCAATTTATTTATTTCATGCTATTTTTAAGACTAGTCTTTCTAGTTTTAGACTTTTCCATATTAAGTCAAAAACAATTTTCTTTATTCTTTTTGGGACTAGTCTATTCTTAGTCTCGGGATGCCTGATGAAGCTAAGGCTCCCAATACTTGATCGAGATACCTTGATGAAGCTAAGATTCCAAATACTTAATATTTTTATTATCTTGCTTATTATTATTACTTCTAGTATCTTTTTTTATTTTTATTTTACATGCTAATGTACATGCATAATAACTAAATTTAAAAGTAGAATTTTTATTTAATAAAAGAACTTAAAACCAAATTTTCTATTAAGTAGCTTGTCATTAAATAATGAATTTATTATCAATAACATAGAAATAGAGTAATATAAGTTTTCTCAAAGTTTTCTCAAATAACAAAGATAGCTTTACCAAGGAGAAATAAGAAACGAACACTTTCTTTGTATATTATGGTAACCTAAGTTTTAGTAAAATAATTTGTTAATATTCAAAGTTTTCACAAAAAGCTTAAGATTAAACTTTTTTTTAACTCCATAACAAAACCAAGAAACAAACTAGTTTTCAAAATTAAGATATGAATTTAGCCCATAAAGTTATAAACCCACTTAGAAAAATAATTATTTCAAATTTCTAAAGAAGAAACTTATTTTCAAAGAATATAAATAAGATAAGATAAGAAACAAAAGATTTTATCAATAAAGAGGATTCTTTTCAAAGGAAATAAAAGACTAAGTTTTAGAAAACAAAAAAATTATATTTTAAATAATAAATATAAAAAGACAAGACTCGTTTTCTAAAACCATTCTAAATACAAATTTATAAAAAGGTTTTCAACAACTTAATACACTTTTGATAACTTTGATCTTTTATCACACGGAGCAAAATTTATAAAAAACCAAAGTTAAAGGAAAATTTACTTGTTTTGAAAAAAGGAATGAAGAAAATAAAAAAAAAAAGAATATACTCATTTATAATAACCTATGAAAATATAAAGTTTCTTCAAAATACTCGAAAAGAAATTTATCAAGTTTTAACACTTTAAAAAGAATTGTTTTACAAAATAAATTGTTGAGACACTACCATTAGAATTTTTGCATATAAAGTGAGTTTATCTATATATTCAGAGGATTTATCAATAATATATATATATATATATTTTTAAAGGATTTTTGAATGAAGTAGGGTTAGAAAATTGTTTTGCAAAATCTAGAAATATTAGTTTTAAATCTATACCCTACGGTTTCGAAACCTAAATGACCTTATATGACAAGGATAACTTTAGAAATGGATAGATCTTTTCGAATAGGTAGAAAACGGTATATTATATGTGAAATTCCTAGTTAAAATGAGCTAGTTATTGCAATTTTAAATTGGAACTTCATTCTATACGATTTTGACGAACATAGTGAAATAGAATTAGAAAGTTTAAGTAGAATTTCTACGAAATACTCATCCCGAGTATTTCTTTTGTTTTAGGTAACAAAGGATACTGTCACGCCCCGGAGGGTACCTTAAATGTGGCAGTCCGCTGCATATAATATTAAAGCTAATGAATGACAACCTTAGTCATGCAGGAGCTTCGATATCACATACAAGGCGTGCTTCCAAGATAGTAGGAGACTCACAGGGGCATTACATTTAAGTAGATAATAAAAGCATGCAAGAACTTATATAAATAAACATGGAATATTCATTTAGATAATAATCTCTTACAACTTCTTGGGGGCATTCCCATGTGTCAACTAGTCTTGATTTACTAAACCATTAACAGAATATACATAACTATAACATAAGTCTACTATAGAGATTTTCTTAGAAATCTATGTTCAAAACTAAAGACATATAACTTCTTCCAAAAACTTTTAGTAGCTTTGGCTCATACTTGACATACGGGGCTCCTTGGTGCCAACCATAGATAATCATATTGTAACAAAAAGCTATAGGGATATAAGCAAATCTAGCTTAGTGAGATAATTCCCATCTACAAACATTTCTATATGTTAAACAAGTATTTAAACAATCATATGAGAATGCACCAATCACATGAGCAAACTAAGTACACAAGATTAACCGGAAATCATGTGTAGCATGGATTTTACGCCCTCCATGTTGGGGTTGGGAGGTTACAAGCCCATACGACCATCAATATTTGCAGATTTGCTAGCTCCTACTCGCCCTGTAGATTTTCCAGCTCCTACTGGCCCGTGTAGACTTTCTGGCTCCTACTGGCCCATGTAGACTTTCTGGCTCCTACTAGCCACCACTAAAACTTCCTCGTTTCCCCACATGACGAATAGTAGTGAAATAAATGTGACTCACAAATATGATATGCATGAATCATTTTCAATATAAGTTTAACCAATTAATGTTGAGTTCAAGTTAAAGGCGATCAAAACAATATTCATCATATCAATGCAAGAATCACAATTTATTTATCAATTCCTCTTTCGATATTCTTAAATTATATTTAACCAATCATAAATCCAAATCACACAATAATTGTTCATTTATCTTTTCCTTATTTTCTAGTGCTACTAATTATAAGCACAAACAAGGAAATGTAAATTAGTAAAGGATTAACTCACTCCATGTCGGTAGCTCCTAATCGAAGTAATCCTCTGGAAAAGCGATCTCAGTTTCTCCTTCACCTAGACAAAATAAAATACCCAAAATGAGTCTTTCATAGAATTTCTATTCTTGAAGATTCTAAATCTATCTTAAAATCACAGTAAAATCGGATTGGAGGAAATTCCAACTTAAAATGGTCATAACTTGCTCATTTTAACTTGGAATTTCGCATATTATATATCGTTTTCTACCTATTCGAAAAGATCTATCCATTTCTAAAGCTATTTTCATCAAAATAAGTCATTTGGGTTCTGAAATAGTGGTGACAAGATTCACCACGAATTTTCATAAAACTTAAATTCATTCTTTTAACAAAACTCATAAAAGAGATATGTATTGTCATGGTTTGTAAAATCTTTGAAATGTATTTTCATATATTTATCGACTCATATTAAAAGTATGAAATTAATGAAGTTGTCTCAAACCATGAATTTTGTAAAAGTAAAGTCTTCTAAAGAAAAGTGAAGATTTTGCTAAAGAATATTTCAAGTTATTTTAAATGAGTAAATTTTCATTTCCTTTGTCCTTTAAATTTTCAAGGAATGATTTATTTTCTTAGTTTCTAATACTTTTTGAAATTAATAACAATTCTATATTCATAGAAATCATTTCCTTGTTTATTAAAGATCATTCTAATTTCATGAAAAGAATTTCTTTTTGAAAAGTGAAGTCTTAATAAAACTTTTGTTTACTAAAGAAGTTCTTTCCATGTTATGTATTTACTTTGTAAAGAAATTTTCTATGAACTCCTCTAGCTTTCTTAGAAAAGTTTGTTAAGATGAAATTCTTATTTTTCATGAAAATTACTTCTTACTTTTAGTTTTAGAGAAGAATTTTTATAAAATTTTTCCTTATTTATCTTGTTGAGACAAAAATCATTATGTTCATGCGTGAATATGAATCATAAGGTTATGAAAGCATAAAAAAACATAATAACTTAAAGAAATAAGCTAATAAAGAAATAAATCAGGTATTGGAACCTTAGCCTTAATAAGATATCCCGGGACTAAGAATAGACTAGTCCCATAAAGAAAAAGAAAATATTTTGACTTGATGAGGACAAGTCTAAGACTAGAAAGACTAGTCTTAAAAATAACATAAAAGTAAATAAATTGCAAAACAAATGAGTTTATATGCTCTAAAGGATATATATATATATATATAGCTACATAGATATATTTAGATAATTATATACATAAAAGCAACATAAAAGAAATTTGATTCATGAACAAAAACAAAGTATGAACTTATTGTTGCTTTCTTTAACCTTCATGGTTTAGAAAAACACACATTAAGCTCATACTAAGTAAAAGAACACTTTAGAAAGCTAAAACTATTACCTATAGAAGAAGTAGAAATAAGAGAAACTTTGTGAGAGATTATGGAGAGATTTTTGGAGAGTAAGTTTAGTGTATGGAAGTTGTGAAAGAAGTGGAAGGAATAGAGTATTTATAGGAAAATGTGGGAGGAAATTTGTGTTAATTAAATAAATGAAAATAAAACAAATTGAAGAGATGGAGAGAGGGCCGGCGCTAATCTTGAGTGTAGAGAGGGAGTGCATTTTATTTTTTTGTATTTTTGTTAATAAAAAGTAAGATATGAAAGATGTGAAGTTGTATTGGAAATGAAAATTGCAAGAAATAGAGATATGGTTTATAAGAGTAGGTTGTAAGAAAAAGTAGAGATAGATTAATAGTGTAGAATAATAGACAATAGTGTAATGTAAAGTAGACATGATAATTTAAGTATCGGTAGAAAAAAATACGCGTATAATTGTGATATATGATATTTTTAGCTATGAGAATTTATGAAATTAATATTTTTGAAAACCTTATTTTTTACTAGTCTAATGGTATATTCGGAATATTTTTACTATTCCGAGCCCCGAGACACGTTTTTCAAGAATTGTATCTGATTGATTCAAATGAGTCGCCGTTTTACTAATATGATCTTTTTAAGCTTTCTTAGATTATTACGAACTATTCTACATACTAATCTCTTACTAATTTTCCTAAGGTTACTTAACGAGAATGTCGGACTTAAACGGTCATGAAGGACTAGGGTTTTATTGATTTTGGAATTCTGGTTGACTTTCTAATTAGGGTTTGAGCTTTAATTGATCACAAAACTTTGGGTGTTCACAAATACGAGATTACTTTTCCTGGTGATTGCCACGACTAAGAAGATTACGAAATGGACGAGTCAGTTATTCCTCTTAATTTCGTTACCTTGCTTGTGCTTGTAAAGTAGTGGCATTAGCATACTAAAGAAAAGATAAAAATGGATATGTATGGAGAATTCAGGAATATGTATATATGTGGTTCTATGCTTATGTGTGAAATGAGAATTAAAACTATTGCAACTTCATATTACCTTTTTAAGTGTTTTGTTACTTACTTATATGATTGCTTATTTCTTGCCAAATTGATTGATCGCCCCCTAATAAACCTTAATAAGATTTGGTTTAAGAAAAATAAAATGCTCACGCATAACATCCATCAAGTCACATCTCTTTCGGAAGGCTATTATTCCTACGCATAAAGTTGAATTGGTTGTTATCGTGGTGGGTCACGAGCCATGTTCCTTCCTAGAGAATCCAAATCACTCGAGGAATGCAACTCTAGGTTCAGAGCCGAGCTAACCGAACGCTTTGGGTGGGGACCCGGGACTAGTAGTAGAAGGTCGAGGATGTTCATCACCTATTCCTTAACCTTTGATACAGAGGGGTAAATCCATTCTATATATGGTTTCTAGATAACTATATATATTTATGAAATCACGTGATTGTTGTATTGTATGCATAGCATATGTGTGAAAATTTGAATGAACTTGTTTAAAAATATGGTGCGAATGAAAAAGGAATACCTCACTAAGCTAGTTGTAGCTTATACCCCCATAGATTTGTATTGAAACAGGTATAACCGTGACTCTATTCAAGGAACATGATGCTAAGGAAGTCATAAAAGGATGTTAAACTTTTATGAAGGCAATGGGAACATAAGATGAAGTTATTCAGTAAGGTTCCTTATATATAATGTATGCTATGTTAATGTTTTAGATATTTCTAAGAAGTGTATTTATTTTGACTTGAAGACAGTAGAGGGGATATGTAAGGACTCGGTATCACCCCTATATTTGAAATAGGAGATAACGGTTCCCCAACCACATATAACCCCTAAGATTATATGTAAGGTTGCCTAAAGGAAATGTTTGAGTAATTGTTTATCTAATTCCATAAAGATATTATACAATGGGAGATATAATTTTTTTTCTTAAAAAAAAATAACTTAAGCAAAGCTATACTACCACACATTTTGGCAAAGGAAACCATTCAACTTCTAAATAACTAAAAACATGCATATATATATATATATATATATATTACATCCAAAGGCTTCTTACAAGCCTTAACCAAAATCCTCAAAACGACCTAACTAACACTATAATTACACTATCAACCAAAAAGAATCTCATCTAATCTATTACATTCATAAGGTCCATTGAGTCCATGGTCATCTCTAATCCTCCAACCCATCAAGAAAATCTTCAAAGTCGGTTCCGTACCCCATACTTGTATAGAACTCATCGGAATCATCACTGAAATAGATAAAATATGAGCCAAAGGCCCAGTACACAAGTAACGAATACAAAATGCGAAGTGGATCACACATTCTTAGATTAAATGCACTATGCAACAATCACTTGTTCATTATTAAGTCTTTAGTTAGTAAGACAACACGGGAGTATTCAAACTCTGGACAACAAGGATCTAGTATTACATCCGCCTCCCTGAGTGGTCCCTACTATTCATACAGACTAGGTAGCCCCACCTTCCGGCGTAGCCCGTAATACTAGGGGATCCTGAGTAACGCATCACGATGCTCAGGGGGTTGATATGAGCATCTCGGATACTCATATCTCCTAAACAATTCTATCCATTAACGAGAAAGTACCCTGTCCCCAATCTGAGCAAGGTGCCGCTCTCCGAACCAGATTCAATGGCAAACAACGACAATCAACACTCATATATCAATAGGATTTTCTTAATTTAAGATAGCTTGATTTTGATGCCTATCCTAGCAAAGAGACAAGCAAGTTACTGCGTACCTGATATAACTCGGGAATTAACGGGGTTGACTGGGCGAGGATCTGTCACTGTTTAAATCAATATTAAATTCACACTTAGCTTAAGCACTAGTTAACGATAACTAGTATAAAAGATAAATATATCAAGGAAATCCAAATAAATTAATAAAGGTCATAATAAAGCATTTAAACATCCTAGTATACCCTAGATCGCTTAACAAATACTTCATTGATCATATGTCAAACTTTGGAAAATTTTGAAAAAAGATTTCAAAATTCAAAAGCTCAGGGGATACACCGGCAGCCAAAGCCGACGGCTTTAAGCCGGTGTTTGATACTTTGAAAATCAACAATGCCAACGCTGGCAGTGTTCAAGGGTACGCCGACTGCCTTTCATCCTACGCCGGCAGCTTTGAGCCGGCGTAGAATCCAAAACCCAAAATTTTCAAAACGTCCAGATAGGTCTAAGCCGTCCGCTTACCCAAATACGCAGGCAGCTTTGACACGTATGTCGGCGGCTTTGATTCCCAGCGGCCGGCGTACAATATGAATGAATGAACGCCGGCTGACTTGTCTAGTGAAAGCCGGTAGCATTCGATCGGCCTTAAGAAATCTGATTCTGTGGGCTTTCAACACCGCCTGTAGGCTGGCGGCGTAGAAGCTCAAATTGCCGGCGTACGTTCTGAAGAACAAACGCTGGAAAATTTTTAGCGTAAAAGCCGGCAGTGTAACAAAGCGGCGTTAAGAAATTTGAATCCAACGCTGCCTCTAAGCCAGCGACGTTGAATTCCCAGGTGCCGACGTACATTCAAAAACAGGCCTATACGAAAATGGTTTTTATTTTCCCCTGTTTTATTACAACTTGTACATTTTTCCAAAAATTCCCAAACTTGATCTAAACTTTCTAAAGCTTGTTATATGATCTAAACACTATCCTAACAGCATGTATCCTACTTAAACATCAAAACTCTAATCATACTTCCAATTCATAACTCAACTACTAAATCCTTCAATCTCCCATAACATTCATCCCTTCACATCCACACTCCTATAAGATACAAATTACCACTCCATTAATCACATAATCTCATCCAAACTATCATCAATGCATCAAATCCATCTCACACCAATTATCACATCAAAATCATAGCTATCCTAACATTTACAAATAACACATTATAGAGCATAAAATAAAAGATAAAGGTTGCATTAAACTCACATGATTAAATCTTGGCTTGGAATGATATTCAAGTCCTTAAGCTTGTAATAAACCTTGGCTTAGGGTTTAAGATTTTGGGTTGAGAAAAGGAAGAAAGAAAGAAGAAAGAAAAGAAAGGGAGTGTAAATTCGTATGAAAAATGAGGCTGTCAAAAAGAGGTCTTAATTTGCTTAAAATCAAGCCAATACTCATCCAACAATTGTCATTAGGGGTATATTTGACCTAAGGTTAATTTGGGCAAATTTCAAATGCATTTGAATTGAATTTAAGCTCAAAAAGTGGGTTTAAAATTGGCCAAAATTTCTGTCATACCTCTAAACAATTCAAGAGTGAATTTACTAAATTCTAAACATAACACATGCATATTAATTTGAAAAAGACACACACATTCATTACACTATACACACTATATAGATATCAAACAATAATATAAATTTTATAAGACTATACACATATAAATTAACACATTCACTAATTACATTAGCTAAACACACACACACACACACACACATATATATATATATATCTCATTCTAATAATATATTAGCATGCAATTTAAGGAATTCATGGCTATTTCAGGATATGCCCTAAGAATTGTAATTTACTATATTTATATTTTATGATAAGTATTCTCCTTGCCTTATTACTTAATTATTATCAATGTAAATTGCGTTACTTCGATGAGTTCTCTTGGTTATGATGTACGCCTTGTACATGATATGGAAGCCTTTGCGTGACTGAGGTAGTCATTCCTAGGCTTTAGTATTGTATACGGCGGACTACCACGTTTAGGATACCCCTTGAGGCATGACACATATTCATAACAAAAAGAATAAGAAGTAAGTTTATTAACAAGCTTATGAGATACAACATCCACATGAGCATGCAATACATATGATTAACTAGAAATCATATGTTTGAATGGATTTATGCCTTCTATTGGAGGTTCGGTGTCTTAGGCCCATATGACCATAGTTCACAAATAGGTTTTGTAGATCTTTCCAACTACTACTTGACACTAAAACTTGTAGATCTTACCGGCTACTACATGCCACTTGTAGATTTTCAGGCCCCCAATTACCACCACTACTATACTTTTATTCCACCAAGGGCATAGTAGCGAATGAAATGCAACTTACTTCATGTGATGCACGATCAATTTATTAATTTATACTTTAACATGTAAATAGAGTTTTTTAAGGGTGATCATAGAAATATTTACAAACACTTTAACATGGCATAAGGACAAGAATTTATTTACCAACAATTTAAGTTCCAATATACTTAATATAATTTCACAAAAAATCCTCATGCATATTCCATTTTATCTTTTTCCTATCTCTAGTGCCTCTAAGCTACAAACATAAACATAAATACATAAATTTATGAGATAAACTCACTCGTCCTTAGTGCAATCCTTAGTCGAAGTGATCCTTAGGAAAGATACATCAAATTCTTCACTACCTAAGAAAAAGAAATACTCAAAATGAGTATTTCATATTGACTTTACTTAAATAAATTTATTTTCTTAATTTGCGCCATTTTTCTCGATTATAGAAGTTCTAACTTAAAATAGCCATAACCTACTCATTTTAACTTGAAATTCGCATATGAGTAGTAATTTTAAGGTTATTTTAAGTATCTAATGTCATTTAATCCTTAGAATAGTACTGTACATAATGCGTACAGTAGGTTTCTTGTTCCTTTTATATTTTTAACATTTGATATCATTTGGACATCCTAGGATAAGAATAAAATATATTTATCTTTAGAAATCATATATTAGTGATGATAACTCATATTACATGCATGATCCTAGTGATGTTGTTCGAAAATAGGAATTTGTAAAACAATCTTTTATAAAAAGTAGCAATTTTGTCGTTACTCAAGTTAATAGATGTTATTTCCAATAAAGGGCATCCCATGGACTTATTCATTAGAAACTATAAAATTCGATGAAGTTTTTTTTAAGCAAATTAAGTGTTGAAGTGAAATACTTGGTCGGTCGATCTTAGGCCAAATGACCTTAGGTGACTAGGTTTTAAAGGGACCCCTTCAAACCTCTAACACTGCAACATCTCACATGATGCCTCTCTCTTTTTTTTTTAGGAGAAAGAACTTAATAATTTGAAGGGACACCAAGTGATTAGTGTCCTTTGAGCTTGTACTGAAGACCAATTAAGCATAGTATTGAATTCACATTTAAGATTTATCATCCGTAGCACTTGAATCGTCTAAACACAAAATCTTATGCTACTTAAGGTCAGAAACTTAAGTGAAAAGTAGATAAGTCTACTCCACAATGATTCCATAAAGTTATTTTAACCTTAGAAATATACACAAAATGGAAATCTTTCATGTGATTCAGTCCTTTACTTCGACATTAGCAAAAATTTATTCAAAACTCATGTATGCACCATATCTTTCCCTTTACTGAATTCAATAAAGCTTAGTGAAGTTAAAGACATATGATAGACATTCATTATAACCAACTCAATTACAACAACTTGGCATGCTAAGAATGCCCCCTTCCCCACACTTATTGGAGACATTGTCCCCAATGTCTCATTCACATCACCAAAACTAAAGAAAAAACAACAAATAGAGCAATAGAAGGGAGCTTGACTCCTGCGGTTAATGTGGTATGATTTTGTCACGCCCCAACGAGTACCCTAAACGTGACAGTCCGTCACACTCAATATTAAAGCTTAAGTATGACAACCTTAGCCAATCCTAAAAGCTTTTATATTAAGTATAAGGCGTACTTTCACAACTTTAGAGAACCATATATGGAATTATGAAGCTTAAGGAGATATAAAAACATATTAAGAAAAGAGGATTCATAATAAACATTATTCATAGCAATGGTTTTACAAACTTAGGAACATTTCCCAAGACCACTAGTCTATTACAAGACATTTGTACATTATCTCTAATTCTAAACTTCATCTTAGAATTCTTTTATCTAAAAGAAATTACCTGCCCGCAGGGTCCTCGTGGCCTTAACCATAAGTAGGGAAACTGCAAAAAATATCTATAGGGGTATAAGCTAATAGGCTTAGTGAGAATTATTTCCATAAATAACTTCTTGTAATCAAAGTTTCAAACAAGTTAATTAAGCAAACAAATGGGATGCAACATACACGTGGGCAAACAAGACATATAGTTTTCCGGGAACTATATGTTGAATGGATTTGCACCCTCTATTCGGAGTTTGGTGATACATAACCTCAAATCAAGTAGTTTTAGTTAAAAAGTTTTAAGCTTGCGAGCACTCATCGCCAAGCATTCCGAATCTACTTGAAATGACCTTGCTTTCGGATCTTCGACCAAGCATTTTTCTTAAGCCGCCAAGCAATCGCTTTCGGATCTTCTGCCAAGTGTTGCTTTCGGCATGAGCTTACTATCCTTCTCACCCAAGGATAATAACCCAAAATGCAATGTGACTCACTTCGTGGTATGCATGAATCCATTTATTTGTAATACCATAACATTATTATCAAGTTTAAGGTGATCAAGACATTTCATACAAAGCAAGTATTATACTACTAAAAAGCAATTAAATCAATTTCGGCTTCGATATTCTTAGGATTCTTTCAAAGAATTATTTCCAAACATAACCATTTATCTTTTCTTAGCTTCTAGTGCAACTAATTTACAAGCACAACAAGAATAGCATTTCAAAGAAATAAACTCACGATGCCATGTCGACTATTCCTCTAAGCGGACGAGTCGTTCACATACTCCACTTAATCATAATAATCTTCGGGTAAAGGAATCCTTCCTCGGGGTCACCTAGCCAAAGAAAATACCCACAATGAGTATTTCTTGATGATTTTCTTGAATTTTGACAAAACAATGTCAAAAGAACGTTAAAGTTTGTATAAAGGAATGTTCCAACTTAAAATGGTCATAACTTGGTCATTTTAACCACTACAACAAAATGAGCCTTTCGCTACGTCTAATAAACGTGGCTAAACATTAAAAAAACGTGACCAAAAATTTTTGGTCACGTTTTTTTACACGTGGCCTATAGACGTCGCAAAAGGTCAGTCGCAGATTTGGTAAGTAACGTTAAAAGTTGAAACGTCGCCAATGTTAGTTTTACAGCCAAATACACTTTGTTAGGCCACGTTTAAACATGGCCTATTATCATGTTTTGGTCACACTTATGTGTGGCTAAATATGACTAATATCCATCCCATCAAATATAAAAGGAGGGAACCTTATGATCGGCGACGTTTAAACGTGGGTAAACATTTTTATTAGTAACGTGTAAACGTAAGTAAATTACATAATTGGCGATGTTTAACCATGGCCATACCCAGGTTGAATAAGCTTCATATATGTTTGTTGGACCACAATGTGATTTATTTAGCGACGTTTACGCGTGGCTATTCTAATGCATTGGCGACGTCTACATGTGTGGTTGTTGTTTTATTTAGCGACGTTTACACGTGGCTATTCTAATGATTGTTATATTTATTTAGCGACGTTTACACATGGCTATTGTAATGCATTGGCGACGTCTACATGTGTGGTTGTTGTTTTATTTAGCGACGTTTACACATGGCTATTGTAATGCATTGGCGACGTCTACAGGTGTGGTTGTTGTTTTATTTAGCGACGTTTAAACATGGCTATTCTTGTTAAGGAGATGTTAATACTCAAATTGTTTGATTTGGCAATATATATTTGTTTAGTGCAACATATGCACAATTAGCAATATAAACCTGTTTGCTCATAATATAATTGATACCTGCTATTATTCAGCACATGAAATTTATATATGAAAAAATGTCACTAATACATTTTCGAGCATACAATGCGCTCGATATCTAATAAAAACTAATAACATTAAAATTACTTAAAGATCACCATGACCATCGTTGCATTAAAGGGAAAAAAAACCAAAAACAATATGGTTTAGTGTCCTTACAAGAAACGTTAGCGTAAACTCCAAATTACATCAAAATGGGCATATGTACACACTTTATCACATTGATTTGACCCCATTCATGTCGATGTGATAAAGCCAAAAAAAAAAAAACTGAGTACTTAATTTTCTTCCTCACTATTGACATCATCATCTCCAAGCGATGGATTTGATGAAGCATGTCGTGCACTTGCAGAAGTAGTTCCATTTGGATTTGCTGTCACCAATATACAAATTAAATATAATTATTAAATTGTTAAAAGAAACACGAATGAGATAATGAAAAATGACTCATGATAACTAACCTGAACTACTGGGAAAACTTGATATAAGTTGTTGTACAAGTCGAGTTAGCTTATCAAGCTGTAAATACCATTAAGTAGCAAATTCAATTCAAGAAAATTGGAAAAAATCTAGTTGAGCTATTTAAGTAGTCTATCAAATCAAATTTAAACTTTCTAATATTCAATTTGACTATAAATATTAAGTAAGTTCAACTAAAGTTTCATGTTAATATTATACTAATCAAAATTTAAAACATTTTTTTCCTTCACAAATTAAGTGTAAATGGATTCAATCTTTAAAATTTTAACTTTGGTTTGAAATTTTGAATCAAGTTTGAGATTACACTCAACACTATCTCGATTCAACTTGTTTATAGATCCAAATGCATGGACGAAAAGAAGATGTGAAAGTGTAGTCTTATTAACATAAATAGCAAAAGTTATGACTTATGTATAAAACGTTAACCACAACACACCAAGTATTCTCTGATGGCCTAGTGATAAACTTGAAAATTACATTATAGGAACATCCACAAGGTAACATAGACATGCAAATACAGAACAAAGTAAAAAACTAAACCAAAATAGGACATAAAGTCATGGACACACGCCTAATATCTCGACTGTATATATTGCAGACATCGTGATCACTTCAATTGTTATGTCACATTTGCATATATTTAAACACATGTAATGCCTAACAGAAAAGGTAGGGTTCTGACACATCCTAGAGGACTTATTTCCCACAAATCCTTAACGTACACATTGTATGTCCAAGAGAAAATCCAAGGACCTTTAGGTTCTGCCACAATCACCTTTGGAAGCCGTATTAAAGTTTATTTACCTGTTGAGTTTGTTGCTGGCGTAATGTTTTTTCCTCTTGCAATTCAGCTCTTAACTCCTCCATCTCATTCTGTCTTCGTGTTGATTTCCCAATAGATGGTGGTCCATATCCTCTTCCAGGATGGTAGTCAGATCTGTTACTTGCATTCATAAATATGTCAACAATCTCTTGTGGTGTCTTTGGGTTGTCAGAAGATTGTGAATCCTCATACATTTTCACCATCTTCTCCTACATTATGAAAACTAAAACATAACATCCGCAACATATTGCTTATTTAATAACATATTCAAAATAAAACTTAACCCATAGACTTACATAATCTTAGAAGCTTGTTGTGAAACCCAACCACCAGTACTGTTAGGCCTTGGTTCACGATATCGAGTTTGCTTAAAGAACTCGATAGCATTGGGCAGTTGGTGATTTTGATTGATCTACATACACATATATATATATTATATTACAAAAATGTTAAACACTTGAGTAAGCTTACTACTACATGTTAGAAATTATATGAGTTGCTACTTACGTGCTCATTCCTTCTGCTCTCAAATGATCGAGAGCCAGACCTATGCAAGTATTTGACACAACTACGTGCTTCTTTCCCGATCATTGGTTTGGTCCTCTATTAATTAAAAACAATGACATATTTATGTAGTTATTACTTGAAATCCCAAGAAAAATGGGTATGTAGAGTTTACCTTATTGGATGTGTCATTAGATTGTAAAATTGCCTTCTCTTCTGCAATCTCTTTAGTCCATTGTTCCGTCATCTTCTTCCAATCATCTTCATTCGATCCTTTAGGTCTTGCTACATCACCAATCTCCATCCATCTCCTCTTAGTTTTACTTCGATGATTTCTAAGCAGACTCCCCATCCATTTATCAGCAGCAGCAAATTTGTTGCCATTTTTTACTACATCATCAATATTCAATCGATTCTACATCAACCATGTCAGTTAAGACAAAAGAATGATTAGTAACATCACATAATAAGTAAGTAATATGAAAGGAAAGTTTAGTCCACATTTTACCTTGACCCTCTCCCAAGCTCGTTGTTTCTCCATCTTATCTAATTTTCTCCAATCTTCACCATAAAGAGGCAACAAGTCCCTACATGCTTTCCCTATCTCAGATGCTAATTTTGAGGATTGATCTGCCGAAACAGGACGTCCTCCGGATGTAGTAAACTCAACTAGCATTTTTCCCTTTCGCTTCATATTCTCCCGCTCAAGTGCTTCACCACGATATGCACTTCTCTTACCAACAGTTCGTGTTGAGCTCTCAGTTGCTACAATTATAAGAGAATGGTTTTTAACTTGCACACTTTCAATAATTTATTGCATACATTTATAAAGCTTACCAAGAGATTCAGTATTATTAGACGTGTGGCTGTGCTCTTGGGGCCTATCCACTTGACCATTGTTCATTTCTTGTATATTTGGAGCTTCATTCTCTACATTTAATAGGAAAACATAAAATCACATTACATATGTCAATATTCAAAGCTAAATACACAACAAGGATAGTGGGAATTGAATTAGAAATATAAGTATAGAGAGCACTTATATTTGACCATATGAAAATAGGGAAAAATTAGAGACATGCATAACTACACGTACCTAAGCAAAATCGATATTATGTAAGACATTACAGACCAAAGCTAAGTCCATCCAGTGGACTACTCTTGAATACTGCAATGAAAATAATGTAGTCCAAAAAGTTGTTGCAACTTCAAGTAAATATCATGTATAATTAAAGCTTTTAGGACTTCTCTTAACTTCTATGGGTAACCTAGTTGGTTGAACATATATACATGTTTATGTGCGTGCGTTTATCATGTCCTATTTATGATGATGTTCTGGAAGAAGATCTGAGTAGTATAATTTAAGCAAATTCTAGGAGGGATCTGTTGTTAAAGTTGATTTTACTAGTTCTATGGACAAGTGCTTGGAGCATTTCTTTTTCATGTAAGCTATACAACTTTCTAACACATATTGATAATACAAAAGAAACACTGATGTGAACCTTAAAAGAACTAATATATATTGTTTTGAGTAGAAAGAAAATAGAGACACCTTCCAATATTACTTCCATAGATTTTCCAAAAACAGGTAATTGATTTTCCAAACCCATCTTCTACATTTATATGCAATTTCACCACTTACCTGGAGTGCGGTTTTGATCAGCTGAATTGCTGCCCTGTAAGGATGCATTTGCTGGACTTATGTTGATACCTTGACCATGTGGAGTGTCGTTTCCTGTAGTAGAACACAAAATCAATTTGAATTACCAGTTTATACTAACTTATTCTACTTTAACGATATGTCCAAATGGAATACCTAAGGCTTCAGAAGGATTAGGTGGCTGGTTGTGTTGTTGTGATTCGTGCATATCATCCCCAGAATGGTGAGAATCCGACTCATCACGAATAGGTAGTCGAGTATCTCGTTTAGTCCTCCCTCCCCTCCTGTGAACATTCCTTCGACCACCAGCCATTACAAACCTAAAAATGAATAAAGGAGGCGTAAGTTAGTCATTAGAAAATAAACAACATAATAGCTTGGCAACACATCATTCAATATACAAAAGCTTATGCTAATATCATCGCCAAAAAAAAGGAAAAAATTGATCTTGCAAGCGTAACTAAGGAGATAAATTTTTTAAAAAGAAAAAAAAACATAACCATTCAATTTGCATCGCTACTGTCATAATCCACCAGCGTCTCATCCATCTCCTCATTCTCATCCTCATCTTCACTGGATTCAATACCGGCATCATGCTCTATATGTGTAGATGCTTGCACTGTTCTTCTAATAACATCCCTATCAACAGTCTCATGACCTACATCAGTTCTCAATAGCACATCAACATCGCAATCGATTACTGGATGCAGCTCATTTCCTCCATCACCATCATCTATGAAATGTTCATCTAAGATCTCATCTGCTAATCGAGCCTCCACATCAGTTAACAAATTTGGACCACCTTCAAGCGAGTCCATATTGTAGATGTGGCGATGCTCAAACTGTTGCACTACACGCCATTCAGTCCCTAGTTTCATGTCCTCTACATAAAATATTTGCTTAGCTTGTGATGCTAGCACGTACGGATCATTTTCATACCACGTACGAGTAATCTTAATGCTTTTAAAGCCATCATCAACTCGAACATGCCGCATGTTAGTGTCCCACCACTTGCACTTAAACAAGATCACGCTTTTGTTTCTAACATAAGTAAACTCATATATATCTGTCAAAACCCCATAAAATTCCATTTTCGTGTCTCCTTCATTTCCCTCTACAAGCACTCCACTATTCTGAGTCTTCTTCCTATCATCAAATTCTGTTGTATGAAATCGCACACCATTGTATATCAATTTGTTGTATCTTTTGAAACAAGAATCGGGTCCTAATGATAATGCATATAACGCACTGATGACCGGGTCACCACTTTCATACAACGCACTCATCTGCAATAATGACAAGCAAAATAGACAATCAGTCCTACTTTGTTAAACTTCCTTCACCTATATCCTAAGTGTATGTGGGCATTGTTAATTATATTTACCTTACTCATAAACCATTGACTAAATTCACTCTTGTGACGCTCATCTATGTCATCACCATTTTGTGAACTTAAAATGTCGATATGTTCACTGCAACATAAATTTCACTGTGGTTAAGTAATACACACAAATTTTAATAGTTCACTAACATAGTAAAAATGATCTAATTACAGCCACTTACGCTAAATATGGTTGCATCTCCTGACAATTATTGATAATGTACCATTTGGCGATTTCGACCTCCTCATCTGATAATACCACATATGTGGGTGGAGAAATATAACCAACCCTATTTGTAAAGATGTCCAGCCCACCATCTTCTAGAGAATCAAAGTTCCTATCTGGTCGGTTAAATATTGTCTCCAAGTCTTCTAAGTGAAGGGAGCACCAAGTCAAGCACTCATGAACAACATAGGCTTCAGCAATTGAACCTTCCGGATAAGTTCTATTTCGAACAAATTGCTTTAAAGAGCCTAAGTATCTACATAGTACAATTTAAATTAGGGGAGAAAAAATGCAAACATTCAAAAAAAAACATTAAAATAAAGATGTTATGTGTTGTATTCACATTGTACCTTTCAATAGGATACATCCAGCGGTAAGCAACAGGTCCAGCCATTAGGGCCTCTTGAGGTAAGTGGATAGCTAGATGCACCATTACATCGAAAAAGGCAGGTGGAAAGATTAGCTCTAACTTGCACAATATTGTAACAATATCACTCTGCATCTGTTGTAGCTCCTCAACATTCAACATACGTCGGCACAACCTCTCAAAGAAGGTCCCGAGCTCAGATATGGTGGTGGTGACATCTCTAGGCAATAAGCCACGAATACCCACAGGCAATAGCCTTTGAAGCAACACATGGCAATCATGACTCTTCATACCAGAAAGTTTTGAGCATGAGTTGTCTACACACCTCCCTATATGTGATGCATAACCATCGGGTAATCTAATATTCCTTAGAAATTGACAGAATAATTTTCTTTCAGAGTTGCTTAATGCATAACTTGCACATGGCATTAAATACTTGCCATCACCCCGCTTTAATAGATGTAATTCCTTCCGAATACCAAGTTCCTCTAGATCAAGCCTAGCTTTATAAGTGTCTTTTGTTTTTCCATCAATCCTAAGAATTGTGTAGATAATATTCTCACAAATATTCTTCTCAATATGCATGACATCAAGATTATGTCTAAGCTTTAACTTTGACCAATATGGCAATTGAAAGAATATGGACTTCTTAACCCAGTTGAACCCGCCAACATGATGTGCTCTTTTAACTTTCTCTGGATGCTTTCCCATGCCCACATCTACCACTGTACGTAATTGGTGAAGAATGTCTTCACTAGAATATGGTTCGGGAGCTTCACGATTATCACGCATTCCATCAAATTTCAAGCTACGTCTCCACCTATGTTCCTTTGGCAACCACATCCTATGACCAACATAGCCAATCTTGTTATTAAGTCTTATTGATGGTGTTTGATCTTCACATACAGGACAAGCACTGTATCCTTTTGTGCTCCACCCAGACAAATTCCCATACGCTGGAAAGTCATTGATGGTCCACATCAATGCAGCATGCATATTAAAAGAAGACTTGGAGTATGCATCATATGTCCATAGTCCATTGACCCAAAGATCATTCAACTCATCAATCAAAGGTTGCATGTAAACATCGATCTCCTTCCCTGGTGCTTTAGGCCCAGGGATTAACAACGTCATCATGAAATACTCTTTCTTCATGCACATCCATGGTGGTAAGTTGTATGTAAGAAGCACTACTGGCCACATGCTATATGACTGGCTCATGGTACCAAAAGGATTAAAGCCATCACTAGCTAACCCCAACCGCACGTTACGACTATCCTTTGCAAAGTCTGGAAATTCATTATCAAAATTAATCCAAGATTGCCCATCAGCTGGATGGCTCATAATGTTTTCTTGTCTCTTATGTTCATCTTTATGCCAACGCATTTTTTGAGCAACCTTAGGATTCATGAAAAGGCGTTGCAACCTTGGTTTTACAGGAAAGTACCGTAGAATCTTATGAGGAATGGGCTTTCTAGACCCTCCAGACATCTTATACCTACAAGTACCACAAGTAGGGCAACTGGTAAGATGCTTGTTCGTACCCCAGAATAAGCAACAATCATATTTACATGCATGAATACTGTGGTAACCCATACCCAACCCTCTTAAGTACTTGTTTGCATGATAGTATGAAGTGGGAAGAGACTCTAGGTACCACATCACGCAAAAGTTGTAGAAGCATGTCGAACGACTTGTTAGTCCACTTATTGTATACTTTCAAGTGGAGAAGCTTCACTATGAAGGAGAATTTAGAGAACTTACAACCCGGATAAAGCTTTTGTTGTGAGTCAGCTTTTAAACCACTTAAAAAATCTGTTGGAATTTCGAAGCCATCTCGGAGACTTGCATCTTCCTCTTGATTCGTAGCAAATGCCCCTAAATCTTCAAGCATTTCGTCAAGCCCGTCAATGTCATCATCATTTACAACATTGTACTCCACCTCATCATATATCATTTCACTCTCCATATGACGAATTCTACCACGCGGTCCACTAGGCAATTCAATAGTCGGCTCCTCACCATGATATATCCAACACTTATAAGTTATGTCTATCCCATCAACAAGCAAGTGTGCTCTAATCACATTCACGGTGTACAAGTTGTTATTTAAACACCTCCTGCATGGACAATTTAACTCCGTGTTTCCTCCATACTTCAATTGCATGTATGCAATGAAAAATTCTACACCTCGTTGATACTCTTCACTTCCAATGTCGCAATTCATCCAATTCTTATCCATGTGTATTCTAAGAAAAGCCATAGAAAGAAAGAATTACAACCAAACTAAAATAATATCAGTAGATTAAAAAGAGAAAGAAAAAGGAAAAGGACGAATGAAATAATCTTAAATATACATAAGGTTTTTAATGTTGTTTTTAGTAAGGGTGAAATCAATGCAAATGGATTGAAATCAATGGAAATTGTAGGTTTGGTTTCGCAAAATAAGACGGAAATGAACGAAAATCAGCCAATATCTGTTGACATTCCATGCCCAGTTCATTTCTCTATAAAAATAGACAGAAAGCGATGGAAAACAGAATAAAATGACAAACATACCCATAATAATACAATTACTGTTAAAATTTTTTGAATATTTTAGTCTATTCACAACAAGCTTCCATCTTAGTTCATCCATTTCTATCATAACAATCCAAAAAATATAAATTTTATATTTTGTGTGCATCTATTTAATTTCTTACTTATTTCTCAAATGTATCATATAATTAAACGAAACGGTGAATAATTGTTAGTTTGTTCCTGTATTTTTTTTTACCATTTCAAGGCTCAAAAGCATAATTAAATGGCCAATGATTCACATGCAGTAGAAGATGATTCCATGTAGTAGAAGATGATTCCATGCAGTAGAAGATTACGTGATAAGAAAAATTATCATCCCTCATCTATTTTCGTTTAAATATAAGCTTAACACTCGGTTATTGGTAAACCTTAATAGAGATACCAATATATGTGTGTGCGTGCATACTATTATACATTTGAATATCATTTTTAATAACTCCAAACCAAATAATCGTATATTAAACGTAAATAATCAGACCAACTTAAAATAAATATATGAAAGAAAGGAAAAGAAAAGGAAAGAAAAAGAAAGAAAATCTTGCCTAATATCTTCTTCCAACTTAATATGGTTAAAAATCTTATTGAACATAAATCATCATATTATACGTCAATTAGGAATAGGTTCGTACAGAATATGAAAACACTTATATGACCTATATATATCTTCACCAAATAAAGAAGATGTATCATTATTCATCAAAATTTTCTTTTTCTGCATTTTTTTTTATGTACGTATTTTTACTCTTGTATGTGCATGTCGAAAGTGGAGGAGATAAAATCAGACTAATTAAACAAACATGCTGAAATAATTAAAAGTAATAATATGGTGTTGTGTTTATTTTTTATCTCCCAGAATTCTCGAATCAAACAACATATTAAATTATAGAAGTTTTATTTAATCATATATAGAGAAGATCAGTACGTACTTATTAAGGATATGACCTTTTTTTTACCCAAATTATTGTGCAGTCAGTGTAACCAGGTACTGGTGATCCAATTGCCTATAGTGTGTGTGTGGATATATGTTATGGCAATTTTTCCTTTTATCTTTTTGGAAAATATGTGTTTATAGTATATAAGCCAACATGATATCTCCTTTATCACTTTCAACATATTTTCCATATCAAAAAACGTAAAAGAAGAAGAAGAAACAACCAAATTTGAAGTTTTGTTGTTAAATTATATTAACATAATGCACTTGGTAAGTAAAAGCATATAAAGCTTAATTTCATCTTTCCATACATGCCAAAGGTTATTGACCCTTCTTTTCCTTTACTAAAAAGCTTAAGAAAGAAAGAACCTTGTTCCTCATAACTTACTTCTGCAATAGATATTCATGTACTTTACATGACAAAAAAGATCTTTGTTAGTGCCCTATCAACATAAAGGCAAGTGCACACACACTAAATCAAACAGAAATAAGAAAATGAGATGAATCTTCTGTTTCATAAGGAGAAAAAAAAGTTTGATATAAGATTACGGATAAACCACTACATTTTTCATAAGTAGACCAATAAAGCAATAAAACCCATTTATGCATGAGAGATGAGACTGTTGAATCAATATATGCATCTCATTGTTCTACTTGTAAAAAAAAATTAAGGAAAAAAACTACATATATGTAGGTTGTACCTTGAGCACCTAAGTATTTTTTCATATCTCCATACTTTACTCGCATGTTGTAGAGAAACCGGGTGAAGAAAGAAATAAAACTGGGAAAAAAAAAACAGATTTG
Organism: Combretum micranthum; assembly: GCA_024138025.1. NCBI lineage: Eukaryota > Viridiplantae > Streptophyta > Magnoliopsida > Myrtales > Combretaceae > Combretum > Combretum micranthum. The sequence continues at coordinate 966,657 of JAMXBD010000433.1, read as the reverse complement.
GCACGATGTAAAAATTATATGATTAGAAAATTACTTTAAACAATGGGAACAATGATTTTATAGTTTAATATATGTGAAATACACTATAAATGGACACCTGCTGTCTTTAACTGATTTCTAAATCTCTTTCCTAACCATTATTGGTGAAGAGATAATTGAATGATATTATTAATGGACTTGGGAGGGAAACGAAAATCAGAAAAATCATTCAATCTGTTTAACATTTTCCAAAACGATGTGATGCACAAACAGCTTAAATTATAGGCTACCGTCCTGACTTGCATTAAAACAAAGCTTCATTCTGCTTTGTTCTATTTGAAAATGAGCTTTCAAACCATCAATTGCCAAATAAAACGTGCTTTTAAATTGTTAAATACACACTCCACATAAATATCCACAGCTCTAGAAGCTTGATATCAAATGGGGCTAAATTGTATATGGAGCAACATATTTGGGTGAATTTGTTATTAAAAAAAATTAATAGAAAAATTATCAAATCTCATAGCTTTTCATGCTAATTAGAAGATAATATAATCGGATGTGGCGGCTTTATCTAAAATATCCACACAACAAAAGCGAAAGGAAGATCAAGAAGAGACGACCCCATGTATTATCATCCAACCTCAACAAGCACACACACTTACACACACTTGGCCTTAGCCCTAGAATCCTAATTCTAGATTTCTCCAAGGTTCCCTTTAGGAACTGTTGCACCAAGGATTCATCAAAAACCAAACATATTTTCTAATCTTCCAATTTTTGCAAATCCATAACAATCCTAGACTAGACACATACCAAAACTCATTAAAAAAACCATACCAACATCCTACCCATCAAGCCATAATATAACATCTCCATTTTGGGTACCAGTTTAACTGTAAGACCTTGTTTGATTCTATGCAGTTTTATATTTATTGATTAATAGTTACAATTAGGATAGGCAAATTAGAACTGACAATTTTTTTCATGGTCATCTCCTTTCAATTACCAGGTTTTAGCAATAATTCAAATTAACTAAAAACTCTAACTGATAGTGATTATATCATACAACTCTATTTGGTAGCAAAGTTTTACCTTTATAGCCAAGAAATTGGAAGTGATGAGAGAACAATTGGGAGAAAGAACCAAGTATGTTGTAGGGGCCGGTAAAAGCCACGAGACACAAATGTGTTTCTATGCTTCAGTTAACAGTCACTGACAAAGAGAAAGGTAAGACAAAAGAAAACATCATGTTTAGTAACGGGGAAAAAAATCATTAAAAAATTGTTCTAGTAGCTAGTAAAAGTCAAGAGACGGAAATATATAATATAATGTTGTGAAAGGAGACTGGCCTTCTTTGTTTATTTATTTATTTATTAATTCCTTTATGGTTTTATAAAATTAGTGTGGATCGTCACTATCATGGTTAAGTCTGCCTAGTGCAAATATAAGAGGGAATTAGAAATTAGATTGCATGATATGAAAACAAGTATAAAACTGCAGATGGATAATAAAATAATTTGTTAGTGAAATATATAGGTCATGAGCTTGAAACTAAGTCCAATATGTCATAAAAAAATAATCAATGAATAAATAACCAAATATTTTAATAGTAGGAATTAGCCAAACACAATGAATCCTCTATAAATTGAGCATTTGCACGCTGGAAAATCAATTATTGGTTTTGTCAAAAAAAATAAAATAAAAACAGGACATTTTCTATATAAGACATTACCTAAACACCATGATCCAATTGATTCCTTGCAAATGCAATGTCAACATCCGAAACCAGATGTAAAACTATAAAGGATATAATGGGTTTTCCTCGTGTTGCAATACACTAGTTACAAACTGAGAATCCAACTATATTTTCTCTGTCTTCAACTCATGAACAAGCAATATAAACACTATTGTAGGATTTGAGCTTAGTATTACAACTATACAACAATGCAGTTCAGAAAATCCTACTCCAAATAATAGGCAAGAATATTTGTTATAATATCAACATAAAGTACATAAACATTTTATGCAAAACAAACACAAAGTGCAGCAAAAGATTTAGATTATCATATTGCTAAATGAACCAGCAAGCTTGATAGTGTCTAAATCATCTGTTGTTTCCTGAATTAAAAGATGAACAAAACATTGTACACCAGCAAATGATATATACAATTAAACAAGGACGCATGACTCATAACTAATGGAGTGTAGCAATGACTCACTATGCTAGGGATTCAAGTGTGATGGATGTAGTGGAAGATGTTGCAATCGAGACCTGCCGAGGAACATATAGTCAACAAAAACAGTAATTGTTGCAAAATCAAAACTTCAATCCATCAACATTATGGGCCAGAAAAAATATAAAAAATAAAGTATAGACAAATGAACCAATTCTTCTTGTTTGCCTTTGCTTTTGCTTAGCTGGATCTTATTCGCACAGACAGCTTGGATGTTGATTTATGTAGAGGTGAGTGTTGGGTCTAGAGAAGAAGGAAAAGAATAGTAAGAGACAAAGGATATATATATATATATATAGAAACACAAATATGGACTTTATTAGAATTAGTATATTTATACATATATGGTAGGCAATGAAACACTACAATGTGTGTGCACACTAAATAATAGTACTATAGAAACTGGCAAAATGCATTACCTAACATGGATATGAGGAATAAAAACTAAAAGAGAAGCAAGTTTGTGCAATGTAATGAAACATTCCTAAAATATCACACTGGCAAGTAAATGTAAAAGCATGAAATGGAGTCACTTCAGCTGGGATTTGAGGAACACAAACTGTACATGAGGAAAATGGGGAAAAAAAAACTTGTAACCGCTAGAAGCCCCACTTCAAAATGTACAAGCCATTCATTTAAGTGTAGCAAATTTACTAAACAAAAACCACTTAGTTTAGGAATTGAGAATATCCCATATCAAAACAAAGCTTGTGCGCCTAAAAAAGAGTGTATGATTTTTGCATGGGTGACAATGAAACTACATGGAGCCAGTTTTGTCAGTGGAAGTATAAGAAAAAATAAGTCTTTTAAACATGAAAAGGTAAAGCTACATGATTCTTTTTAAAAAATCCGAAAGGGAAAGTGTGCAAGTACCAAAGTCGTTTAAATTGCCTTTTCCATTTGGATGATTTGGAATGATCGAAATTGTTTGATTCATGAAAATTTAATCCCCTGCATCATAATATAATTCCATTCAACGTGGCTTCAACTACAATTCCATTCAAACAGTAACCAACTAGCAACTATAACATGGACATACCAAGTTAATGAAGTCATGAATGCTAACTAAATGAAGCAACTGCAGACTATCAAAAAGGGGTGGCTCCAACCACGATGCTAACTTGGTGTAGTAGTCCTAAATTCCAAACTAAACTGGGATGAGATACTTACATATATGTAATGAAATTAACTAGTTCTTTCAACCACTGAGAAACCATGCTTTAAAACATAAAAAGAATGCATGTTTGAAATAGCTTAAAGCTGTAAGAGACTAGAAAATACATGTTGATGCACCAAGAAGCCCAAAGAAAACAAAGGAAAAATGAAAAACCTTCCCCTGTTTTTTGTAAATTTCAAAATGGGGGTGTTTAAATTCCTGCAATTCTCTCATCAGCCTACAGATCATTATCAATAATGTGGACACAATAGACAAGATTAACAATCCATCTTTTCTTTTTTGGGAAAAGTTTCGCATACATAAGCTTGTGGTCTTACAAAAATTTTTTCCTAGATAAATAAAAACCTTTAAAATATGACCTATGTCTCACTAGAAAAATTAATAAATCTAAAACAGGGGCCTAACAAGAGAACCACTTTGGGATCCATATCATATTGGACTACAACATACATCTAGTGACTGGTAGAAACTATAACTCACACTATCAAAAATGTGTGATTTAAATCATACAAATTCATAATTCACTCATATTTAGATGAAGCAAAGGAAAAAATAAAAGGCAAAAGCATCAACCATTTTAGATTCAGATTCTGCTACAACTTAAATAAATAAATAAATACCAACTAGATTCAAAAGAAGAAAAAAATAGAGTGATATCTTACTACTCCAAGTGTATGCATCGGTGTTGCAAAAAGCGGTGAAGAGGATCTTAACCCTTGCCTTACTAGCTTGATATTTATACTTAAGCCTAACCTCATCATTTGTTTGTTTTGTTATTACCCTACTTAAATTGGATGCAGTGGTATGTTGAAAAATTTTTGCTTGCTGTTTGGTTAACAGATTGAGGGTGTGACGGTTTCTTATTCTTTAAAATCAATATTTGCAATTGCAGATAATTGAAGAAAATCATTCATCTTTTCTTGTTGTAAATGCTCAGCTCTTTTCCTTTCATTATAATTATTATTAATTTGAGGACATCATGAAATCTAATGCGATTGCATTAGTGCTCATTAACAATTTACCACTGGTTTTTTTGTTTTTTGGTTAGAGGAATTTAACACATACATGCAACCAAAAGAACACAAATAACAATTGGATAATTTGACACACAAATATAACCCCATGACAAAGTAGAATACCACTCTGATACTAATACTACACTATACACACTATAAAAACTAAATGTTCGCCAAAAAAAAAAGTACAACAGGGCAAGCAAATATATTGTAATCAAACATATAATAGGATCACCATGTAATGTGAAATATTCATCTTTAAATCTCGATTAAAAATTTATTAAATAAATTCCAATATCCAAAACCCAAAATCAAAAAACAAAAACAGAACAAAGTAAAACACCAAATTCCAAAACAATTGAAGAAATCTGCATCAAATGTAATATTGCAAAGAATAACATGGTCCAAAATCAGGAATCTTCCACTGTTCAGCCACATCTCCAAACAACCCGCCTCCATGAAGCCAACTCAAGCACTTAAACACAACAAATCCAACCAATGAAGAGGTCAGACAAGAGTAATAAAATTTGGAATCACAACAGGATTTAAGAAAGATTCCAGCTGTGAAAATGAAAACTAAGAGAACCAAGTAATAGCAGACCAAAAGAGAATAGAACGCAAGGACAAACCCAATGGAACAAGTAAAAAAAGTATTCATTCAAGAGAAAAAAATCAATAATACTAACACATGACTTTTATATACCGATAAAATGAAAATATCTGAATAATTTTACAAAAACTATACATTATTGTTGACATTTTTTTTGTTTCTAGAAAAGAAAGTAAAGCATCTAGGGCATACAACTTGAATGTATTTGTAGCTATTTCTTACGGTATCACAAGAATCTTGTTTTTAACAGTAGAAGGCAGGGGAGGAACCCCATTCGTGTCCTTGTCCTCCTCTAAGGAAAAAACACATTGATGGTGATAAACTAAGTTATAAACCAAAAAAATCCACATATGATAGATCAATTGAAAGGTTTATATCTACATCTCAAGCTATCAAGTGAAAACAGAATACATGTTTCTTAAGAAAACAGGTAAAACAAGAATAACACTTACAGGGGAAAGAGGGTATAACTTAAAAATTTGAATTTAGAAAAAAAAATCTTAAAAAAAAAAAACTCGTGAGGCTTCATACCTGACTTCAATGAGGACTTAGCACCCAAATACGCCTTCAAATCAGCGAACAAGTAAACTTCTAAAATTAAGCTTCCATGTATGATCCTGTTTTTTTTTAACAAGTACCAAGCACTTAATAAGAATCTAATATTAATACTTTATCATTCTAAAATTAATTTTATACCTGTGGAGGGGGGAGGAAGTGAGTTAGAACATTATAATCAAAAGTGGTTATGCTATTCCCTCCCTAATTTTGGCCCTCAAGGACAAAATGACCCCTCAATCCATCCACAACGATGCGAAACTGCACAATAAAGTAAATAATTAACCTTGCTGTCAGCAAACTTTAGGAACATTAATTTATTATTGCCTAAAAAATTAGGCATTGAATGAAAAGATATAATGATTTGGATTATAATTGAGGGCCCCTTGCAATATAAGAAGTCATGCTCTATTGCTCCGGAGGTATTTATGTGCTCTATGCTATATCGTGGGTCTAGCTTATGCTGTAGATCTCAAAAAATGAGCAAGGGTTCCTCAATGAGTATCTAAAAAATTAATTAAGAATATAAAGGGATAGTAAAATAGTATAGTAAGTGATATTTAACCATTGTAAAGCTAGCAAAATAGTATAGTAAGTGTAACATCAAAATTATGTGGAACTCTTCATTCAAGAGAGAAGCTAATAATATGATGAAATTTGTAACATATATCAGGGAACACAAGTGCAAAAAATGACAAAAAAGCTGGAAAAACAAGTCCAAAACAGTGTGTTTGAATTTTTAAACTCTTAAATAGTTTGATAATTTACTTACTATGTAGATCTTGCCAAAGTCTCCAAATAAGGCAGCAAGGTAGTCTCAAGTTTATCAAAACTTTGAGTAAATATATCTTTGATGAAGGAATGACTTCCTTACAAAAAGTTTGTATTAAAAAAAAAGCAAAAAGAAAAGGGAAAAAAAGCATGAGGCATATTACATCAAAACAGACAATAACATAAGCAATTCCGACCTCCATAACAAAGGTGCAACTCCATGTATATATAGCCAACCAAACCATGGTAATGCAATGGCTTTGGGTATAAAAAGGTTCATTAATAAATAGCTAATTTCAAACAGTGACCAAGCAGCAACTATAACATGGACAACCCAAAGTTAACAAGGAGTGAATGCTAAACTAAATTAAAGCAACTGTAGAGTATCGAAAGGAGCAGCTCCAACCATGATGCCAACTTGGTGTAGTAGTCCTAAATTCCACACTAAGCTATTACATAGTAGGCCAAAATGGCCACACGCTAGCTAAACCAATCCTTAGCAGGACACAATCAAACCTAATAACCACTACATGCTAATTGATATGTTTTTATTCCTCTATTATAAATATATATTTTAAGACAAAACAATAGCTTCTTGTTGAATGCATTCAAGCTGTGCCTCAGGAAACCGGGAAGGGAAAGGTTGGGTCAGTTCAAGTCCCACTTGCTGATGCAAAACTGGGATGAGATACTTACATATATGTAATGAAATTAACTAGCTCTATCAACCACTAAGAAACCATGCTTCAAAACATAAAAGAGTGCATGTTTGAAATAGCTTGAAGCTATAAGAGACTAGAAAATACATGCTGATGCACAAAGAAGCCTAAAGAAAAAAAAGGAAAAATAAAAAACCATCCCCTGTTTTTTAATTATGTGAATCTTTAGAGGAAAAATGCAGCAGGAAATTGAAAAAGAAAATCTATCTTAGGCATAGCAGTGAAAAAATCCATGCAGGTATAGGACACTTGCCTACATAAGTTCATTAAAAAAAAAGTGAAAAAAATCTATCATAGGCATAGATCACCTCACATACGCTCATGATTCGTCACCACACCCAAAAAAAAAGTGTCAAAGCCAACTAGTGAAATTTCATTTTATAAAAGAACATACAGCAAGTTTGAAATGGTAAAATGAATGTGAAGCTATTTAGATGAGACAAAGTTGAGGTAATAGCAATTGGAAAATTAGTGTAATATTCTACAAAAATTATGCAGGCAGAACTGCAGTAATGCAAAATCATATGTTACATATCTTCATCATCTACAAAGCTAGAAATGTGATTAAATGCCTCTTGCAATGGAATATATGTGAAACAGAGATTTTGATTTCATTCACTGGGTATGTAAAAGGGAAGGTTGGCTCAATTGTTTCCTGAAGAACTATGCATTAAGATAAGGTTCAAAACATCAGAAAAAAGTATAAGAAAAAGAGAGGGAAGGTTGGGATGCAGACTCTAGCTATTAATCTATTGCGTTGATCAACAAGGTGACATAACAAAAGCTCCTAAAATGGAAACACAAACATACCTTTCTTGCAAATATGCCTTAACCAATGAAGGATTCAACTCAATTGCCTTGCTTGAATCCGAGACAGCTTCTGCTCAAATTTAAATAAATGCCAGAGCAAATTTATATTAGCATAGCCACCAAAAGAAGAAAACGAGAGACATGAATGCTCTATATTTAAACTACCAAAGAACTTTTCTTTTCTTTTCTTTTCTTTTTCTTTTTTTTTTGTCTTTTTGCAAATATTATCATTCAGCAAAAAAATCCAATTACTATGAGCACAAAAATCCAATTAGTCTTACATTCATACCTACGCAATCCAAGACACCATCTTAGCATTAGATAAAAATCGAACATGAACCTAGTATAGATGGTGTGCTTATCTTACAAAGACATGAGAAGTAATAAAAACTATGGAACTATATACTTGAGCCGTAGCTATTTTAGAAGGGTAAAGGAGAAATAATGGAAACACAATAAGACTGATTCTTCGAGCAGCCACATGTCTTATACATGTAATCACTCAAAAGTATTTTTTTTTTTTTTGTGATTTCAAGTTTTGAAAATTAATACAAAAATGGAATATATGGTCCTTGATTGATTCATTAAGTAAATACTGAGCTTTTGATGAATAATCAGTACCTCACAATAGAATTTACTACTTTCTTAAAAAAATAAAATGGCATTTTCAACTTAAAAATAGGTTAAAACATGCCCAGGTATTTAGCTAAAGGGGCACATCAACCATACGATGAACTACCATTATATGCATGTATGTATTTTTTTTTTTTTTTATGTATACACATATATATACAAACACATATGTATGTACAAAGGACAGAAAAAAATAAAGCGTATTAGCTGAAGGAAAACTCAACAAACATCTCCTTAGACCTTGGTATAATGATAGCTACTTTAGACACATCTATTTCACTGAAAAACGCTTTGGAACTTCCAAAACAGAAGTCAAGACATGAACTTTTTACCAGTCCCTTATAAACCATGACCGGTTTTCTTTCCTATAGCCCACAAAAATCCAGAACGAGTACAAATATGATGATGACGAACCCAAAATTAAAAAAAAAAAAAAAGAGCAGCAAACATGAAATCACCCAAATGAAGAAAAACTCAATACAAGATTCAAAAAAATTAGACACAGTTTCAAGAATTGCATTAAATGTACAAATCCATAGACCAAGAGATTATGTGATCCAATAGACTAATTATAATACTTTTATTTTTCAAGGTAAAAGAAGGAATGACAAGATTCCCAACCACTATATAATTAAATAGTTGAAAGCACTTAAAGATCACCAACTTCATGCAAATGTTGAGCTTTCTCTACATTGTGAGGATGCCTTGTAAAACTGATGGCCTGGCTTCTCTTTAATGCCTTGAATTGTCACAACTTTCCCTTTCAAACTTAATAGTGTGCTCCCATTAGGTCCTAACGTCTTTAGCTGACAAACTTGCAATACTACCCTGAAACAATGAAGAGGTAGTCAACATAGTTACAAGATTATAATTTGAGTATTAGGTTCAATGAAATGATACTAGATCCATTTTATGTCGACGAGTTGCTGTCCTGTTATAGGAATAGAATATAAGTTAAGGTTAAACATGATGGCAGTGAAGCCAAAGAACAAAACAGTATCAATTAATTAACAGAGCAAATTGTTGTTTCGTTTTGTGAACACACTTTTGGTCCAATTGCAGATTACATAATCAAATCCATCTCAGTTTCTGATCAAAACTTGATAAATCCAAGATTAGTTAGAAAAAACCAAAAAAAAAAAAATTCATTTTCTAACCATAACTTGACAAAAGGGTATATAAGAAAGGAAATTTCTCATCAAATTAATGTACAAGGAAATTCAATAAGAAAACTTATGAAGAAAAGTTTGCAAACAAGGATATCCTACATAGGAATAGCATTTAACAACAAAGACAATTCATTTAACTGTTGTTGACACCATTACATAAAAAAACAAGGGATTCTAAAAATGAAAAAATTTTGGTTGTGGTTATGTGTAATCAACACAAAACCTACCACATGCTAAGTGAAAAAATTGCAGTTTTCTTTTTGGTCTAAAATATAACCCAAGGCTATAAAAGTGGAAAATCACTAAAACAGAAACTCATGTCCTTATAAATCACCCCGGTTGTTTTATATCTAAGACAATGATGTAGAAACGTAGTATGTTTACACTTTCTGTACTAAATAGATCTGTTTAATTCAATAACTATGATTCTAAGATACAATGCCCTTTGTTTGTTACCTAAAAGAACTTAGCATTTTAGATCAAAAGATTGTGGATCTAAAACTTAACATGGCATGCTGAAGCCTTAAGAGGCATCCTAGTTATCAACTTCTCTAGAAGCAGAAGCACCCCTAGTACAACAGACATTGGGAAGTCACCATGGCAACCACGTCTGTATTCATCCATTGGATTTGAAGGTGTAATTCACATTACCAAGAATTAGAAAAAGATGCCTAGAGTAGAGATCGCTATTTAAAAACCACAAGAAGCAGAAATTTCATAAATATTTTGCTTTCCACACTTGTAGGTACAATTTGAGAAGCGAAAGTTTAAAGCATGCCATGAAAAAAATGACAACAGCAAACAGAGATCTTGAACATTGCAAAATTGAAATTGATATATATTAACTAAAAGAAAATCATAGTTTCTTTGATCCAGTGAACTCAGTAGTGTAAGGAAAGCATAAGTACCTAGCTACCTTTCTCAAACCCTGTATCTATGCATAATCTGGACTACCATATTAGAAAAGTCCTCAAGCAATACCGATATAGTATATCTCGTGGTAGAAAAAAAAAAAAAACTTTTTAGCACTTGACTTCCTTCAGCCCGTACGCAAGGTATAGGAAGCTCTTGCATGTGCAGCCGAATCATTACGGATGCTAAAAAAGATAGTTCTCATTACAAATCCAAAAACAAAACCATCATTAAATAGACATAAGAATAAATCACGACACTGGACTTAAGACTATCATCAAACACATTCACGACTCGAATGAACTTTAAACACATCAAAATATCACCATCAACAACCATAAATCATACACAATTAAAGAAAAACCCTAAGCGACCTAATCGGTGTATGGCATTTCCAAATCGTATAGGTAAAAAACCTAAATCGTACACGAAAAAAATTAGTCATAACCCTTGAACACAAGCCCTAATCAAAGTGTGGCTTTTCCATAATAGAGGAACATAGAAGTGTAGGACGAACTAAATAAAAAAAAATGTAGAAACAAACCTAGGTTATGTGTCCGTACTGATGAAGGATTAACCACTACGTTGTTGAAGATTTCCAACAATCTTCTCCACTCAACTACCCATGAAGGAATGGGTACGACGGACCACTAATCGGCCGGAGGTAGAATCGACGGACTACTGTCGGAGATGATAGAGATTCGTCGAGCGTATGTACCGTGTGAGAGAAATGAGAGTGTACTATGAGGCCGTGAGGGTGTTAGAGAAAAAACGAATTCCTTTTCTTTGTTTTTTCCTTCGCTCCACTGTTTTGCATCGGCGCGGGACTTCTAGATATTTCCATTTTCCAATATTTTTTTAAGGATTGGTAACGGTTAATATAAAAAGATGTTACGAAAAAAATTTGTGCTCCATAAACGTAACCAATAGTATACTTTAGTTGATGAAGTTAAATTATTAAGATGGGCGACGTTTGCAATTTTTGCAAACGTCGCCCAATATCAAAATTCCTGTAGTGTGTTTTGCTGGTAACCAACATAGATTTGGGTTTAAGACAAATCCACTTGCTAGGAAATCTTATATACTGGGTTTAGTTCCCATAAGCGTGCTATATGAAAGATAGGTCAGCAGGTGGTGAATACAGAGGACCTTGTGAAGAAAATTGCAAAGAATATGGGATTAAACTAGAGAACATAGTTCCAAAGACCCCATAGTAGAGAAAATGAATTGCATTATCACAAAGCAAGTGAAGTGTATGTTATCACATGCCAAGTTACCAAAATCACTTTGGGGTGAAGCAATGCAGACGGCTATCGACCTGATTAATTTGTCTCCCTCTTTTGCTTTGGATGAAGATATCCCAGAGAGAGTCTAGACATGTAAAGATATTTCTTATGAATACTTACGTGTGTTTGGTTGTAGGGAATTTGTGCAAATTCCCAAGAATGAAAGAGTGAAACTTGATGTAAATTCAAAATAGTGTATCTTTTTAGGTTATGCACATGATGAGTATAGGTACAGGTTATGGGATCTAGCAGAGAAGAAGATTATTAAGAGCAAAGATGTAATCTTTCTTGAAGACAAAACTATTGCAGATATTGAGAACTTAGAGAAGTCAAAATCCTCAAGCAAGATCCCTATAAATGTACATCCAATGCCCTCACTTGAAGATTCTAACAATGATGGGAAAGATGTGGAAGATTCTACTGAAGAGCCCTAAGAGCCTCATCAGCATATTGAGTTAAGGAGATTTTCAAGAGATCAAAGACCGTTTGTTAGATATAGTCTAGATGAGTATGTGATATTGACAGATGGGGAGAGCCATAATATCATCAAGAGGACCCATTCAAGAAGAAATGAAATCCTTGCTTAAGAACAAAACATCTTATTTGGTGAAACGGCCAAAAGGCAAGCAACCATTGAAGAATAAATGGGTATATAGATTAAAGACTGAAGAGAATAACTCATAACCAAGATTCAAGGGAAGATTAGTTGTGAAGGGGTTTAGTCAAAAGAAAGGTGTTGATTTTGATGAGATTTTCTCACCAGTAGTGAAAATGTCTTCCATTCAGGTTGTACTCAGTATTACTACCTGTTTGAATTTGGAGACTGAGCAAATGGATGTGAGGATATCATTCCTTCATGGTAACTTGGAGGAAGAAATCTATGTGAACCAGCCTGAGGGGTTTAAGGTTTAGGGGAAGGAGCATCTTGTTTGCAAATTGCAGAAGAACCTATATAGGTTGAAACAGACTCTAAGGTAGTGGTATAAGATGTTTAACTCCTTCATGATTGATCAAGGATATACCAGGACTACATCGGATCATTATGTCTTTATAAAGCGATTTGACACTGGTGAGTTCATTATTCTCCTATTATATGTTGATGATATGCTGATTATTAGCCATGATGCCAAGAAGATACAAGATCTAAAAATTACTTTAAGAAAGTCTTTCACCATAAAAGACTTAAGACCCCCACGCAAATTCTCAATGTGAGAATTATCATGATAGAACGAGCCAAAAATTGTGGTTATCACAAAGGAGATAACCTAGAAAGGGCATTAGAGCGATTCACCATAGGCAAGGTAAAACCTATTTGTTCTTCATTTGCGGGTCACTTTAAACTCAATTCTTAGCAGTGTCCTAAAAGTGAAGTAGATAAAGAAGATATGAAAAAGATTCCTTATGCCTCTGCAGTAGGAAGTCTAATGTATGTTATGGCATGCACTAAACCAGATATTGCTTATGTTGTTGGTATGGTTAGTTGCTATCTCTCAAATCCAAGCAAAGAGCATTAGATTGCTATTAAATGGATTCTTAGGTATCTTAAGGGCACTTCTAGATTATGTTTGCAGTTTGGTGATAGTAAACTTGTATTAAGAGGGCTTTCAGATGTTGATATGGCTAGAGATCTTGATTCTAGGAAGTTCACTTCAAGTTATCTAATTACTTATGCAGGGGGAGCAGTGTCTTGGCAATCAAAATTGCAGAAATGTGTTGCACTATCTACCACTGAAGCATAATATATTGCTATAACTAAAGCCTACAAAGAAGTTTGGTGGATGAAGAAATTTTTTGAAGAATTGGGTCAAAAGTAAGAAGACTTGAGGCTATTTTATGATATCCAGAGTGTTATACATCTCAGTAAGAATCTAACTTTCCATTATAGATCTAAACACATTGATGTTAGATATAATTGCATTTGAGATGCATTGGAATTAAAGCTTTGAAGTTGGAGAAGATCCATACTAATGAAAACAATTCATATATGATGATTAAAGCTCTACCCAAGGACAAACTTATTCATTGCTAACAAATAGCCAGTGTGATAGAACTCCCCATATGAGTTTAAGGGGGAGTTTGTTGAGTTATGGATCCAACCCATATGGGTCTATAACTTACAGAAGAAATCCTAAATATTGTATATTTAGAGGAAGACTTGGAAAATAAGGAGATTGGTGCAACAAGGGAGACTTGGAACAATGTACAATGGCCAAATGAGGATAAAGGCTATCGGCCTTCAACAACACCAATGTCGGCCTTCTAAAAGTTCATGTACGGCGTTGGAATGTCACCGGCATTTCGATGTACACCGTCGGTATAGTACCAGCTTCAATTTTTTTGCCGAGAACAATAATATTTTAACTCCAGCCGAAAGCCACCAGTATTGTGCCAGATTTCAATATGCGCTAGCCATGAAGGCCGCCAATGTAGAGGCAGCTTATGTTGACTGCGAATCTTCCTTTGTCCTTTCATATAAATACTCCTTATTTTATCTTTTAGGGTATTACCTTAGTTATTCTAAAAACTTGGAGAGTTTTTGAGTGAGGCTTGTTTTTACAATTGTTTGAGATTCACTATTGTAGTGAAGATTTGTAATCCACTAGTATATCTAGTGAAGAAAAACCTTATAATCTCATTATTGTCAATAATGGAAGGATTTTGTGCGGCAGACCCATAGTTTTTCCCAATTAGGGTTTTCCATATTAAATTTTAGTGTTCCTTTTAATTGTTTTATTTTTCAATTATTATTTTGTTATCGCATTGGCAAGAGAAAAATTACTTTGTTATTATAGGACATTGGATTTTTCCTAACAGTAATAATAATGAGTTAAAATTTTGATAAGGTTGAAGCAATGGCAAATAGTTACTAAGCAAAATGGGATGGAAACTGATCAGTCATGATTTCTTGATGTCTAGTCTCTATCTCGAAGAAATGGGTCAATCGAAAGAAGCCACACCATTTAGGGGAAGGCTATGTTAATTTTGGGCAAATTCCTTCGTTTAAGGCCTCAAACGAACATTTTTTTATGTTTTAAGTAGGTTTTATTTCGTTATAACTTCTTATAAACACTTCTATTTTTAATGTTGTATATGACATTATATTTTTCCTATCATGTGCTTTTTATTTTTAAGTTTTAGGACTTTTTTAATTTTAGTAGTTTTATTACTTCTATTTTTGGCAACTTTAAGACTACTTATATTTATAAGCCCTAGGGCAAATGAACAATCAGTTATCATATTGGAAATAGAATTGAGCTATCTTGCTCTTCTTTTCCCAAATTTTCAAAATTATTTGTTATTTTTGGATTTAGATACTAATTATCTAGGCATTCGGGAGGTTTAAAGGTTAAATAGGTTGCCTTCAACTGTTATGTTTAACAAAGACACCAGATTTCTTAGCCATTTTTGGCATAGTCTTTAGAAGATGGTCAACATTGAGCTAAATTTCAATAGTGCTAATCAACCATAAATAGATTGGCACATCAAGTAGGTGAATAGATCCTTGGAAAATCTATTGAGGATTTTGATGGGTGAACATATGAAGAGTCGGGATCAGAAGCTAAGTCAAGCAAAGTTCTCACATAACCATGCCATTAATTGTAGTAAGGGTTCAGTCTATTCTAGGTAGTATACTCTATTGTTCCTAGAGGTCCACTTGGCTTACTACAATTACCTGATGAAACCACGATTTGTGGGAAGGTAGAAGACTTTATCCATGGCCTATAGGAGATTCATAGTGTTGTTCATGCAAATTTAGTGAAGGCTGTAGGTAAATATAAAGAAGTTGCTGGCACATGCAAAATTTCATGTGGGAGATTATGTTTGGGTTGTGCATACTAGGGATTGGTTTTTTGTTGGTGAATACAACAAACTATCAGCTAAGAAGATTGGGCCAATAGAGATCATAAAGAAGATCAACTTGAAAGCATACAAGTTGAAGCTACCTGGTCACATTCAAATTACAGATGTCTTTAACGCAAAGCACCTTATGCCCTATACCGGTGATAACTCAGATGAAGACAATTTGAGAGCAAATTTTGTTACCTCGGGGATGATGATGATGTGGAAGTAGTGGCAAATAGTTACTAGCAAAATGGGACAGGAACTGATCGGTCACAATTTCTTGATTTCAAGTTCCTATATTGAAAGAAATAGGCCAATAAGAAGAAGTCACACCCATTGAGGATGAGCTATGTCAGTTTTAAGGAAAATTTTTTCATTTATATCCTCAAATGAGTAGTTTTTATATTTTAGGCAGGTTTTATTTTTATTATAACTTCTTATAGACACTTATGTTTTAAATGTTATTTATGGCATTGTATTTGTCTTTTCATGTACTTATTGTCCTTAAGTTTTAGGAATTTTTTTATTTTTGGCAATTTTATTACTTGTATTTTTTGTAGCTTTAAGACTGCTTATATTTATATGTCTTAGGACAAATGAATGATTAGTTATCATATCAGAAATACATAATTGAGTTGTCTTTCTCTTCTTTTCCCAAAATTTTGAACTTATTTATTATTTTCGAATTTGGATTCCAATTATCTAGATATTCCTAAAATTAATAGATAAGTGAAGATAATTTTCTAGCATTAGTTCTTGAATCAACATAACATGATTAAACCCTAATTTACCCGTTATGTCAAGTTTTTTGGCTCAATATAGATTGAATCAGTATCTTGATCTCCAATCATTAAGAAATCACATAACTTTCTATCAATAATGCCTACAAGGAATTTATAAGTAATCTACTTATAAATTCTATCTTGACGAGTTCTTACCTTAGATGGCTTCATAATCTTCTCCTTCAATATCATTAATTTTTTATCAAGAAACACATTCTTGTTATTATCACTTTAGGTAAGCTTAGTAGGTTGTTTAAATAAGGTGAGTACATTTTTTTTCTTTTTTACCAATGAAATAATTCCTTTATTTATAATTGAAGTGGTCACATTAGTAACTAATACAAATATCTCCTTTTGTTCTAAGAGGATGAGTCTTTTACAAAATGAACCTAGATGAGAAAATTGTATAAGTTAAAAGATTTGCATTAATTTTCCTTATTTAGTTAGCTAAATAATCTTTTTTTTTTTTTTACTTCCTTGAAGATATTGGAAATCAAAAGACCATTTACTACATCACTTCATGCATTCTCTAAACAATACAATAAAATTTTCTTGAAGACTTTGAGATACCATTAGCTCAATGAACAGCTGTTAACGAGTCCACCTCTATATTAATGTTCCAAAGATTATATTGCTTGTTGTGTTATAATCCTTTTTGAACTTACAGTAGTTTAGCTTAGGCAACGTCTAATGCTTTGAGAATTATTTTTCCTAACAAGTAGTATCAAAGCAATAATGTAAGGAAATGAAAAGTCTTTTGTATTGCAAACATGGTGAAATCATTGGGTACCATGATAAAATTAGTTTCCTTGAATTCTTCAAAAATCGATGATGGAAGATCTTTTATATTATAAAAACTTGTACCTACCTTCAAGCTCTAATAAGGGGAAACCAAAAGATAAATCTGATGAAGATTAGGCAAATGCATATCACATTTGTTTGTTAAATCCAATAAATATGGATTGATCATAGTGCATATCATCATGTTGCTTAAGCAACTAAAGTTGATACTCTATGGAAGACATTAGATTCAATTGCATGAGAGATAGATTGCTTTGAATAAAAACTCCTTAATTACAAGAGTGGTGAAGTTAAAGTATAAGTTAGATCTAATATGACAATGCACTTGAATGATTTTCTTGGTCTTGTGAATCAGTTATCTACTTTGAAATTGATGCTTGATGATGAGATACATAAACCATTATTTTTTAGTCTCTATCTAACAAGTTAGAGACACTTGTGTCATTAGTTAGTAATTCTGATTTAGAAGAAAAGCCCACCATTGTAATGGTGAAAAACAGATTGATGGATGAAGAAGTTAGAAGAAAAAAAAACTTGATACTAGTTTTGAGACCCAGGCATTAATTACTTGAAATGCTCCAAACTTTTGCTTAAATAAATTAGAAGTGGTTTAATTGAATAGTATAATAGGTTGTTAATTTTGAACTTGAATTTGAATTTAGTTTAGAAATTGATTTAGGTAGTTTAATTAAATTAAGTAAAGTAAATTATAGAATATGATTGGGTAAATTGATATAAATAGGTAAGTAGATTTAAATTAAAATTGATATTTCAAATATCCTTTTAAATCATCTATTCACCTCAATTATCTTTTTCAATGAATCAAATTATTTATTTTCCCTTAATCATTCATTTATACTCTCTTTGTTTTCTTAATTTTAACCCCCTAAACCCTTAAAAAAACTATTTTAAATGTTTATTGAATTCCTAAACCTCTAGATCTTAGTCTAAATTCCATATCCTTAATCCCCATAAATTTTGATTTCAATTGCCTATTTAAAAATATCAGTTATTAAGCTCGAATTGAAATTAAATTTCAATTTCTTTTAAATTAAACTCATAAGATAGATTTTTAAATCAAGTTATTGATTTCTATTTTATAAGTTTTGTTAAAGCAAATTATACTCAATTTTTATTGAACAAAACATGCTAAATTAGTTATTGATTTTATAGAAATCCATTGGAATTGGTACTTTTGTGTGTTTAATGTCACATTTCAGGACTTGAGCGAACTTTAGGACAAGATACAAGTAATTTGAGGATGTTCTGTGCAAATTTGGAATTGAAAACACCTAGGCTTGCTGTTCTATCATCAAAGTTGGCAGCTTAGGAATAAGAAGACACCATCCAACAAGCAAGGAAGGCAGCTTAAGGCCGGTCAACACTTAGGCTGGCCATGTATAAAAGTAAGCCATCGGCCTAGGTCTGGCCATCATGAAGGCTACCACGTGTTTGTAAGTAAGCCGCCAGCCATGCTTTCTCAAGAGCCAGCCAAAATCCTAAAGATTGCTTCTTTTTATCTTCAAAACGTTTCAGTTGCAAAATTTAAGAATGGAAGTCTAAAAGATTGCTTCTTTTCATCTTCAAAACGTTTCAGTTTGCAGAATTAAAAAGGAGAATTCCAAAAGTTGTATTCTTTAGCTTCTGTTTTCCTTCTATAAATTGGCTTGTTGTAGAAGAGGGAAGGCATTCAGAAAAACTTCAGGAAAAAAAAATTTAGAGTATTGTTCTTGTTACTATGTGTGGCTAAAACTTTATTCTAGCCAAGGGATCCACTGCAGATTCAACTTGTCAAGATTGTGAGATCTAATTAGTTTATCTTATTTATTCTTCTTTTCTGAATATTCATATATCATCTATCATTCATGCATTTGTTGTTTTGTTGATTGATTTGAATTTGAGCTCATTCATTCAATTAACAAGTGATAATCTGTCAATTAGGACGTTGAATCCGTAATTATTCGATTGTTATAATCTAAGTGATACAATAACATAATTGGTTACAGAATAGGTAATTAATTTGTGTTATGGTGATATATGATATGATTTAAATGGTTCAAGCTTTTGATATGTTAATCTGAATTGGTGGTCTCTCTCTTGATTCATGCTATTGATAGATTAAATCCTAAGATTTTATCTAAGGTTGTCTAATTGGTAAGGGAAATGATCATAGATCTTATCGTGATTATCAACACAATAAGGAGAGATGGGTTGTCACAGCTTATTGATAGCCATAACCAATTTATTCAGAAAAGAAAATGAATATCATTGCATCAATGATCAATCTGATAAGTTGAACTATATGATACCTTGGTTGGAAATCTTTTGATATTGTTTGAAAACTAAAATCACGTTTCTAGTCTTTAGAATAAATGGATCTTTTGATTTACAAACCCCCCTTGTTCTTCTCTCTTCTCTTAAATAGAAATAAATTATTTCCAGTCCTTGTGGAGACGATCCCTGCTCACCACTGATTACAAACTTTTTGAGTAGGTTAATAATTTGTTGGATTCGACACCCACCAAGTTCTCAAATTACTTTCTAATTATTTTCAATATCTAAGATAATCATCTAAAAGATTTAAACCTTAATATCCTACCCATAAATATCTTTTAAAAATCTTTTCAAATCATTATCCTTCCTTTTCTTTTACATTTTTGACATGCTACCCTTTTCTTCTCTATTTTCTCTTCCTTTTCTCTTCTTCTTCTTCTTCTTAAAACTAACCCTAAATCTCAAATCCAACATCATAGGAAGAATTGAAGATGAAAAACAACATAGAAGTATGCAATTAAGCTAGAAGTAGGTTTATCAACTAATGAAAAGTAGTAGTAGAGAAGATCAAGTAGTCTATGTATGCCAAACATGTACATAAGTCATTTTCTTGTTTTATTGTTATTTATGGATGGAAATATTGAATTAAAGCTAGATATATATAGGGTTTATGTTAAAATTGGTAGATTAGTAGAATATGAACTTAAATGCTAGAACTTAGGTTGTGTAAGCATGTATAGAACTAAGGTGTTTGAAGAAATGATTTAATGAATTAATGTAAAGTAGGTATAGAAAATTATGATAATATGGATAAATTAGTAATATACACACATATATGTCAAAACAAAAAAAAATGTACATATTTAAGTAGACTAAGTGTTTGATGAAATGCATTGAAGGAAACATGAAGTGGAAATATGTTAAGGAGTATTGTAAGTTATATTTATGGATAGGTATATTGATTTTATGATGTTTGTTTGAAGTATGTTGTTTATAAGTTGATGAAATTAGGGTAAAATGACAAAGGAAAAACGAAAATTTGATCTATCATGGGCGTAACACAGCCAATGATAGAAGCTAAAATAATTATATAGGGTGATCACGAGCATGATAAAGACCATGATCTCCACCGATCATGGATTTACCAATGTAATAGCCTAGATCATGGCTGTGACAAGGGGTGTAATCTCCTCTTATCACATTTTTTCCCTTATCATGGGCATGACGAGGCCCGTGATGACCATCATGGCCTCCATCACAAGCGTGATAAGGCCAGTGATGAGGATCATGGCCCCCATCACAAGCAAGATCCATCCCATGGTACTATTCATATTTAAAAAGAAAAAAAAAAAAGAAAGAAAGATGAAATGACTTAGATGAATGATAAATAATAGATATGATATGTTAGTAATTGTATAAACATAAATAAACTAAGAGTATGTTATAGACTTAGTAACTAAATTATGTTAACATGAAATTTAAGTATAAAATGAACTTAGTTAATAAATTTAAGTTCAACATGGCTTAATGAACCTTATTGAGTTAAATGAATTAGACTATTAAGTTTAACCAACTTAGTAAAGTTATGTTATGTTTATATAATGTAACTTGAAATATAGAGTAAGTTAATAAACTTAATAACTAACTAGATTTAACATGAGATTTAGATATAAAATGAACTTAAATAATAAACCTAAGTTCGACTTGACCTAATAAACTTTAGTAAACTAAGGGTCTGTTTAGATGATCTGTTTTCATCTATATCTATATCTATATCTATATCTATATCGAAACGATATATGTAAATATATTCGATTTGATCTATATTTTATCTATTTAATATTTTCATGAGAATTGCAAACTTTTTTTTATCTATATCTATTTCTTGATAAATAATTTACTAAAAAAAGTTAGAAAAAAAGTGTTTGTATTTGCCAAAAAAAGCTAGCCAAACATACCCTAAAATGAACTAGATCGTTTAAGTCTAATCAACTAGGCTCAACTAAGTTAATATAGGCTTAATAACTTGTGGCTTAAATTAACATATTAGGTTAGACCATAAAAATAAAGGGAGTATGTAGTTTCAAAGATATGTTTGCTTAGAAAAATGGGTTTTTCATATGAGTTGGTAATTTACTTGAAAAAAATTACATGAATGATAAGGAATAATGATGTTTTTATAGTAAATGATTCATAAAAAAGGAAAAAAATAATTTGACAGATAATGAAGAACTATCCATATTATGGCGTGGCAACTTTTGTAGCTATATTGGGGTTCTTACTTTGTGTCTGATCAAATAGGTTTTTAACATAAGTTTGATATAAGTGAATGATTTATTTAATTACTTATATGAATGTATTTCTTGAAAAGATGAATGGATAGCTGATATACCCTTTGTCTCTGGTTGGATTTCGAATAGTATAGGTATGCAGTAACTTGCGTGCTGATTATTAAAATAGACATTCCTAATGAACTAAAACTTAAAGACAACCTAATCAATGGTTATTGCTTGTACTTGTATCATTGAATCCAGTCTAAGAAGCGATAAGTTTATCCGGAGCCGAGCATGGTAGTTAGGTGCTTAGGCAACCCCCTAACATGACGTACTGACAATTCATAGTAACTTAGCAGGT
The DNA here is from genome assembly GCA_024138025.1 of Combretum micranthum. Lineage (NCBI taxonomy): Eukaryota > Viridiplantae > Streptophyta > Magnoliopsida > Myrtales > Combretaceae > Combretum > Combretum micranthum. The sequence continues at coordinate 944,449 of JAMXBD010000433.1, read as the reverse complement.
AGCTGATAAAGCAAACGGTATCGGCGTAATGTTTATTTAAGCTCGGAAAGAAGTAATATGGTTTAGTTCACATTTATACGACCGATTGAACTAAATGATATTATGAACTGAGATAAGTAGCGATGTGTAATGGTTGTAAACCCTAGATGAGGCTATTTTTCATTTTCTAGTGTATCATATAGGAGATATAGGTATTCGACATGCCTATATCAACCCCATGAGAAGCTATTGTTACTCAAGACACCAAGATTCTCATAGGCTTGTTTTGGAGTATGAGTACTCCAATGTTGCTTGTTTCACTTAATATAAAGATGAGAAACTGTTGTTTACTTCATTGCGTTAGTATAAGCTCGTGTGTCATCTCGTGTGTGATTGTATTAGTATCGTACTGGGCTTCGGCTCATTATTCTTTTCTATTTAAGTGATGTTTTGGCTGATGATGATTGAGATGGGTAAATGGGATGACTCAAGAAGAGTTTGTTGAAAGTGAGGCGAGTTATTATCACTGGATTTTATTTTGTTTTCACTTTATATAAGAAATGGATTTATATTTTTTGGAACTTGTAATTTCTTTAAGGGCTTAATAGAGCCCATATGGTTTGTAATAAGTTTTAAAACTCTATTTTACCATCATGAAAGGCATACAAGATACCTGTTGGTATGGTTTTATTAAAAGTTCAACTACTTAAGTGAGTAGTATATGGTTTTGTTTTTGTGATGGATAATCTACTCAAGTGAGTAGTATTTTAAACTTTTTTGTAAAGTTTAGTTTTACCGCTACTAAATCCAATTGTTTCTAAAATCTAAATAAACGATTTCAAAATTCTAAAATTAGCTAGCAAACGTTTGGAATAAATAAATCTTTAATGGTAGCATATGCATGTAATATGTAAATTATTATACGTGTGACTGGACATGTGTTGATCGGACACACACTGACCTTAATTCGGGGCGTGACATTACTATTAAATAGGAAATATCTAGGAGGATTAGGAATAAAGGCTCATCTAATAACTTTGATAGAACTAACACATCGACGGGAAATCTAAATCAAGAAGAAGAAATATTAAGTGCTATCATAGTGACAATTCAAGACAACTGGAACAAGAATATAAAATATAAAAGAGAGGGCAAGCTATAAGTAAAGTTGATAGAAAAGGTTATGACACGACTCAATAGTAGCAGCAAATGATGAAGCTATTGTTACTTGAGATGATGGTTGTGTTAGTCTTGCATGACATGATAGTGATTCAGTTATTGATTCCAATGCCTCTTTTCATGTGGCATCACATCAAAAGTTCTCTTAATTTAGACTACTATTGATTATGGCAATGTTAAGATGAAAAACGATGATACAACTAAAATTTATAAGATTGAAAATATTATTTTAAAGATTAATACTAGTTGTAGGCTCATTCTAAAAATTGTTACATGTTCTAGATACTCACTTAAATCTTTATTTGTAGAAAAATTAGGTGAGGAATGATATAATAGCTACTATGGTGAAAATAAATGAATGCTCACCAATGGCTTTCTCATAATAGCTAATAGGAGAAAAAAATACCCTTTACTTTATATTTGCAAACTAAGTAAAGGAGATGTGAACATGATTGACAATTCTTCAATAGAAATTTGGCACAAACAATTTGGTCACATGAGTAAGAAAAGACTTCAAACGCTTTCTAAGAAGCAACTTTTGCATATGAGAGAGGTATACCTTGCACTGATTGTCATGCTAGCAAACAACATAAAGTTGCATTTCATAGAGAAATTGCCTATTAAGAAATCTCATGTACTTGACTTAGTCCATAAGGATGTGTTATATGGAAGATAGGTTAGTAGGTGGTTCTCTTTACTTTGTAACATTTGCTGATGATCACTCTAGAAAGTAGTGGACCTTTGCTTTGAAATCCAAACATCAAGTTCTAGACGTGTTTAAATAATTTCATATTTAAGTTAAAAGGGAAAAGGGAAGATAGGTGAAATGCATCCAAATAGATAATGGTGGAAAATATACCTTTTGAAGAATATTGTAAAATCCATGAAATTAAAGTTGATAAGACAATTCCAAATACCCCATAGCAAAACAACAATGCAAAAAAGATATATCAAGTATATGTTGTCTCATGTCAAATTACATAAATTATTCTAGGGAGAAGTAATGAAGATAGTCGTTAACATGATTAGTTTATCTCCCTCTTATGCTTTGGATAGTGTAATCCTAGAAAGAACATAAACAAGTAAAAATATCTCTTATGATCATTGATGAGTGCTTGGTTGTAAGGTAATTGTGTAAATTACCAAGAATGAAAGAGCAAACCTTGATGAAAATTCAAAATAGTATATTTTTCTAGCATATACACATGATGAACATACGTACAAATTATGGGATCCAATAGATAAGAAATTTGTCAGAAGTAAAGATGTGGTCTTTCTAGGAGACTAGACCATTGAAGACATAGAAAAGCTAAAGAATTCCAAATCTTTTGGCGAGATCCCAATCAATATAGATCTAGTACCCTTACTTGAAGATTTTAATAATGATAGAGGAGAAATGCAAGGTTCATTCGAAGATTATGAGACATCCCAATGGCCTAATCAACTGATTGAGTTGAGAAGATCAATAAGAGATCCAAGACCATCCACCAGATATAATTCAATTGAGTATGTGATGTTAATTGACTAAGGAAAGCAAGAATGTTATTTGGAGGCCATGTCCTAAAAAGAAATAGGATTAGGTAAAAGCCATGTAAAAAGAGATTAAATCTTTGCAAGAGAACCATACTCATAATTTAGTGGAACCATCGAAGGGTAAGCGACCAAACAAATAGTCAATGTGATGGAATTGCTTATTTAAGTAGGAGGGGCAGTTTGCTAGGTTTTATGTTCAAAACATGTAGGTCCATTGCAAATGAAAATGAAAACTTTAATTATATATATAAGGAAATTTAAGGAAAAAAAAAAGGAAGTAAATGCGTAATGGTAAGAGATAGAAAAGTTTGTGTAATGGAGAAGATAACTTGCAGCGAAAGAAAGCACCATCAAGGAAAGGAAAGTGGATACTGGATACTAGTGGCTTATTAGATAAAGTACATTTAAAAGAATCAACATTTGAGGACAAGTTCATTTAAAGAATCAACGTTTTGGGTAGCTAAAAAGAGGAATTAATATTTGAGGATAAACTTATTTTAGGCATCAATGTTTCAAATATTTAAAAAGATATTAATGTTTTGTAAAGTAAGACAAATAAGGTATTAATAATTGACCATTGACAAAAATTATGAAAACTTAATTGAAAACTAATAGAAATGTTGATATCATAAATGAACTTAACAAAATATCAATACCTTATTTGATTCACTTTAGGAAACATTGATACTTTAATTGAACTTAACCCACAAATGTTGATATTTTTTAGTATAATATACTTATGGCTTATTTTACAAGAAGACTAAAAAATAAAAGGTAGTTAGTTATTCCTCATGCTACACAGGGTTGAAGCAAAGTTATGAGGAGAAGAAATTATTTTACGAAATCAGAAGAAAATCAGTTTTAGTGAAATTACTTCAAATCCACAATTGGATGACTTATTGAATATTGATTATGTTGAAATTTCTTCTATTGATTTCATCATGTGGAATACCATAAGTGATAGGTTCTATTCTTTGTTATTCCTTCTTAGTTGTCCATATTTAATAGGTATTTTTGTGTTTTAAGGAATTACCTAGTTTTGAGATTTTAGCGATATCCACCTACTAGTGAAGATTTAGTTATCTACTATGTTCAACCATGTGGAGATTGCAATCTTGTTTTGATGTGAAAACGTATTGTACAAATACTTCACAACTTAGTTAAGTTACATTTAATAAGCAAAAACTTGTTTGTAATATGTTAGAACTTTGCTATATTTGTGTTTTTGTTTTGTCTTTGTTGTTGCAAGTTGCTTTAAGCATGTTTTAGACCTTGATGCTTTTGGAATCATTCAAATCTCAAAACACAAAATTTTTAGAGCTCTCTCTAAGCTTTTTGTAGCATCTTGAATCACCCCAAACGGTCTAGATGAGAAAGTTACAGACAAAGTACGAAACATTGTCAAAATGGTCAAAAGTAGTCAGTGGGTAGATCGAGCTCTCAACTTTAGGCTAGATTGGACCAGCTCGCTAATGAAAAATGAACCGATTCACTGATATACTGTTTCAAGGCCAAAATATAGTTATTATAAACTTTTTGATTTGACTGTTAGTGATTGTTTTGAGGGGCAATGGCAAGATTGATTAGAGAGCTTATAAATAGAAGTGTTTAGGGTGTTTTCATGTAAGTGAGTAGAGCTTAATAGGATGAGATTATGTGAAAATACTCTCCAATTTTACATTTATCTTTGTTGAGTGAATAGTACCATAGTGAGTTTCGTTGGCAAATATTATAAGACATTTTTTACATATTTTGTTTAAGTGTTTTTAGTAAAATCCTCTCTTGTTTGAGGCATAGGTGAAGTCTTTTTATACTGAGGCAAATGTGAAGTCCTCGATTGTGCCGCATTGGCGAAGTCCTCTAGATGAGGCATTTATGAAGTCCTCATGGCAAGGCAATTATGAAGTCATTTTTGTAACGCAATTGTTATTTGAATGAAACGGGTGAATTCCTCATTAAATGAGGCAATTGTAGACAGTGGAGACTTGAGGGAGGGTCAAACTCCACGTTATATCGCAGTGTAATTTTCTCCATCCTTATCTCTTTATTATTATTAATATAATTGCATGATTTGGGAAAAATTGACATAAGAGATAATGGTTGGTTAAGTAAGCTTAAAATATGAAATATCCTCAATTCATTAAACTTAGATAAATTATATATACTTATGATTTACATGATTAGTATATGAATGTTTTAGCATGGTTGGATTTAGTCTTGTATTGGTTGTTGATATAATTTGAGCTATTTATTTGTTTGTCTTTGAAAATTTCCAAGTCCAAACAGATTTTGAGCCAAATAAAACTCAAATTCAAGTCTAAACACTAATTAAAAGCCCAACTCAAGCCCATGTCTTATTTTACAAAAAGTCAAAAGTAAATTTTAGATAATATCAAAGTAACTTTTTATAACATTTCAATCCAAAACAAATTAAAAACCAACTCCCCCTTCAGAACCCTTCCCAAGCACTAATCCTCATCATAATAGTACAAACAATCCACTCAAGATTCTTATCAAGACTCTATCTACAAGTTAAAAGTTATATAAGGAAACGTTTTACATGTCTTTATGTGATCATTTACTTATTTGTTTTTTATGCAGTGGACAAGATAGCAAATAATTATTTAGAGAAATGGCACAGGATTTGATGATAATGGCAGTTTCGTAATTTTGGGAGTTTTGGATTTTTACCGAACGGGACCATATTCTGAAGGGAAACGATCCAACGAACAGAACTCACCAGCTTTGCTCGTGACCCAAGCCAGTTTTCGATCAAATTCCTTCGTTTAGGCCGTCAAAACCGCGTTTTTACTATTTTTAGTAATTTTTCTTTATGTCTTATCTTTTCATTGGATAATCTTTTTATTATGCCGTCTGTGGCATTAATCTCGTCCGTTCATTTGTTTTCGCCCTAGATATTATTTAGATAGTTTCCTTTTTTGGTAAAAATAGCATATTATATATTCTAGGGTTACAGAAGAGACAGAATAGATTGTTTGAATGAAATTTTATTGAGAGTGTTCTCTCTTTTTTCCAGAATTTGTCATCTTGAATAGATTTCGATTTTTGATGCCAAATATCAAGGTATTCTTAGAATCAATTGGTATTTGAAGATCACAAGCCGGGTATTCGTGCGCGAATCAACGTCTTGCGATAACCCTTTCATATTCCGCTGCGTCAGTTTTCTTCATGGGATGAGTTTCTATTTTAATGATTTCATAGTTAAGTAAATATGATATTGACGAGTTAAGCTGATATATGGAGTTAGATGAATTCTTGAAGTTGTGAAAGATGAGTTGTTGAAAGTGTTGAAGTTGTTTTTAGAAGATGGATGAGTTGATAAAGTATATAAGAAGTTCATATGATGTATAGGACGTTATGGATGTTGTTTGATGAGAGAGATGTGTGAAGATTATGTATATTTGGTGTTGTTAAGTGTTTGTATTGATTGTATATAAGCTAACAGAAGTGAAAATTTGATGTTCAAGTTTCAAAATATATATGCCCTATTTTTTAAAGGAGTATACGAGTGAAACACGGGGCGATGTTTTAGGTATGTATCTCATCAAGCCTTCGAAACAATACTACTCGAGGAGAAATACAGGGGAAACATGGCCACATGTATTTAACTATGCTTATCACTATGTATTGAATAAAAAAAAAAAAACCATAACAGTATGGTTGGAACACGGCATGCACCTAGCCATGCTTCTCTCTGTTTTCAAAAGGACTTGAATTAAATTGATACACATCTGGAACATGGCCCCCTATATCAAACCATGTTTCTCTCTAACCAATTTCGTCAATCAAAACACAAGATTTATATTTCATCATGTTTCTTGCTTAAAAAGGAAACACGGTTAGAACACGGCCGTATGTATTACACAGTGTTTCTCTCTGATTCTCGTTGTGCTTTGCACAATGAAGAAACATGGGCTAAACACGGTTCGTCCTATCTAGCCATGCTTCTCTCTAAGCCTAAATGTAAACGAGGCATAATGAAACACGACGTAATGCATGATGGTTTGATGGGGCATGTTTCTTCTTCAAAGGGAACACGATCATGTACTTTCTCGTGCTTCTTGTAAAAAAAATAAAGTAATGGAATATATTTTATAAGTATTATATATATATGTATGTGTATAAGTTCTAAATTATGATTTAATATGAGTTTTCATTTAAGTTTTATGTGTGATGAATGGACCCAGTTTTAATTATTATTGCTTTTGAGTGTTATATGAATTAATTTTTTTTTCTTACAGATTCTTCTTCTCATTTAAGTGTGTTTACTGCACCTTTACAAGATACTACAGGTATGTAGTAACTTGGTTCTTTGTTTGCTATGATAGGCATAACTAAACTAATTTTAATCAAAGTTGGCCTAAAAGTATTTGAATTGTTTGTGTGTGTCCTATTGAATCAAGTCTAGGGAGCAGCAACCCCGTTGACATTGTTAACATGTTAGTTAAGTACTTAAGCTACCTTTTATCATGATGCAATGACTCTTTATAAGTGGCTCAGTGGATAGTCGATAGGACTAATGATATCATCATAACGTTTACTTATTCTTAAAAAAAAAAGTAATATGATTTAGTTCATGTTTATGGGACTGGCTGAACTAAGTGATATTATGGATTAAGTTAAGTAATGATGAGAAACGATTATAAACCTTAGATAAAGCTATTTTCCTTTTCAGTTAGATATAGGAGATATAGGTATTTAGGTTAACTATATCAAGTCCCTGAGCAACTGCTATTGCTCAAGACCTCCAGGTTCCCAATGGCTTGTTTCTAAAGTTTAAATACTCCCATGTTGATTTGATTTACTTAAATAAAGTTTAATAATTCAATGATTGTTACATTGCATTAAACTAAGATTGTGTGACACAATGTATTTATTTGTGTTACTTGCATACTGGGCCTTTACCTCATGATTTAATATTTTAGGTATTGATGAAGGTGATTTTTATGATCAGTTAGGCTATGGTGACAGGTTTTGAGGATTTTCTAGATGAATGGGACGACTAAGGACCTCGACCATGATGACTATGTTTTTGTAATAGATTAGAGAAAATGTTTTATTGGATAATGTAACTATTAAAGACTTTTCACTTGTTTGTATTTTGTTAATGATTGATCTTAAGCCTTTGGTTTGTAATATGTAAGTATTAAGTATTTTATTATGTTTTGGAAGAACAACAAGTGTTTGTAATTGTATGTAATACACTACTTCTAATGAGTAGTTTTTGAAATGGTTCTTATGATATATTTAGACAAACATTTTATCCAAGCGCTTTCTTTTAAGACAACTTTACATGTAATACTACAAGATTACATGTGGTTGGGGATTGGATATGCTTGAAATTAGATTTGATGTGTGACAATCCTTACAAAATTGATTTAAAAACCCATCTTGTAGCTTCCGCTTCTGCACATGCGGGTAAAAGCCTCATAGTCACTCTTTTTTTTTAAACAGTTCTATAACTAAAGAGAAAAAATATTGTAATCTAATTATTATTGATAGTAGAAGTTTAAGCTACAATCCCATAATTTTCTCCGTAATTATGATTTTCCAAGTTAAATACTGGCGTTCTTCATTTGATTTATTGTTTATCACTTGTGGGCAAGAGGAAAAATATTTTGTCATTGCAAGATATTACTTTTCCAAACAATCTCTTTAAATTATAAACCATCAAGGACGGACCAAGTTCTTAACAATTTTAGTTATGAGCTTCATGGCCCTATGTGACTGATAAAGGCTAGCCACAACCGTATGGAATAAGAGAAATATCAATCCTTCACTTCCACTTCCACTTCCACTTCCACCAAGTTAGCCAATAAAAGGTCCTTCTACCATGATTGTTTATTAGTCTTCCTGCTGCTTCTTTCCCAGCTAACAGTCACCAATTTTCACTATACCCAATACAAAAATGGGTGTTTATGGTTTGGTTTCAGGGTCGAATCGAACCAAATCACATCTAAAATGGTTTGGTTCAAACCTTTAGTGAACTAAACCCTGAACCAAACCACATTTAAAATGATTCGATTCAAACCTTTAATGAACCAAACTACTTTTAGCAATTTGATGTTTTGAGCTAAACCACTTCAAATGTTGTTTAGTTTGGTTCGAACCACTTTTAAAGGCATTTAGCTCTAATAAATATTAATTAATAGTCATTTGAGTTCCCAAGAAAAAAAAAAGATATTTAGATTGAGGAACATTGCACAGGAATTAAAGTTACCCATCATTATATCAAATCATGTATCTAATAATTCTAAATATACATATTATCAAGTCTTAAAAATATTTTTTTCAATACGAATTTAAAGTAATATATATTCTTGACAAATCGATAACACTAACTCAAAAAAATTATTCCTTTGCATTAATTCCAAGGTTATTTTGTAATATTTTTCCTTAAACTTATTTAAATTTTTGTTGTACCAATTAAATGATTATGTATTTCTGAACTCAATTATACCACTTTATTTTAATTTGATGGATGTTTACTAGTTTTAGAAAGAATTTAAAATTAATAAAATGGAAAAACATACTGTGAAATTTTGAGACGAGTAAAAGATTACCTGTTTAGTATTATTAGATATATAATACATTTAACGATGTATTATGTAAAATATATAATACAAAATATATATATTAAACAATTATATTTATAAATAACGTTAATGTGATTAAAAATGAAATTTATATTTCATAAATTAGAACGAAAGTACAATTTATCCTAATAAATCTATAAATTGAAATCTTTCTCAATTCTCTTTGAAAGATACATCTAAACGCAATAATATTATTAGAATTTAGAATTTTGATTTCATTTTAAGTCTACTTTAACATACTACATACACACGTGGTATTAAAGGGAAATGTCACATGTGATCATAATATCTAATGTTTAAGAGTTATAAATAAATAATATAGCTCATTTATTTATATATTTATTTTAATGTGAAGCAGTTCGGTTTGATTTGATTCAACCTCCGAATCAAATCATGGCCATTTAGACTCTTCTTCCATCAAACTGCAAACCAAACTGATATAAAAAGGAATCATATTTTGCAATTTGGTTTGGTTCTATTCGATTTCGGTGCAACTTAGTTCAGTTCGATAAATAGCCCTAGGAATTAGTGATAAATTCGACCACAAGTGTTGCTAGCACGAAATTTCTTCGCTATATTTGTCTCTTCCTTCCATCTTGATCTCTTCAAGCTTCATCCTTTGAAAAGCCTGCACTCGTATTAATTCTAACTCCAAACAGACTTCGAACATCTTCCTCTTCTTCTATCTTGATCTCTTAAAGATTCAACCTTTGAAAAGCTTGCACTTGTACTAATTCCAACCCCGGACAGACCTCTAACTTTTCGTCTCCTTCTATGGGTTGTACAGTTGACTCAACATATGAGAGCCATTTTCCACAACAATAATCTCAAGCTAACCCAAAGAAAAGTTCAACATAAAATATAAAGAGATTTCACCTCACTTGGTCTTATTAAAAAGTTATAGATATTAGTTTTGAGATTTTATCAATATCTACCTATGGATAGAATCATAAAATGTTGATAAAATCTTAAGTTTGTAAAATCACATGCTTAAATTAATATCTTACTATGAATACAAACAAATGATATTGCACTTACTTTAATTAAAAAGTTAGTCTGAAATCATAAACTCTTAAAACCATTTAAGTTAACTTATAATCCTAGTAACCATGGTTATTCGCTTATGATATAGAAAGTTTGCTTCATTGCTTCTTGACTTACATGTTAAGATATGTTATGAGACTTTGATGCGCATCTACACATTAGATACTTTAACTCCCGTGAAACTCGTAGCCATAGAACAAATGATATTTCTTTGAGACGGAATAGGTATTGTTCAAATGGTGCTTAATAATCAAAGTATAATTAACACTTAAATAATGCATTCAAACAACGTAATTAGGAACCCATAGAAGAAACCATCCGATATCTAAAATCCAACATGAAAATCTTTCTTTATCTTAATCTCCTCATAAAAGAGGGGGAAAACCATATACTAATTCCTAATGTTTAGATTGTTTTTTTTTTTATTTGTATCTTATCTATAGTTGATATAAATTCATTGATCATTTGTATCTTAATTGTATTATACGTGTATCTTTTTTTTTTTTGGGCATCAATAGGTGTATGTTATTTATTTGATTTTTTTTATAAGTAAATATATTTATTTTTCATTTATATTTATTTTTAATAAATATTTGTTTGAAAACGGCAAAATAACAAAAGATTACAAAACAAACGGACCTAAAACTAAAAGGGAAATTTTAGGAATTTCCTGGAAGAAACATCATATTTTGTAAAAGTCATAATGTAATATTGAAAGTGGTGTGGTCGAAGTCCTCCAAATGCAGACATACGGTAAAGTCACAAGTAGGACTTTGCGGTTGGTCTCAAGGAAAACTAGCCGTGAGAGAAAAGTTGCAGAGGGTCAAACACCCAAAAAAAGTCTATTGTAAAAACCGTGTACCGAGTACAGCGACCAATTCGAAACACATGGCCGCGGGGTAGTTCTAGTCTTAATTCCGTGTTTGAATATTATTTATTTGGGAAAATTATAAATGTATTCCTCTGGTTTATTTATTAAAACTTTATAAATTTTAAAATAAGGTATGACCTTTTACACAAATTTTAAGAATATAAATATTAATTCTTCCATGGGCAGGGATTTAGCCAAGATAGGAGATTATTTAGCCAACTAAAGCGAAAAAAAAAATCACCCTTTAAGCTTACTGATGCGAGTAATACAGTTCTTCAAAATTGCATCTCTTGTTTTACCATGGTAAAAAGAGACAAATTCGTGTTTTAACAGCAGTTTGTTTTAAATATTATCTAAATATTTAAAAAAAATAAAAATACTATGGCTCGTTCACTTTAAAAAAAAATTGAATTATAATTCAACAGGAATGTAACAAGGTTATAATGGTTATTATAATGTTTACTTTATATAAAAATAAAACAAATAATTATTAAAGTAAATTATTTGTTTTTATTACATAAAGAAGATAATTATATAGGTGATATTTTTAAAACATAGATATTAATAACAACATTGAAAAATAAATCATTAAATGGCAACTCATAAGTGTAGTGACATGAATTGCTATTCATTATTTAAAGTAATAGCAATTTATTATGAATTATCATTCTTCACTAGTGAACACCATAATAGCAATTTATGTAGAACGTGAAAGAAATGAATAGTAATTCATATCAAGTGAACGGTTACTATAGTTTAAAAGTTTGGACATAATATAATTTAACGAGTTTATTTATTGCGATTATTCTTATATATTATAATGGAATCTGTACTGACATCATTGTATGCAAACGTAAGAACTGGCAATGGCTACATCTTGAACTATGCATATGGTAGACAGTCAAATTTTAGAAATTCCATAACTTGCTGGTCAAGTATTATAACACGTCTAACAAGTTCTACTTCTACATCTGAACTGAAGCCATATATGAAAATCTTTTGTGCTATAAATAGCTATCAATGTTTTGAGCATGTTTTCTCATATATATCCTTCATCACATTTGAATACATATTAATCTTTTAACCTCCTCCTAAATCCTTTTAAGTTTAAAATTATGAAGGTTCAAGCTACAGCTATTATTTTTGTCACCATCATCCTTCTTGTGACAAAATTGCAACATCTTGAGGCTAGTAGGTTGCTAGGGTTTAACCAGAAACAAGAAAGGACCACTAAGAATAGTGAAAATACTCAATATCTTCTGCAATTTCAATCACTAGATAAGGGTACAACCCCTACTCCAGGAAATCCTTGCACCTATGTACCGAGCAAAAAAGGTTCACATTGCCCCTCAAGGAAGACCCTTAATACAAGAAATTATGCTAAGCCACCGCCATATGGATACTTCCCGAATCAGAAGGCTTCACGTGGAATTGAAAAGGATATTATGTGATTGTGAATCACTAGGATATTTTTACGAAAATGTCTTTTTTATATATTTTTTCTTGTTGTCAACTTGTAGAAAAATGTTGACAAGGAATAATGTTCAAGTGTAATGGGTGTGAAGATTGCTTGTAAGAATGTAGGCATACTGAGGCTGAAGTAAGTCTGACATTCGAGGCAAATTAAGGCTTATCTTTTAGTGATTTAAATAAATGATTTGTCATTTGGAAATTCAAATTCATTTGCAATGCAAGATTAAGGCTGTACTATTTCTAATAACTGTAGGCTTCTCGTAATTTGATACTTGGGCTTTGTACAAGTACTTATAAATTTATTTCTAGAGATGAGATTTAAGTCCTTCATCTTTTAAGTCTACTTTTTCATTTGAGCTTTTCCAGCTTATAATAAAAATATAATAATAAATGGATCGCTTGTCACGTCCTTCGAATGATTTTGACAAGATTTTATAATCATATAGATATTTTTATTAACTAAATAACCGCCTACTGGATAGATAATAGCCATTGTAGTCATAAAATAAATCCACCGATAAACATGGATGAAGTATTTTTGCTAGTTTATTGAAAATGTGAATTATCGAACCAAAAACATTGGCTGGAAAACTCGTGTAGAAAAGTAGGACAAGACAAATCAAATATTAAAGTACTAAAAGATGAATGAAGATGTCTATGCTTTATTCCCAAACAAAATGGTTCCAGGAACTTTGAAATAGAAGGTTTTTCCCTCAAAAAAATACTCATTCATAAGTGACAAAGCATTTTTTGCAACTTTGATATAGAGGGTTTTCTTTCATAAAAAGAAAACATTCTTTCATAATTAAATTTGAGGAATTTTTTTAATTTCCCAAGGCAACCATCTTTTTATAACATAAGAGACAGGACAAACCTCAATGATCAATTTTATTTCATGGCCATAACACAAAATGAACTATGTATGCAGTAGTTCGATTTAGTGCTCTAAATTAGACAAGCTTTGAATGAAAAATCTATAGTTGGTTGAATGAGGCTCGATTCCTTATTTCTAAAACTATAGTACGCCAATTTGATTTCGAACTTTGAATTGGTTTTGGAATTTAGGTATCTTTCAAAATAAGTAATACATCTTGTTAATTAATTGAATTTTTAAATAAAATCCCTTGAAACTCTTCTGAGATAGAGATGTGCAAACTCTATTCCTTCCTTCTTAATGGATTTTCAAAGTGAAATGATCTTATTGGATATGGAAGAAGTGTAATTCATTCTCCCAGAAGATAAAATCTAATTTTGCATAATCTGCAACTATCTTTCATTTTACATAGTTATTGAATTGAAACCAACAACAAAGATAATACATTATTTTCGATACATTCATCAACTCTATTAAAAGTTTGATGTAGTTGTCAATATACGATTTAATGCGGTTACTAGTTTGTGCAAACAATGGATTCTAAATTCTATGGAGGAAGGATATTAAACTATTAAATTTGATTGCAAGCCTATATTTTAATATAGCAAGTAGGTTTGCAATTCTAAAAATCTAGCATCAATATTTACAAGATCTATTCTAGATTTTCTACCTAGCTTGCACCAAGACTACTCACTTGAACTATGACAAATCACTAGATACAACATAAATATGAATTTTTCTTTGAAATCAAGACTAAACAAGCTCAAATCCAAATTTGTATGAGTCATATAAACATTTGATGGATTCAAGTTTTATTGAGAGGTACGGTATCACAAAACAATACATGACTAGTATTCTATGAGGATTACAATAGAGGTTTGTATTCTCCCATTTGTTGAAAAGGAGATTTTACTGCCAACACCCCATTCACATGGTATAAGAATTATTTTCCGAATGAGTCTCTTCCTCTCATCTACCATCTTCAGTGAAGTGTTGGAAAAATAGAAAGGTTTTGTAATTTTTCAATATACCTTCTAAACAAGCTTCCAGTAGGTTTTCACTTTTGGAAACATAACTTGTAACCTAGCAGCATGATACCGATTTTCAATACAGTAGACAAGGTTTGATTCCCCTTCCCGAAAATTGCGGTATATAATTAAGGGAGGGGAAAAACATTGTATTCAATCGCATCATGGGGAAAAGGTAAATATACATTATAATATTGCAATAGGCGCTTCACACTAATATATCAAGCACACCAAAGTCCCTCAAGTAGGGTCTACTTGGTTCGTCGTTCTGATATCATTTTGTGTCAAATTGATACTGAATCGATACCAATACTGAACTGATACCGAACTGATACTGAACCGATACAGATCTAATACCTAACAGCCCAATCAGACCGTAATGTACTTTTAAGTTAAGCTTCTTAATAAACAAATCAAGTGTCAAAGCCCCAAGTGGTGCATCATGCATTCATGTTGATCCTCTGTTATTATGGATCAAATTTAACAATGGGTGAACGTGACATTTGATACCTAAACTATATCAAATTATATAACTAACTACCAAAAGTTGAAAAGTGTTTATTTTGCTATCCAAACTTTATTTATATTTACAGTTAACTATCTAAACTTTGTCAAATTTTATAATTGACTACCTAAACATTATTTATTTTTTTGTCAATTAACTATCTCATTTGGTACTAAGAGTGAACTCGAAATGTTCACTTATAGTAAATTGATATTTTTACATTTTAAATAGTTAATTACATAAATTTACAAAGTTGAAATACCAAGTGTGACATTTACCCATTAATAATCTCAATTTTATCCCAAGTAAAACAATGTTTCAAAAAGAGAAAGGCATGTTTTAGCTAATGATAATGCTTATTAATATCGTCTTTTACATGTTTATGTCATTTTTTTGGAGAAAAATGCACCGAGAGTGCGAAAATTTTCAAATTATTTCAACCAAGTCACGAAGGTTCTAAAATATTCAAATCATTCTATTCAAAAGATTTACTTTTCGTAAAATGCTCATCAGCTCATTTCATATGCCATGTAAATATATATATATATATATATATATATTGAGATGTATTAGCATCGAATGTCATATTGAATCTTCATCTGTGCCTTAAGAATTTTTTAAACAATTTTGTTGAAATTGAAAGCTTTTAGACTCAATGGTCTAGTACGCCAAGATGTATTTTACAATATAAATGAAAAATGTTCCATAGATTATAAAGATCGAAATGAGAAATCACAGTCCATGAGCCCCAACTTTGGTGGACGTTGTGGGATTTCCTGTAACAATAAACGAAATTCCCAATCATTCATATGTCCGAATATCAAACATTTCTTAGAGAAGCAATTTATTACTCTTCAATAAAATCTATGAACCCCCAACCCACCACCCACATTCACTTTTATCTATCAAAGAAAAATAACCACATCTTAATATAATGCCTTTCAAGGATTTGTACCGATGTCGTAGAATATAGTAAAAATATTAGGGCTGAAATCAAAATCTTGACGTCCCATTTATGTACATGTACAATTTTTACCATGAATCTAGTCGACATAGTTGGATTATTCTACTCTCCTGTCGAAAGCACCATCCAATTCATCATCCCACCAACAAAAATATCATTCTATAACTTCTATAATAATTTTAATAATTAGAATATTTTGATGTATATATCCAATATCCTTATATAAATCTATTATATGTATTAGGAGATGGATATGCAACATCAGGAGGGAAAAAAAAAAAAAAAAACCTGATGAGGACGATGATTATGAGTTATGGCATGGTTAAGAGCAAGGATGCGATGTAAAAGGGCGTGCGGACATATTATTTTGTAATAAGGGTTTAGTATAATCAATAGATTATCCATTTTTATGCACCTTATTTATTTAGTTTTTCAAGAGAAAATTTTGCTAGATGTTACAGAAACAACAGGGTTCTTACTTCCACAATTAATTGTAATTGAATACAATTCTTAAAAAGACCCTAAATTTAGTGTGTAAGATTACCGAAATTAGCTCCAAAACTTTTAGGAGTTTTATTATTTTCACGGCACCATATGGTTACTAAGGACAGAATATATACACATTATATGTATCTGGAGAGATTCTTTCCAGTTTAATTATCAATTTAAAAAAAAATTACATAAATACATCTTAAATAAAAAAATATTACATAAATACAAATACTAGCATTTTTGATATTGCATGTCCAATATGCATGCGATACCTGTATAAATCTTGATATTGCATCTCTAGCATGCGATATAACAATGACAACTTCATTTTTTTTTTTATTTCTTTAATTTGTATTTTTATAATTATTATTATTATTATTTGTTAAAAAACATAGAAATGTTTTTCACTCTTTACCTGGATGTTACTTGTCTGCAACCTTTCATAATAGTTTGTTTTGTTAGTTTGTAAGTTATAACAACATAAGTCGATCAAAGGAAACACGCACCTGAGAGAGAAGGAAAAAAAGTTCACATTAAACTTATCAACTGCAACAATAAGATAAGTAATACACCTTGCATTGATGTGGTAAGCATAGCTAATGAGGAGAAAAAAAAAAAAAAAAAGATTGCTTGCAGCCAATACCCACTATGAAGGATCTTGACTATGTATTTGATGCGGCTTCATTTCCAGACAAACCAACTTAAGTCTTTTGCAAAATATTCCATACAAACCATTGAATTGTTATTTATGAAATCCTAAAATATTTAACGTAACAATAGTTTCAACCATTTCATTTCAGTTCCAGAAAAATTTTGTTGGGAATCTTACATTATTTTTATACTAAGGTTGAATTGAATTGCCTAATGAATAAGAATTTGTCGTGCGTTTCTGACATATTAATTATCTGCTCATAAGCTTCCTTGTTCCTCTTATTGTAGTTGTGGCTGTAAGGATATTTTGATACTGTTGGAATTATAAGCATATTCAAATGATGAATTTTAGGAAAACAAAAATCTGCAATTCGTAAGGTAAGTTTGAGAAATTCCTAAATTTTAGGATAACAAATGTACAACTATCTCGATATAGCCTAAGACAATCTTCTATGTTCACTTTTATTTCATGACTATGACTCAAAAATGAGCAATTTGGTGGCTTGATTCAATGATCCAGCTTAAATCAACTTTCAATGAAAAATCTGAGAAAGCAAGTCTCCAGTTCTTAATCCATTTTGATTTTGGACTTTAGATGCCATCCACACCAACTAATAGGGTTTATTAATTAATTGAAAACTAAGACAAAATCCCTTAAATCTTTTGAGATAGACATGCAAATTTGCCATTACTCCTCATTGGAATTTCAAGACTAAACAATGCCATCGGATATAGAAGATGTGTGATTTGTTCTCCTAAATGATAAATATCATGAAACAATAGAAGAAAATCTCGATAAATTAATAATGTTTGGACCATAAAAATTTCTTAATTTAGTGAGATATTAATTAATTCATTAATTCATAATTTTTTAATTTAAAGAGTGCTTTTAGATTCAGCGAATATAAATTTAGTTACATAAACAAATCATTGTATATCACAAATATATGTATCATATTTCATGAATTAATTTTAAAAGAATCATAATCCATATATATTTATAAAAATAAGTACATAAAAGGTATTCATTGTTTTTAATCATCAAACAGGATTTATTGTATTGACTAATTAAATAAAGTTCAATACAAGTCATTTGCATATATGGGTTTATTGTATTAGAACTAAATGTATTCAATGTATGATAATAAAGGAAACTGCTATATGAAAATATAGAAAATACAAACAATAATGTATTCATATTTGTCTAGTTATGCTCATAATTTTAGAGAATTGTTAATTTATGAAATTGATGAAACTATAGATTTATATGAGAATCTTCCAAAAAATTATTGTTTCAATAATTTATCAAAATTATTAATTTTATAAATTGGTCCAAGTCAAGACTAGAAGATAATATTTTTTTAAAAAAATTATTAATTTATTAAATTTTAATATTAGAGGCTCAATAATAAACATTATCATGGGTCAGTTATGAACCGTGAACCGATCCCACCTGGCACTGGCGGTTTCCTAATCCAAGAACCGACCCAGGGATAGCTGGTCCAAACCAGCAAACAACTCGTCAGTTCTGGTAAATCCTTATGGTTTCACCTCCCAAAACCGTCTTACTCGATGGTTTTGGAACCACCGGTTCAAAAACTGGCTAGAGAACCAGTAGTTGCAACGGTTTTATGCTATAAAAATTAAAAAAAAAGAGAGAGAAAATAAAATTACAAAAAAATTGTAATTAAAAATAAATATTTAAAACTATTTTCGTATGAATTTAATGTGTTATTTTTAACAACAAAATAATAATATATTTGAAATTATGTGTTATTGAGTTTATGTAGACTTTTCTTTCTTAACCATATGTGACTTGTTTTTGTATTATAGGAACTTATTTGTATCATAAATATTTTGTAATGACATATTGCTAACATGGTAATTAAAATAGTGCAAATGATTGTATTCTTTTAACTAATGGGCTATTAATAATTATTGCTAGACTCAATGTTATTTCAAGTTAAAATTTATTTTGCAATTATTTTCTTACATAAATTAAGTAAATTATTTAACTGATTTTTTTGTTTTTTTATTTCATGGAGGAACCGAAACTAAACCGTGAGAACTAGCAGATGGTAAGAACAGAACCAGATCGGCTCCCAAAGGTTTGGTTTGGATCTAGTTCTGATCCGTGACGATGTCTACTCAATACTATCTCCTAATCCCTTTATTTTTAGGAAGCTTACATTAAAGAGAATTGTATTTATTAACTTTACTCCGAGCTAGTCGTCTGTGTTCTCCATTTGTTTGAAAAGCATTTCACCTCGAAGACCCCAGAATTCATAGAGTATAAGAATTTTATTGCCTGATGAGTCAAGCTTGATCAACTCTCATCTTCCATCTTCAATAAAGAGTTGGGGTGGGGGGAGGGGATGGGGAGAAAAAGAAACGTTTGTATTTTCTTTTAATAAAACTTGAGTAAGGCTTTTGTCAACATACGTATGTATGTATAGTTTAGGGTCACGTTAACGGGTAACTTTCGATACTTAAGAACTTAAGAGGAAAACAAAAACAAAATTTTTCATATTCTTTTACACTTTTGTTTTCTTACCATTGCAATTTACAATAAGAGAGGGGAGGTGGGATTGAAAACTGATCCATCACACATCACACTTTGGAGATACTGTTAATTCCACTAAGTTGGAAAGCCATTGAGCATGCTTATGGCATACTTCACGGAAATATCACAATTATGGAAAAGTAAAATGTTTTGTTTGTATAATTTTTTAGAAGATACAAACAACCACAAATGTTTCTTATTTTCAATATCCTCTAAAGGGTCATAGGAGCTCACGTCACCGATGGAAGAAGAAATTTAAAAGAATTTTTTATTTTTCTAAGGCTGAAGGCATACATCACATAAAAAAAGCAATTTTATAGAATATTAAAAAAAATTTACTCTAAGGCTATTTATAATGATAAGAATCCATTTAACGTCTTAGGTGCTACTCAACTCTCTAACAAGCAACAAACTCACTTTCATTTAACAACTTCTTTTGTTTATTGGTAGATACTTCATTTAGGATCCTTAAATGTCATGTCAATTTGTTGTTCATTTATTAATTTAAAATCAAGGATCTTCAGTATTATTTATCTATTTTTCTATTGGTTTGTTTTTTATATTTATCATAATATAATAGTTGAAAACATTAAAAAGTTAACCATGTATAGAAAATACTAATAGTGTTAAACATCTCCATTATATATGCCCTCATACATCTTAACATGTGCAAGTTAAGCACTCAGCAATGCTAATGTCTTTTTTGGGAACATAACTCTTCCCAAATTTTCCTTGACAATTGGTATATTCGGTTGCATCAAACGGAACAGCTGAATATACATTATAATATTACAAATTAAATAGGCATTTTGCACTATAAAATTCAAGCACACCATAGTCCCTTTAGTATCGCTCATCAAAGTTAAGCTTGTTATTAAGCAAATCAAGTCTCGAAGCCCCAAATGGTACATAATGCATATACATATGATGAAATACCCTAAATTTCTGTATTTAGCTAATTGGATATTATTAAATAATTAGAATAAAATACAAGTAATTTTAAACCTTAATCTAAATTTAGTTTAGATATTGATTTTAAATAATTTATTTAGAGGAATCATGCAAATTATAGGATATAATTAGATAGTTTAACCTAATTGAATTAGTAAATGAATTTAACTGATAGAGATATATACCTTAAATACCTAACTTAACACATTAAACTACTCCAATCACCTATTTCAACAAATTAAAATTTATTCAATACCTTCTAATTATTAAACTAAATTCCATTTATCAAGTTCAATCGCGTAAGCCCCTAAATCATCGATTCAACTATTTGAGTCTAAATTCTAAGTCTTTAAATCTTAAAAATTTAAAATTAAATTTTTTTTTCAAAAATCAGTTCCTAAGCCCCTAAACTTCTAAATTTAATTGAGATATCAATTTTCCTTCAATTAGAATTCCTAAACCTAATTTCTAATGCCAATTAGCTAATTTTTTTTCTTTACTTCCTAAGTTCAATTCTAATGTTCAAAACCCATAATCTAAGAGGCTAATTCATGGCATCAAAAGTCAAGCTTATTAACCTAGCTCAAGCCCAATTTTAGAAAAGCCCATTAGTATAAACCAAGCCCTTATTCAAGAAGCCCATAATTGAAAGATTAAGCCCATGAAATCAAAACCCCTGACATTAAGCCCATGAGAGCATGTATTTATCATGCACCATCACACACCTTATACTTTCCTAAATTCAAGGCATTCTAACCTTATGAAAAACCTAAATGCCCTCAATTATTAAAGTACTAAAATGCCCATAGCCTTAATGGAAATTACAAAACATCGAATAATATGAATATAGAGTTTAGAAAACCTTAATTTCCATTCCATTTGCAGCAGCCCCTAAACCCTAAAAATTCTCAAGAAAACTCTCTCTAAAACACACCAAAAATCATCCAAACATAGTACAAGAATCCCTCATGAAGACAAGCTTCTAATGAGTAAGGAAATCCATTTTTTTCCCATCATTTAACCATTCAATTTTTCCCTAAAATATAATATCTACTTCAATTTATTCTTAGGTGAAATTTGGAGACAATACTAAGGATTGAATAGGGGATTAGCATTAGAAGCATCATCAACCTCTTGACATACTAGTAGTAGAGATTTCTAGGGTTTATTTGCTAAACCAAGTAAGTAATTTAATTAATATGTCTGATTATGTTAATGACATATATATCATATAAATTACTAAAAACAAACTTAGATCTAAGCATTGCTTAATATTTGTATATGCATGCATGAAAACTAGAATGAGCACATACGTGTGTGTGTGTTTTTGTGTGTGTGTGTGTGTTGCGCGCGTGCGTGTGTGCGTATGGTATAATAGTTGTTGATTAGTGAAGTTATTGTATGTTTATATATATATATATATGCATGCTGAAATATGTACATAAATATATGATTATGTTGGATTGATTTTTTATTGAAATGAAATTATCAACTATATATATGCAAGTATGGATGTATTGCTTATATGCTGGAAATTGCAAAATTAGTGTAGATGATGGCTTGAGTCATGATTTGTGATTTTAATTGTAAAATATAAATCTATGTATGAACTAAATGAAATAACATAGAATAAAGATATTTTAGAAGATTAAAATAGGTTAGGAGTTAGATTAAACAAAGAAAATTTGAAAATCATAAAAAAAAAAAAAAAGACTCTGACAACTTTGCACGTCGTCACTATAGCAATTTTTGGAATTTATTTAATAAAATAAGTATAAATATGACATCATAAGATAAGATGAGCATAATAGGAAACTATTATTAGCTTCCTTAGACTATTGAGAGATAAAAATGGATTAGAAATGATATAAATGGAATAATTAAAACTTAAATGAGTTGTTTTACTTAGTAGAAATATATTATATTGATGGTAAGATATATTATTGAACATACTACTTTAAGGACCTAAATAATAGAAAATGGGTTAAATAGACTAAGTTGTGTATGAAATGAACTTTAATCTATAAAATGATTTCAAACTAAATATACTTTTGTGAGTTAATATTTGAAAAGGAAAATTTAAAATATATATATAACTTTAAATTAACTAAAAAATTATCCAATTATAATAAATGATTGGATTGACAACCTAAATTTTATTGAGATAATTTCCTTATACAGATACTAATTCTCAAGGCTACTTATCATCTATTGTGAGGCAGGATTTTTACTCAAGTTTAAGTACACAGTGACTTGTTTGTTGCATACTAGGATAGGCATTTTGAATAAACTAATACCTCAAGACGGCTTTAATAATTGCTTGTTGCTTGTGTGTAACCATTTTTTAGACTTGATCTAAGGAATGGCAACCTTGTTAGGGAATGCCAACACAATAGTTAGGTACTTAGGCCATCATGGGTGGCTCAGCAAGTAGTTGATAGGAGAAACGGTAGCAGGATAAGATCTACCTGGATCAAATAGAAGTAATATAGTGATAAGTGTTGAAAGACCCATATTATTTGAGCTTAATTGGACATATTTGCTATGTAATTTTTGTATTTTAATGAAGAAAAATACATTTATTTTGTTAAATTTTGTTTTTAAGCTTCACGGGCTTATTTGGAAAATTATATGATGATTTGAAGCAAATAAAGCAAGTTTGGGCCGGACTTTACAAAGAACAAGCATTTTATTTTCAGCCCTCCCTCCAGCACAGCAAGGGTAGAATAGGAAGGGATGAAATTAGCAGAATATAAAAGCTTATCTTGCTGTCATCAAAAAAGAGACATAGATCCCGAGAGAGGGAAGCAGCCAAAAAAGAGATATCTTTTTAGGGTTTTAGAAGGGTTTTACAAAAAACCCTATTAGGAGAGAATTTTCCTCTTTAGAGAGAGAAACACAAGAACTCTTAGTGTTTCACAGCAACTTGTGCTTCAACGTTCAATTCATCAAAGA
Source organism: Combretum micranthum (assembly GCA_024138025.1). NCBI lineage: Eukaryota > Viridiplantae > Streptophyta > Magnoliopsida > Myrtales > Combretaceae > Combretum > Combretum micranthum. Next base: position 920,770 of record JAMXBD010000433.1, on the reverse strand, counting down.
TTTCTATTCTTATTGTTTTATCTATTAATGGGTTTATGCTATTTCTCTGAATTCTTGATTTATATTGCCATATTCATAGAGGAATAGTTTTATTTTACTTAGGTTTGGAATCCTTGATCGATTTCATGTAATTAAACTATGCTTTTGTTGAAAACGTGATTGATTTATTGAATTCAATAGCTTAAGCTTAATAGATCTTGAATCTGTATAGTGCACTATGGGTTCATATTTGATTTCGTTAATAAGATCGAAAGATCATTTTAATTGATAGATCTAGGCTATTGATGAGATTGATCTTAACTACCTCTTGCCGAGGACGAGTAAAAGTCTTCCGTCACTTGTTTTTTAAATTCATTGAGTTGGGTTTCTAAAGCAATGGGTTATTGAGCTTTATGCGGATTTAATTGGAATTTCAAACTACTGGTTTCGATTAGATCTAAAGTTATCGACTTCGAGAGAAGCTTTAATTTAAATTAGCGAATCCGACGATTCAATAATCAACAAAACCATTTTTCTAAGAAATTCCTTAAGTTATATAAATAGATCTAAGGTAAAGCATGACCCAAGCAACCTTGTGAATTGATTTATCTTCAGTTTTGTATGCTGCTGTGAGATCTCCTGCTTTGGATTGTTGATTTTAATAGTTTAAGGTTAGATTAGCTCTTAGTTTAATAGATTTTCCCTCTTGTTTTTCATCGGCTAGATAATAGGAAAAGGGCAGAAGTAGAAGTACTCATCAACTTTCCCTTAGCATACGACCTAGATCATTCTATGCTAGATCCAATGGGTGCGCTTGTCTTGTGGAAACCATAGCTAGAAGAGCGATTTAGAAAATTATAAATTTAAAAGGCTTCGGTTTAAAAAACCACCAAGCATATAGTGTGGTTTACGTTTATGGAACCAATTGAGCTACACTATATTGTGGACGATTTAAAAGTCAAGACTATCATCTAAAGCGAGATAAGATATCAAAAATAACTTATTTTTCTTGAAATTATGATTGTTTTTGGAGTTGGGTTTACTATGAGGGTATTAAATGGTGTTTGGGTGTGACTTGAAGGTTGCGTTTTGTTGGAATGAGTTTGAAAGTATGAATTTTGGTTTACTTGATATCTAAGTTGTAAAATGATGGATTCATGCTAAGATATTGTGAGAAATATATGATTAAATATGTTTTAAGGGATATAGAGTCAGGATAAATAAATATTAGGTTTAAACATGATCTTTTAGCTCTTTTTAGACCCTAAAAGTCATCCAAAAACTCTCTTTGTCGAAAAAACCCAAGTTTAAGCTCGAAACAATGAAAACCCAAAGAACACGGCAAGTACATGATGTCATATAACTTCCCATGTTCCTCACTAATCCCAAAACGTGAAAAAATTAGTTTTCCAAAAAGGCATAGCCAATACACGAGATTGCATACCTGACCATGTACGCCTCTGATCTTCAAAACTCGAAGCAAAGATGTTTTCCAAAAAAACATGGCAAGTACACAAGGCCGTGTACCTATCCGTATTTCTCACTAACTTCTGAACTTGAATGAATCAAGTTTTCTAGAAATCATTGCCTGAACACAAGGTCATGTACCTATCCATGTTTCTTTCTAGTCGCAAACTCAATTAACCCTATAGGAACACGAGGGAATACATGTGCCCACCCATGTATCACTTCATGTATTACCCGTGTTCTTTTCCAACCTCTTATACCTTCGTCAATCCTTATCTAAATCTCACAAAACTTGAGCCAGTTATTTCCTTAGACTTAAATAACTTTATAAGCATGATCTTTAAGCAAATATGGTTAAACCAATGTCACGTAGATGTAACAAACAATACAAATAGATTAAAATTAATTAATCTTCAACTAATATCCAATTTCAATTATGAACAATTTATGGAGATCGAGCTTCAAAAACTGATTTGAAAGCTCAGACCGAATAACAAGTACAAAGTAATTATGTATTTCTTGCTAGGGTAGCTGTAATAACTAGACTAGGAATTTAAACTTGTCTTAATTGAGCATTAATTATTGCTTGTACACTTACTCCAAGAGTGATACCCTCAGACTAGGTTGTGAGCCTGATTGCAACTTTTAGATAATGTGGTTGTAGGTGCCTGGACCCCCCGTGAAGTGCATGGTAAGACAGCGGGTAGCCAATAAGAGATATTTCGAAACTAGATAGTCAATTAAGAGTTGGTGCAAAATTGCAACAAATTATGCAGAGGTATGAGCTATGCTCATATATAGTTGTTTATGTGGAAATGATTCGTATGAGACTACTTCTTTCTTTTCTTTTCTTTTTCTTTTTGTAAGTTCTGGGGACTTATCAAACCATCATCTTTAGTGCGTGATCTAATGAAGGAACCCTACCCTTTTTATTTGGTAGGAATGATGTGTATTCTCATGTGTGTTGGTATTTTTGGGACATTGGGGATACCTTGTTTATGGACATTAAATTAAATATCCTAAATTGTGGTTGTTGCATTAGATTAGGAGCATGTGACATACGTGCATAGGCTTGTCTTATTGTGTACTGGGTTTCGTAGCTCATTCTTTAACATTTTAGGTTTTGTTAAATGTTTCTCAGGGAAGACAACTTCAAGAGATACTTCGAGTAAGTAACAGTGTACAAGACAAATTTATATGTATTTCTTATAAATGATTTTGTTGTGATTCCAATATTATATCTAAACTGGATGGCTATTAAATTAAACTATTTATATCTATTACATTTCAAAATGGACCATTAGGTTCAAAATGTTTTCCTAAATGAGTTATGTTATCTGATAGGCCTATAGGCAATAGTTAAGATAAGGCGTATTTTGTTAAATCTATTTTTCAAACAAGTAAAATTGCATGGGTGTAATAAACATAAATCATGGAAAAGCATATGGTACATTGTTGAAATTTTTGGCAAAAATTAATAGTAGTTCTAAAATTAAAATTTAACTAGAAACTTACTCAATATCGGAAAGTCTTACACATATCGCTTAGAGGCGAGGTGATATATGCGATGTAACTATCATTTCGTACATGCTCAAGGCAGGACCATTACAATATAGTTGTACTTTGATATTAGGTCAAGCTTGTGGTTGTTTAGGAAGTCCATTAGAAAAGGTATAAACAAGATTCAATCATCACCCTGAAGCTCACGGTCGTGATAGAGGGTGTGATTAGCTTGGTGCAACATTAAACAAATTGGCACAATATCACTCTCTGGGTGATACTCATAACAAAAGGAGTGATGAGTATCACCCCTTATGTCACAGACGTGACTTGGCTAGGGATGTTCAAAACAATTTGAGTCGAGGAAATCACAACTGTGACCCCCTATCTGTGTCTTTTATGCTATTTTTCTCCAAAATCATACTTTCGTTTGATCACTAAACTTATAAACTCCCCAAAATTATTCTTAACACATACAACTACTTTTTCCAAACAATTTACCTAAAATTGATTGATTGTTCTCCTCTATAATTATTTTATTGGGAGTGACTAATTTTTCCTCTCATTATTTAGCAAATGACACTCCATTTCCCCTCTATATAAAACATTTTATTTTATATTACACCCCTATGGTGACTTGATTTATGACATCATATAATTTGAATTGATATGCATGGAATTATGATTTATTGTTCAGAATTCTTTTGTCACATAGAAAATCCAATTTTTCATAAAATTAAAAAAATTTAAATTGATAGATTTAAGGTTCACATCAAAAAGCCTATTTTTACAAAGTTAATAAAATTTAATGGATTTAAGGTGAAAAGGATTTTCTAAAATAAAATCAACCAACAAATTAATTTAAAAAAAAAACTACGTATCATCTAATCATAAGTAGTTGGTAGTAGGCACCTAACAGGTGACTTAAAATCTAAAAACTTTTTTTTTTTTTGTGAAAACCGATATGATATTGTGAGTGTTTTTCATTTTGCAATTTAATTAATAACATGTAAATTGTGTTGTCTTTTTGTAAATCTTAATGAATTTAGATAAATTTTGTAAAACTTAAATAAAATTGATTAATTTTATAAATCTTAATAAAAATTGGTAAATTTTTAATAATATTAGAATTTAGAATATAAGGGAATAATCCATAATTACAAAATTAAAAGGGGTAACCAATAGGTTATAATAGGTTAGCCCCCGAACTTAGCAATTTATTTCTTAAAATAATTTTTCACGAATCAGTAGCAAAATTAGAATCAACATACACATTGATCTTAATTTTTTCTTCCTTAATCGGGTAGAGACTCCAAAATTTTTTAAAAAATTCAAAGTTTCCTCTAATTATTAGTGTTTATGTCAAACGGATTAGGATTTGATATAAATCAGATTAAAAGAAATTAAATCGGAAAATTAAAATCCAAACTCGACATTTAGTTTTTATTTGGATAAGTTAATAATCATGCAATTTCCTCCATTTATACACACAACAAATATTATCTCTCTCTATCTCTCTTCCTTCTCCCATAAAATGCTCACAAACAATTTCAATCTCTCTTTTACTCTTTTCCAAAACCCGCTCACTAGTCTCTCTTTCTCTCTTCCAAAGGCCCGCTCCATTTACTAGTCTCTTTCTCTATCTCCCTCTCTCTTCATCTATCTGTCTCTCAATGGGTTGCAAACTTTGTAAGGTAAGTAAGTTTTTCTTTTTTGTTTTGCATTGTCATAGTTGTCGAATAGCGTATGCTATATCTATTTAATTATTGTACAAATTGATAAAAAAATTCTTGTACAATCTTAATTACCACATGCTATATCTTTTTAGATGTTTTACAAATTAATAAAGAAATTCTTGCACAATCTTTAAAAAAAATTACACAAATACAAGTCACACAAAAATAATTACCAAAATAGTAAGGTAAAATCGCATATATGTTATTCGATTTATGTTTTTCTTAATGAATCACATAAACAAGATGCAAATTAGCAAAACTATAATAATAAATCGCATCCTTAAAGAGTGACTCAATAATTTATACATGACTACATGTGATTTATGCTTGTACATGAATCATATGTGCAAGCATACAGCACATGATTTGCATGTAGTACATCTGATTCATGCTTATATATGTGTCACATGTACTATGTGCAATTTTGCATCATTAATTTGATAACTATATTTATGTGATTTTTATTTAGACAAGTTAGTAATCATACAATTTCCTCTATTTATACACACAATAAATATTGTCTCTCCTCCTTCTCTCTTAAAACGCTCACAAACAATTTCAATCTCTCTCTCCCCCAAACCACCCTGGTATCTCTCTCTTTCTCCCAAAACCTTTTTGCTAGTCTCTCTTTCTCTCTCCTAAAAGCCTGCTCCCTTTTTCTCTTCTCTCTCTCTCTCTCTCTCTTAATAGGTTTCATACTTTGTAAGGCAAATAAGTTTTTCTTTTTTTTTTTTTTTGCATTATTATAGCTTGAAGAGTGTATACTATATATATTTAATTGTTGTACAAATTGATAAAGAAATTCTTGTATAATTTTAATTATCGCATGCTATGTCCGTTTAATTGTTGTATAAATTAATAACAAAATTCTTGCACAATTTAAAAAAAAATTACACAAATACAAGTTACAAAAAAATAATTACCAAAATACTAAGGCAAAATTGCATGTAGGATATGCGATTTATGTTTTTCCTAATGAATCGCATAAACAAGATATATGAGATTATCTTGGATTATTTTAAAATGCTAGATGCAGAAGGACTAAGACATATCATGCTTCTACCAAAATTTTCGCTATCTTGTTTTATTTTAGGTTATTGTCCAATGATACCTAAACTTTCACGAAATGTACAATTAACTATCTATACTTTAATTTGATCAATTCAATACCTATATCAACTTTTCGTGCTCATATTTGCTTCCTCCATTAATTTATTAACTCTATTATCTCTATGGTACTTTGGACCTATTAGAGCATGACATGTGTAAAAAAATCTCAGGAAAAAAAAAAGCTTTGCACCATATGCTCGTACTGCACATGGAAAATAATCATAAGTCAAAAAAAGAAAAAAAATTAACAAAACTCCCACTCTTTCTCTTTAGGAGTCATCTTCTTCAATGAGACAACCATCCACAACTCTCTCTCTCAACTTCCCACAAATCAAACCAAAGTCAAGTCCATTGTCACTACCAGAATTCCCAAACGAATCCATAGCAATGAGTTTGTTCCATATCCAAAGCTTTGACCATCCTTTTTCCTCTGCACACACCCATTTTCGATTCAACAATCGAACCATTCCTAGTTATTCATAACCATCTTCACCGCCATCTGAGACATCTACCGAGTCCACCAATCCATCTTCACCAACCACTCATCGGCCTTCCATAGCAGGACCCATTTGCCAAGCTCCAAGCCACCACACCTAACTCTATTGCAAAACCTATCTCCACCAAACTGATCGCAAATACCATCAACAATAACTACAACCAAACCTTCAACACCAAAACTTCTCCTCCTCAACAAACACTAGAGAACATCTTCTATAAGAAGAAGAAGGAGGAGGTACGACCCACCCATGTCATTGACTTATTTCTAACCCCAATGTCTTCTTTCTTAATTAGTAAAGCTCAACCCTTATTGATGAAAGGATACTTTGACTTGTTATTAGGGTCTGAATTAAGGAATTCAATGTCCCACTCATTTAGAGAAAATTAGGCAATAAGATCCAATGAATGAAGGATTCGATGGAATATATGAAGGCAATCAAGCTGTTAACAACATCAATGTTGATAGGAAAATTCACGAGAAACATCCTAGTAATAATAAATCAAAACCTAAACTCCTTCTAACTCTCACTTTTTAGATGGTCTTAATTTCATATGCATAGTTAAACATGGGTTGGGTTAAGATTTTTTTGTTAAATTTGTTCTTTTAATTTTCTAAAACTTAGTTTTTCATTTCCACGTCATTTAAGGCATCTAGTGCAAAGGTTTTTCATTTTAATTTTTTTTCTTTTTACACATGTCATGTTCTAACAAGTCTGAAGTGCCAGCAAAATGACAAAGCTAATGAATTAATAGATGCAACAAATGTGAGCATGTAAAATTTACGTAGGAATTAAATTTATTAAATTAAAGGGTAGGTAGTTAATTGTACATTTCGTGAAAGTTCATATACTTTTTTGTGATATTAATGCTTTAATTTTTCTTTTCAAATAACCTTTTTGAACTTAACATTGGTGTTGAAGCACCTTTATAATTCCTCTCTCTAAACTTGTTCCATATTTATCTTGTATAGTTGGCTGATGCGCAACACCAAGATTAGCAAATCCTAAATGAATATTCAAGACAAATCTTAAGTCAGAACAATTTAGTTTATTTTCAAAGGTTTTTTTTTTTCACTTTTTGCCCTTTTTTTTTTTTTTTTTGGAAGAGCAAATTTAGATGGACACTATTTGTAATTTGGATGATTCCAATGGTAAGTTATTAGATTCTATTTGGATAGGAGATTCGATAGGTAAAGCGAATTTAGGCATTAAAAGAAATAAAGCCATCATGATTTTGTAACCCTTAATCATTAAAAAAGTTGATATTTATGGGCTTTTTTAATTGTTTAACCTAAAGTTTATTACTAATATTGGCATAATATTTAATACATAATCTTATCAATCAATACTTTTTTTCTAATCCATATGAGACTATGCAAATGGGTATCATGATTTTAAGAACAAGTCATTCTTATGTGAATTTAGCGATTTAAACATCTTATAACAGAAACAAACGTAAATTTCAATTTATGAGAAATGTTTACCCATGAAGATGATACCACTTTCAAATAATCTATAAAAAGGCATTTAGAACATGTGAGTTAGGTGGGTTATTTTAATTAATTTTAATTAAGGCCTATATTGCTAAATAATTTAAAAAGGAGTTCTAAATTGACAAAAAAACTTAGAACAATGCAACCAAATTACTCTAATATATTCCTACATGCTAGTAGGTTAATGGTTATTGCTGGGTTCGCCTGTGTAATTGATTATTATATTTAATTAATGAGTTAGTTCTATAATTTTCAATTTTAAGATTGAAATAACCTAATTTATTCAATAATTAAATTTTCATGTTAATATAATATTACTTCTAAATATTAAGTTTGAAATAATTTTGATATATGAAAATGAATGTGTAGAAATAGGTTTGATATACTAGGTTTATTAATGTAAATTATTGATGTATGTGTATATGTGTGATGAGATTAATGTTAATGTTTTATGTATATTAATGTGTATATAGTATAATTAATGTTTGTGTCTTTTATGAATTAATATGTATATGTTATGTTTAAAATTATCAAAAGAACTTTTGTTATGCCTAAGAATTTGTCAGCATAATTTTTTTCAAGAAGTTAAGCATTTTCAAGCTCAAATTAGCTCTAAATTAAGCCAAACTCATATATACCACAAAAGTCAAACTTAGGATAAATATAAATCCTAAATTTGATCAAATTGAGCCTCTTATGGCAGGCCACAAAATTCATATGAACTTTCCACTTTTCTTTTCTTTCTTTGTTCCTTCTTTCTTCAAAACATAAACCCTAAACCTTAGCCAAAAACAAGCTCTTTGATTCAATAAATTCTCCAAGCCAAAGCCTCTTCATGTAAGTTAATGCAAGTACAAACTCTTATTTATTCTTTCTTGTAATATAGATATGGAATCCATGTTAGGATGAGTTTAATGTCATATCAGTTTGAATGGTTTTATGTATTGATAGATGTTAGGTTGTGTTTTATTGTTATATGAACTTGTTTATGGGTTATAGAAGTAGTGAGAAGTGTTAGTGAGGATTGAAGTTGATTTTAAGTAGTTATGTTTAAGGTGAAGAGTAGGAGAGGGTTTGATGTAAATGAAGTAGTTTGATGTGTTGAAATTATGTTCAAAGTTGCTAGGATTGGTTAATATGGATAGAAAATAGTATATGAAGCTAAATATGTGTTGAAGAAGGATTAAAAGTGTTATATGTTGTAAATTTTCAAACTGCAAAATAGGGGAAATAAACATTTTTCGAACAGGTCTGTTTTTGAGCTTACGCCGACATTTGGTACTTCAACGCCGCCGACGTAAAGGTGGTGCTGGATGAGAACAAAATCAATTTTTCTAATGCTGCTTATAACGCTGTCGGCTTTCGTAAAGAAATTGGCCAGCATTTACTTTTCAAATCGTACGCTGGCCACTAGGGTTTCAACACTGCCGGCATTTAATCGGCGTTGAATGTGAACATAATCGATTTTCTTAACATCGCCAACGTATAATTCCAATGCTGCCGGTGTTCGGCTCAATTTTGCCTATATAATTAGGCCGCATATCTCCTGAGTTTTACAAATTCAACCTTCTTCAATTGTCCTCCTTTACTTCATATATGGTCTTCTAATGAACCTATAAGCTATATAACCATGTTTTATGTATGAATTAAATGATAAAACTATATATTAAGTTCATTGAATCTCCTTGTATAGTTAACTTAGGATTGTGTTGTATATATATTCTACATTCGATTATTGATTTGTTTTTATATTTCTTATTTCAATTAAAGGTTCTTCAGTTAATTCCCCTCCGAGTGAATATAGTAATACACTATTGGGTACAGGTATGTAATAGCTTGCTTGTTGTATGCTAGGAATAGGCATTATTAAATTAGACTTAATTCAATTCGATTTAACACTTTGATGAATTAAATGTCTATTACGCTATTTAATCTGGTCCGAGGAGCAGCAAACCTACCATGATGCAATGACATGTTAGTTAGGCGCTTAACCTAAGTCATGATGCAATGACTTTACCATGATATAATAGTACGCTATGATGCAATAGCGATTTGTTTATGGTTAAGCAGGTAGCTGATGGGGATAATAGTATCCGAGTAATATTTTCTTAAACTTAGGAGGAAATACCATGGTTTAGCTCAAAGTTTATGGGGACTTGTGAACTAGATCCATGTTGTGGACTGAGTTTAAGTAGAGTCGAGCAACAAATTTTAAGCCATAAATGAAGTTATTTCTTTATGGAATAGATATGGGAGATATAAGTATTCGGATTGCTTGTATCAAGCCCTTGAGCAGCTTCTGTTACTCAGGACCCCTAAATTCCCAGAGCGTGATTCCGGGGTTTGAATACCCTACTGTTGTTTTGTTAAAAAAACTTAACAAGATAATAACTTGACCATTGATGCATTTCATTTGAATAAGTTTGCTTGACAATTCATTTTTGTATTTGTTATTATGTACTGGGTCTTTAGCTCACTTTTGCTGCTTTGTAGGTATTGAAGATGAGTTATATGATGATCTGGATTACGGGTCAGATTTTGAGAGGTTCATGGACGAGTGGAACAAGTACGACTCGAATGCCCTTAGATTTGGGAGAAGCTTTTGTTTAAAGCATGATTCTCTGTATAGGAGGCTTGTTAATTAAACCTAAGTTGTAAAAGACCTTAAGATCTCTTTAGGTTATCTTTTGTACCAAGAATAACTTATAATTTTGTAGTGTCTTACATTGACACTAAACTTTGTACATATAATGTATATATGATGGATTACTTTTATTAACAATCTTGTTTTGTTAAAAAGTTGTTTATAAAGTGTTAGTATATTTGACCAAACAATTCTCATAAACTGTTAGTTTTATGACAACCTTACATATAATGTGAAAATATTATATGTGGTTAGGGACTCGATACACTAAATCTCGGGATTTAGTGGGTCAGGTCTTTACAAAGATTTTAGGTAATCTTAATGAATGAGTTAGTTCTTATAGAGAAAAATGGGTTAGTCGTTTTCAATGCATGATATAAATGGGTTAGTCATTGTCAATGGCATTATGTCTAGTGACATCTCTATATCATATTTGAATCCCCCTTCTCCATTTGTAATGGTTGAAAAAAAAAAGAAGGTTGGTTGTTGTTCATATTGTGCTTCATTATTTTGTAATTACTATAGTTGTCTACAATTTGTTTAGTGCACAGCAAGCAATGAAGCAACCTTCACTTTTTTCCCCAAGCATGAAGCACTTCACCTGCCTGATGGTGGTTTAAGGGATAGTAGTGGCATGTGTAGGCGATCTTGTTGTCCATTTTATGGGCGAGTATTTTCTTAATAAGCCTTGTATATTTCGCATCAAGCTTGCTCATCTACCAGTAACCAGTCTAAGTACCAGTACTAGTAAGATCTAATAAAAAATTCTTAGTCCAATATTCGTAAATTTTAAATAAACAGTCCTATATATAATGCACAATAAAAAGATAGAGTAGCTTAAGTGGTAAAGCCCATATCTAGTGATGAACTTAGGGATGTAACCGGAGCGGGTCATTATAGAGTATCCGGCCCGTCCGAACTGTTAAAAACCCTATAGAGTCGTGGGATGGGTTTGGAAAATCACATGCCTAACCTATAGGGTTTTGGGTTGGGTTCGGGTCATTAGAAAAACCCGATGAGTAAAACGAACCCGTCATATTATAAATAATTTAAAAATTTGAGACTAAAATTTTAAAATGCATAATGCAACTGCAGTGGGGGTCATGTCATATTTGGCCACACCAGCAGTCCAGCACCACATCTTTCTCTCTCTCTCTCTATTTCTCTGCTTTTTTTTTTCATTTTGAAGCAAAAGCCACTGCCCACTCGCCTTGTCTACAGTCCACTTGCCTCCGTCGCTGCTCGCCCCCTTCGTCGCTTGCCTCTGTCACCGCTCGCATCCTTGCTACGAGTCTCATCACCGCTTGACTCCTTGTTGCTCGTCTCCGTTGTCGCTCCCTTCGTTGCCCTTAGTCGTCGCCAGACTCACCAAGCCCACAGCCTTCATCAATTGCTACTCACCAAACCAAGGCCAGATCTACCATAAGACCACTCCGTCACTGCCACAGGATCGCCGCCATCATGTTTACAGTGATCAACAGGGTACTTGGATCCAAAGTATCAAGTTAATCGATAGGGTAAATTTGTACTACTGTTTGACAGTTTTTGTTGTTGTTGTTATTATCGTGTGTGTGTGTATGTGTGTGTGTGTGTTTAAGGAACTTTATGATTTTCTATTAATGTATGAAATAAGATGGTCGAATGGTGGAGCCAGATCTATATAGTTGATGCTGTCTTGTAGTAATAATCTTCGAGTGTTGTTTAAGCAGTAACTGGAATCAAATGATTGGTGCAGGGGAAAGATGATTGATCCTATATATGTTAGTAAGCCTAAGATTTTATGTTTAGTCCATTTGCTATCGTTGAGTTTACCGAACTCGAAAACCTCTTTTCCTTCTTTTTAATGTCATCAACTTATGGTTACTGATTGTGTGTGTGTGTGTGTGTTTCTTGCAGTTGGTTGCCAGATTGCGATGTCCAATTTGCACAAAAATACCAAGAAATCGTTTTCACAAACGTGAGCTAGTCAATTGATCATGTGTGTTTTGTTGATTAATTAAATGTGAAATTTTGGAAGATCTAATTGTCTTGCCTCGCCTCTACTAGATTTTCTAAGTTGGAACCAAAAAAAAAAAAAGGCAGATTGATCTATTGTTAATTTGTACATACAAACAATTCGTTTTCTATTTATCTTTTGATGATCTTGCAGAGTTAAGGATTTGTATAACCATTTCGACAAAAAATTTGGATTAAGTGCTCCTTTGATTGTTGATGATGTCTATGATATAATTATCAAGGTAACTTCAACTTCTTAAGATATTCGAATTCCCTAAGATGCTTTACAAAGTAGTATGATCCAAAAGATGATTGATCCTAGATAATTGTCATATTAATATGTCTATAAGATAAATAAATATTAATAATAGACTAGAAAAAGAAAATAATCTGTTTATTTGTATTATAATATGTCTATATGGGGCAATATGTAAAATATGATCCATGGTTACTAATTAATTGCACTTCATATTAATTCTTAAGATTTATGGTAGTATTTAAATAATGAAATCTAATTTGGAGATAATTCAGAAAGTTTTAAATTTGTGGGAATATAATTCCATAGAATTATCTTGTGCGGTTTTTGCAATTTTAATTTTAGGTTTTCTATTTTAAGATTTCACTATTTTTTTTCCTTCTTCCTTCTCATCAAAGAATGAATGATCATGCCATCTTTCATCCTTTTAGAATATGAAATTCATGTGCAAGGAATATAAATTTAAGAAGCTTTGGGTGTTCACAAACCAATTTTAATTAGCAAATAGGTATTTGAATATAAATTATTGCATGGATATCCAGTTGGATATTTAATTTCTATAATTATGAGAGAGGTTTTCATTGGATTAAACTATAAAAATGTATGTGACTTAGGTGGGTATTGCTAGAACATAAATAAAGGATCAATAATGCATGCTTCACAATATATTAATAATAATATCTAATGCAATTTAGATTGATGATGGTATTGTTAGTATTAACTTTAGGAAATCATCATAATCCCATATAGAAAAGATTAGGCCTACTTTTCATCATTTAGTTTTTGTGTTAACTCTAGAAACTATTTTATTGTGTACAATACTTTTATCTTAATAACTGATATTTTATTTCAGGTGGTGATTGATTCATTATTGGGAAATGGATGGACATGAAATAAATATGGAGGAAAACGTCCATGACCTTCAAGATGTTGATAGTCCTTCTCCAGCACTTACGACAAGAAAAACTAACATCTACTTCAAGTTCTCATATAGCAAGCACAACAAATGAATCTGATAATCCTAACAAGCGTAAGCGGACCTCTACTATATGGAATGAGATGGTTAAGAAAACAATTAATGGGGAGGAATTTTCTATTTGTAACCATTGTGAGAGAAAGTCGAAAGAAGAAAGCAAAAACGGTACAAAACACTTACACAATTATTTGTTGAGGTGAACAAAGAGCAAGACTCAACAGGATATAAGACAATGTCTTCTAGCTATGGAGCAAAAGTCAAGCAAGGGTCAGAGTAGTGTAACAGTGAAAAACTGGACCTTTGATTAGGACATTGCTAGGAAAAAGCTTGCAAAGGCTATTATTATGCACGAGTATCCTATTTCAATTGTTGAACACAAATATTTTAGAGAGCATGTGCACGGTATACAACCTCTTGTGCAGCATGTGAGTTGTACAAAAATAAAGAAGGATATATTCAAGATGTACAATGAGCAAAATGACAACTTGATGTTGATGCTTAAAGGGCTTAATTCTCGGGTGGCTATAACAATTGATATGTGGACTTTAAATCAAAAGAAGGGATATATGACCATTACAGCTCACTTCATTGACAGTAGTTGGAAGCTCCACAATCGAATCTTGAAGTAAGTTTCTTTAACAATGTATCTCTATTTCATTTAACTGAAAATTCTAGTCCTTTTTTATCTTGTTTACCTTTTTATATGCAGTTTTATATATGTGCCCGCTCCGTACACAAACAAAGCTCTATGTTAATACTTATTCGATTCACTAATGAAGTGGAATTTAGACAGAAAAATCTCAACAATCAATGTGGACAATTGTTCAACATATGATGCAATGATTGCAAACTTAATGTTGAAGTTAAGAAAAGATGATCTGATTCTTCATGGCAAGATAATGCACATGCATTGTTGTGCACATATTTTGAACTTGATTGTAAGAGATAGTGTGGCTGTGATAGAAAATTCAACAGACTAGATCTATGACAATGTTCAATTTTTGTCAATAACACCATCAAGGGTTGAGAAATTTGTTGAAGCGTGTGCAAGCTTGATGTTCCATATAGTAGGAAACTTTGTTTGGATTGCAAAACAAGATGGAACTCTACTTAGGACATGCTTATCATTGCAATCAGATAAAAAGAGGTCTTCTATAGGGTTCAGTTAATAGATAGATTCTACAACTGCCTTCCTTCAAATGATGATTGGGACATGGCTGGGGAGATTTGCAATAAGTTATCTATTTTTTATGAGGTAAATAATTTTCTCTAGCACCCGATATCCTACTGCAAACTATTTTTTTGGTAAAGTATTTGCAATTAGGAAAGCATTGATTACATGAAAGAATTCTTTAGACTTGAATATTAATGCAATGGCTATGAAAATGTTTGAAAAGTTTGAAAAGTATTAAGGAGATGTGCACATTGTCATGGCTATCTGTACTATATTGGATCCATGCTCTAAGATTAAGAGTGTAGAGTTTGTGTTTCAAACTATTTATGGAGAGAATGCTGCTATAGAGTTGCAAAATGTTAAAAGCACTTGTTATGAATTGATTCAAGCATATCAATCTACGCCTAAATCTCGCCATGCTTTGTTTAGTGGTTCTTCTTCAATTTCATCAAGAAGTGGCAGTAACACTGGTATTGCATTGTCATGTGATCCTATGGTGGAGACAGATGAATTTGAACAATTTTTGATAACCTCGAGCAAAGATGATATTCAAGTTCATGTGATGTATGAGTTAAACCGTTATTTAGAAGAGCCCGTAATTCCCTAGATAGCAAATTCTAAATTTGATATTCTTGGTTGGTGGAAATGTATGGAATGAAATATCCTACATTACAAGAAATAGCAAAAGATTTGTTGGCTATTTTAATGATGACGGTTGCTTCTGAATCTGCTTTTAGTACTAATAAATGGATAATTAGCTCCTATAGGAGCCCGCTCAATCCAGATACAGCAGAAGCATTGATGTGTACTCAAAGTTGGCTGTTAAATTATGGAATTGGTATGAGATTGTTTAATTTATTGTTTAAATTTGTTTTTACCGTGTATTTTTCTAATATATGTCATGAAATTATTTTCTTTTCCTTTTGTTCTTTTAATTTTGTAGGTTTGGAGATACTTGAATTTGAAGAACCTGAAGAAGGGGGTGAAGAAAGTGGAATACAATAATGAATATGTCAAGTGAAGATAATGATTGATGATAACTTCAGAATTATGCTATTGATTTATTTCACTGATTATTTATTTTGGTTGATCCAGCGATACTGATTCATTGTTTATTTTGGTTGGTATGGTGGACTGAGCTTGAAGTTTATGTTTATTATTGGATGGTTCATTTGATGATCTATTATATTTGCTTTTTTCGTTAATGTATTTTGAAGACAAGTAGAAATGAATGTATTGCGAGGTTGGTTTTTTGAGTTATTGTTGGAGAGTGAATGAAGTGTTGGTAAGTTGTTAATATGTTTTGAAGACCTGTTTTTCTATTCTTGAATCTTGACAAGGCACGGTTCCTACATATGTATTATGTATATTTATGTAAGTAAAATAATTTTTTTCATCTACATTTGAAAATTTTCTTATGATAGTTTTAAACCTTTATATTTCTTAATAAAGTTGTGGCATGTCTTGTAAAATTCATTCAAGCATAGGTGTAACTAACTATTGTGCTCGTATAGGATAAAATTATTGTTAAAAATTGTAATTTGACTAAGAGTTGAGAAGAGGAGAAAAAAATGAAGCAAGTCGTGGGACAGGACGGGTTAGGGTCAAAACCCTATAGGGGCAGGTATGGGTATTAAATAGAAAACCCTATAGGGGCAGGTATGGGTATTAAATAGAAAACCCTATAAGATCGTAAGTCGGGTTTAGTATACCCTATTGAGAAGTGGGTCAGGTTCAGATCTTATATAACCTGTCCCAAACCCACCTCAATTGCATCCCTAAACGAGCTCAATACGTAGAGAGTTAAATAAACCCAAATATATTATTTATATAAATAAAATAATATTGATTATAATGATAATTATGGTAGTAATGATAAAAAAAAGTAATAATTATAGTAATAAAATAAATAAAAACAGTAAGATGTTGCATTATTTAGAATTTTTATAACTTCATGAGAAATCCCTAATAAATTTTCATAACTAGAATTAATTGATTTACATTGCTTATAGTAAGTAATTTATCATATTTACAAATCATTCAGAAGTAATTAAGACTCTTCAAATTTTCATAACTATATTTTTTATAGCAATAAAATATTAAATTTTTATATAACACAACTATCTATAACAATTTTATAAGCACGTATTGGAGTTGAATGCAAGAGGATTTGTAAACAATTTTTTTAGCGGATAATGTACTCAGCTTGTTTTAGTTATTAATGAATGTGCTTAGCTTCTTTGAATTTTTACACCTCTACTGCTTTCAGCACCTACTGTTCTCACTTAAGGTTGCA
Source organism: Combretum micranthum (assembly GCA_024138025.1). NCBI lineage: Eukaryota > Viridiplantae > Streptophyta > Magnoliopsida > Myrtales > Combretaceae > Combretum > Combretum micranthum. The sequence goes on along the minus strand of JAMXBD010000433.1, from coordinate 903,647 downwards.
AACGAGCCGAACTATTTGTGAGCTATTTGATCTCGGCTCATTTTAGACTCGGCTCGACTGACTTTAGGCTTGGCTTGACTCGAGCTCAATTAGTAAATAAGTCAAGCTTGAACCTAAAATAAAACTCGTTTATCTAAATAAACAGAGCTCAAGCTTTAATTGAAGCTCATGAGCGGACTCATGAGCAAGCTCACTAGTAAACAAGCTCACGACTAGGCCATTAATAAGCACATTAGCAATTTATGATTTTTTTAATACATGATATATTATCCATAATTACATAATAAGAACAAAAAAAAACTAATTTCTATTTAATAATTGTATGGTAGGGTTACTGTAGCTGGTTGATCACGTGGGATAGGCGTGACGGTCGACCTGAGAGAAGTCTTGAACTGATGACACATATAGGATGTCGCAAAAACAAACATAGGAGGAGAAACAAGCAAACTCGGTTTCTCGAGTGCTCAAGTGTGACAAAAGATTAAATCAAGTAGACTCGGTCATTCTTGACTCGTTCTTAGTAGAATAGGTGCTTTGATCTTTATTGGAGATGTTTCAGCAACGTATATGCGTTGTTCTCAATCTTAGCAATCTGTCGAATCCTTCCAAATGACAGAAGAAGCATTTTATTTATAAATTTAAGAAGCTAGTAGTAGCAGTTGAATGACTTCCAGATGGATGGTTGAGATGAAGCATTACTTGCAACCACTAGATCTCTTCCATGAATCCGACGACCAAATTCTATTCCTTCTTTTATATATGTGGGCATAGGCTTTAGATATGGGCTTGGTATTGAATGAGGGCTTTTATAATAAAAAAAAGGAGCCTATTTTCTTATTCAAAAAACACATCTTTAATATAAAATAGAAATAGGCTTATTTTATTCCAAATGAGCTCTATTTGAGCCAAATAAAGCTCAAATTAACCCAGGAATATATTTTTAGAGTCTACTTTTCATACACGAGAAAATCGAAAAAGATCAAAAGCGGAATAAACTAGTTCGACAATCCATATTCTGAGCCTACCAAGCCAAATCTTCCTATGACATCCGTTATTGGATTTGGTCTTCTAAGCTCTAAAAATAGTCTAAAAGACCAGCCCGTGACATTAAATTGGGCCTACCAAAATCACCCTCGACAATAGTTATATATACACACACATATTATAACAACACATATATTATATTTAGGTTTAAAAAAATAGAAAAATAGGTTATCTAAATGAGTCGAGCTCGAACTTAAAATCCAGGCTCGATAAAAAGCTTGACTAGGCTCTACTCAAGCTCATTTCATAAACGAGCTGAATTCGAGCTTAAACTTAAGCTTGTTTAACTAAACAAGGCGAGCCCAAGTCTTTAAAAGTTCGACTCGGCTTGACTCGTTTGTAGCCCTACTCTTACTCGTAGGTTAGTCTTGAAATTGTGAACTACTCATAGCCCAAAGAAAAATTTGATGTTATAGTTAATAGAAAAAGAAATAGATATGAAAATCTGACATGTTGCAAACTCGAAGAAAGAGTCAATTTTTTGTGAATCCGATAAGTTACTTATAGTGAACCAATGTGAATCAATTACTTATGATCATAAAAATTTACTAGGGATTTCTCGTGCAGTTGTAGAATGGTAATAATATCAAGATAAAATCTCTAATCCCACATAAGTAACTAGCCTTGTGTAGATACACAATTAGAAGACAATGGGACTGAAGTGATAAAGAGTATGAGACAAGCGATAGGTTTGATGTGTGTTATATTCATCTGTTTGTTATCCCACCATGTTAGGAATTACCAATCCTTTTCCTTTTCTTGGATGTATTTTAAGTTTGTTTTAATTGCCAGCATATAATTACGCATGGCCACCAACAACAAGGATAATATCTCATTTGCCATAAATTCAGTGGATCTATTTTAAATTTGCTTTAGTTGTCAATCTATAATTACGCATGGTTACCAGCTTATGGGACAACCTAATTCTAGATTCTATAGAGAGAGCAATACAGAACCAGAACCAAATTGATACTAAGTAGACGCTTAAATCAAGACCTTGACCTATTCTGAAAATAATTTTTGTCTCATTGATCAACAATGTTATCACTGGTGTGTATACCACAAAAAATAAAAGCATTACCATATCTAACAGTGAAGACATACTTTGTTATATTTCCATCCTATATTCCCATCCTAGTACAATCACAATAGAATAAATACTTACCCATTACTCCTATATACATATGAGATATAAGGGAAATAAAAAGTAAAATTCGATGATTATGCTATCATGTTTTTTAATGAGACCAATCCAATGGCTCAAATTCATAGTTAACCATGATCACCACTTGAATACTTAATATTTCACTTACTATATTTATTGTAATTATCCAATGATTGATTTGATGGTTCTTTGATAGAATCATAGAAATCCCTGATCCCCTAATGAATTTCTTCTCCTTTTATACATCCATTCTCCAAGCCCCTTTATGTGCACAATAGCCAGATCGAATATAGCCGCAAACTTCATTCAAAGTCTCGTTTAGCAAACTGCAATGAGAATTAGCAAATCATGAAGCCTGGGTAGGAACTAAGACCTCTCAGGTGTTTAGCTTTCAACTCAAACATATATTACACTCTATGGGGCAGCATTAGCAGCCCATTTGATGAATCTCTTAGGTTGTCATCTTCTAATGTAATTGGTCATTCCAATCCTTGAATAACAATAGTACATATAGCGGAACATTTACTGCAGCAATAACTGTTAGCATCTGTAAAGTTCTTACTAATCTTTGAATTATGATTACGACTCTAGATTTGCTTGCTTTTGATGGCTTCATGATGGAGTCAAGTCCAGTGTCCAGGATCACAGAGGACTCAAGCTCCTGGTTGTGCTTCTTAGCTGTTGGTCGAATCACAGCAGAGCCCCTGCAACCACAGCAGAAGTATCTTATCGATCAGCAATGAATCTTCTCAAATTATACATTTCAAATCAAACCAAGTAGCAACACAGCTGACTTTGATACAAAAACACGTCAAGAATATATTTAGACATTACAAACTTCAACAGCCAAAAAGTGTTGGTTCAAACATGTCAATGTTGCACATACGCCTATATTCAGTGTACAGATGGCTTTCTTTTTTTTTTTTTTTTTCCTTTTTTGTTTTGAAAGGTAAAAGAAAATTTATACATTCAATCAATTGTTTGTAGTTATGAGATCACAAATATCAGAACATTCTGCAGTATTATCTGTTTGTACATGAGAAGACTGGGGAGTCAAATCTGAACTGGACAGGCATATCTTCCTGAGAGTATAATCAATAATTCAATAACCTTTATGATGTGTTATGATGAACAAAGATAAAGAAAATCGGGGGAAGATTGAAAGCTCTTATGAGGTTAAAGTTGGTACCATCAGTTTCATGAAATTTGATCAGCAAGTTATGTTATTAGTTTAATGTTGACTGATAAACAACTATATTTGATTTAAACTGCAAGCTATAAGTTGAAAACTGCTACAAATATTGTCAAATTGATTTGTTCGATAAAATAAATAAATACGAAGAAGAAGAAGAAGAAAGCTTTTCATACAAATCCTATCCCGGGAACTTTTGAAAGAGACAAAATAAATTACGAAGAATTTTTCCCATTTTTTTTTAATTTGGTATAAACTGAATTTTAAGAAGCATCATGCTCTCACAAGAATCATTTCACATAGTTGATCGAGTACCAGTTAATTGCTGATTCTTCCACCCATGATAAATTTGCTTAATAGATTCTTAGAGATGCCAAATTGATGTGAATCAATAAATCAAAGTGCATCCCAAGTTTGGAATCGAGATTAATAAATTATGACCAATATGACTTTCAGTAAGTCCTTAAAAGCATGGGTGTGATTTGAAGGCATGCAGACACGGTTAAAAAGGCAATGGCAACATTACAGATTAGACATCAATTGTAAGCATCAAACTAACTCACCTTTCTACTGGAGCTTTATCATTCAAACGAACAAGAGGGCCACTTCTGCTTTTCCTTACAAGATGCATTGTTCCCTCCGCATCCCAGATCTCCTCATATTCACAGTACTCATCCTCATTTTTCTCTTTTGTTCCCCCTCCAAAAAAATTTGTCCCTATCATCTGCTTGAAATTGCTGACAACTGTAGAACACTGGCGGAAAAAGCTTTTTCCACTTGTTGGCCAGAAAAGAAGTGCTAGAAGTGTAATAAAAAATTGCACAAGGTACCTGATAGAACTGAAAACCTCAGAACGGGAAGCAACAGAAAAAAGCTAGCGTCTACAAGGTTTTTCATTAGTTCTTTGCTGGACTAGAAAATCACCAGATGTAAATATGTGTCTGCATTGGAAGAAAGCATAATTGAGACAAAAAGGCTTCTTCTGGAGCAGATACACTTGACACTGTAAAGTTGCTAACAGACAATAGCATGAAGGATGGATATAGGTTGCCCTGCTGCCAGCTTACAGTTCCAACCGTATGCTGCGAGTCATTGTCCATTAGATACAATCTTTCCAAACAATAACAAATTTAGGAGCACAATATTCTTACCTCTGTAGCATTTCCAAAGTTGCGCTTGTGTGTCATAGTACAGTGATCATGATCGTGACCTGATAAAACTAGCACCTACAAGACAATCTCAATATCAAATATTTGAGCACCATTGCCCTTGGAAACAACAGATGTAGAAATTATAGATCCTTTCCATACATTTATGCAGTCATCATGTTAGAGAGAATTATCTGATGGACATTTTAGCTTGCCCAACATATATACTTTAATCCTAGATCACCATTTTTTAGCACCTTCGCAATGAAAATATATTCATTTTCTTATAAAATTCCAGGAAGTGGTAAATTTTAATGACTAAATAATGTCAGAATTGTGTCCACATCTATCTTGACTCTTGACAAAAGATTTGTCATGTAAGCATTAGTAACATAAGCATAAAGTACACCATTCATTTATATGATAAACTTACTGGTTTGAGCAAATCCAGCAAGTTGTAAGATGATTCCTTGGTTACATAATTCTGGTACCTGTACTATTCACTATCAAATCAAACTTCACTGCTGCATGGCAATAGAAATATAATAAAAGCTTACCTTATTTCTTGACTTGGAAGTTCTCGGCGGATGCGCTGAACATAAGAGAGATGTATGAGTAAGTTTGAGTTTTATGGGAGAAAGTGCATTGCATATCCGATGTTTTTGTGTACTAAGAATAAATGCAGTAAAACCTCTCCTAAACGACATCCACATTGAAATATGATATTATTTTCTAGTATACAAGCCCATGTAGGTAGACATCACCACGGGGCGGTTCCGAACAGCAAACCACCCCGAACCGTCACCGGCGGTTCCTAACCCGAGAACCGCCCAGTCGGTGACGGTTTCGATCAGTGCAAGGACCCCCCAAAACCGGTGGGTCCAAGCGGTTAGGCGTGGCGGAACCGGCGGTTCCAACCGGGTCCAAAACCGCTATTCCAGACCCGGAACAAACGATTCCAACCCACCAAATATTTGAATTAAAAAAAAAAAACAAAAACAAACCTGCGTATGATATTATTAAAGACAAATTTAATATACACACACACTATTAATGTATCAAAAAATTAATGTCCACATATGTTCAAAGTGTAAATGCAAACTTTTTCAAAATCGAAGATCTATAATTTTATTTAGAAAGAGATTAACATAAATTAATAAAAAAGATATTAACATATCTATGATATATAATATATTTATTTATTATTATAAAAAGAATGCTTGCCATTTTTCACTTTACAATCTCTTTTTTCTTCTTTTTATAATTATAAATTAACTTTTTTATTCAATTTTTTCTCTAATTTTACCATCTCTTATTTTATTTACATACTAATTTAACTAGCGGCACTTTTTAAATGCCACCAACCACAATCCCTCTTAGGGTCTGTTTGTTTTGGCTTTTTCCCGGCAGATACAGACACTTTTTCAAACTTTTTGCTAACAAATTATTTATCAAGAAATAGATATAGATAAAAAAAAGTTGACAGTTCTCATCAAAAGATCAAATAGAACAAATATAGATAAAATTTAGATGCAAATCGGATATATTTACACATATCATTTTAAAAAAGATACAGATACAGATGAAAAACAGACAATCCAAACAGACCCAACTGACTTTTAATTAATCCCTTTTATTTTGTTTTCTTCATTATAAAAAAAAAAAAAAAAAAAGGTTCACGTGGAACAGGAACTTGAACCGCTAGAACCGGCGTTTCCTTGGAACCGTGAACCGCCCCGGCTCTGGTGGTTCCGGTTCCAGTTCCACGAAATGTGGAACCGTGAACCAGCGGTTCCGGTTCGAGTCCAGAACCAACCCGAACCGTGCCGATGTCTACATGTAGGGCATCATCTACTAATTAAATGAGGATGAAATGAATGCGCATTCATTAGAGCTGAGCTGGACCATTTAATCTAATTAGAGTACGTTGGCCTTCAAATTCTTGCGCATTCATGAAGGGCATCATCTACTCATTAAATGAGGATGGAATGAATGTGCACTCATATGATCACTAGGTTTGATTGAAGTCCACAGGTGGACCACTTAATTGAATAAAGGTGAAATGTAAGGAGTTCAAATCCAGGACCTTACTATGATAAATTTTAAATCCATAACCAAATCTTTGGCCTACTGAATTTGGTGAGATTTTATATGTATTGATTAAGATGGTTTTCTGAACATTCTCATTAATATGCATTCATGCACATACCTGTTTGTACAGAAATAACAATTGACCATGGCAACACTAGACAAGTTAGAAGAAAAATCTACCTGATTGACAATTGGAGATCTACGATGGGATCCACAGTGAGTCCAATCCGGTCTATATAAGGGAATGTGGGTCAGGAGGACTCTTGGATTTGAGTTAAGATCTGGACCATTTAGATGATGCAAGTTTTTCAGAAATTACTTGCTATGTATGTTAAACTGACTACTAAACAGAACATTGTCTAGTACCCAAGGAGACATTCTTGACAAAAGCCCAAGATGAGGAATGCTGCTTTTCTGGTAAATGACCTGTCAATATGTCACAGAAATTATATGTATAGCATATAACCTTTCTTCATATAAATCAAAGGAATCAATCTACTTTTAGTGTCCATGAATATGAAGCAGAAATGGTGGCATTTTGATGGAAAGAGGGCAATATGAGATTGCTTCAAGGTTCAGTATCAAACTCTTAAGTGCTTTGATCAATAAGCAACTAGAAGATAAGCTTATAATAATGAACTGTATTTCCACTCACCATCCAGAGTCTGGGCATCTATAGCAATGAAATCTACTTTTCCAACAGTGAACTGGTAGTTCCTAACCCCAAATTCTTTCTCATATCGACGAATAACCTGTAAGAAGTGCATAATGCATAATTAAAGATATTGTTATATATTTGTATTTGGGCCATCATTAAGATACTGATATGGGGACATTCATATTTTTCAGGGATATAAGTGCCAAGCATTGAAAAGTTTCAAGTGTTGCTGTAACTCTAGTATATATTTAAGGCGTCAGTATATTATTTCATTATATTTCCATTCAAATTCAACAAGAGAAGAAAGGAAAAGCAAAGTAAAGATTCCATCTATTAAGATTAGCATCACAACCATCTAATCTAAAAACTTAAATTTGTAGATATGATATGGAATATTATATTCATTACATAACACACCCCTTATTTGCGGCTAGGACTTTGATTTTGACTAAGTCCATCAAGTAGATGACCTAATAAATGGGGTTCTAATGAGTACGCAAAAATTCGAACTTATAATCTCCTATTCTAATTCTATATTTAGATTACCATCACAGCCGTTTGATGTAAAAGTTTAAACTTATAAATATGGTATATGCTATTACATTTAATATGTAACACCATCCTTAAGTAGTTGATCCAAGTGTTCATTGTTTCAAAAACATGAGGATTATTTCCAGAAAGTATTAGACTTTTTTATATGACATTGTATGTTATAAAAAGTCATGGTTCACCATCTCATTCTGACAATGAAAGACAAGGATGGCACACCATTTTTTTCAGCACTACTTTTAAACAGCCTGCAACTTCTTAGATCAAGTTCATGGATAATAAAAAAAATGCAGTTGAAGGAGCACAAAGATATCAAGGTACCTGTGGGAACTTCAAGTGAAGATTGGCATAACCAATATCATGGTTTCCAGGGATGAAATAAACTGGAAGTTTTGGGTTTCTTTCCTGATTTTTCAGTTCAAACATGCGTTGGAAGCGGTCCAAAGAATCCTGCCATCTAAATATGTAAATGTATTACAGACTTTTACTTTTGCAAAGATAACATAGGTTTATCTAGGAACAAAATATAAACATAGACCACCATTTGACAGTAAAAATGACTATTAATAGTTAGATGGGTAGCACAAATTTTCAAAGGAAAGACCAAGAACTGAAGCCATGTATGTATAAATGTATGGCGATTCAAGATAGATTTAACATGAAAAGAAATTGAACCTGCATGCGAATTAAACAAGCAAAATACTTTCCCCAATTTGTAAAATTGAAAATCTAAATCCAGAAATTGTACTGACATGATACCAATAGATCTGACTTTCTACGGTCTTTTTTGTTAATGCAATCATTTAGATTAGCACATTTGATAGGGATCAGCTCAGCTACAGAAGACAAATGCAATCTTAAGCAGTTGGTACTTAGAAGATTATATTATCAGAAGTTAAAAAGGAAAGGAGTAGTCTCCAGAAAATACTCTTTATCAGACAAAGAGGGGCCCCCATCAAAGTAATCACCAAGAAATATAATTCCGTCAGGTTTGAATGGCAAAATTGAAGCAAAGTATGCTCTGCGCATGTATAAATCTGTGTAAAACTGCGCAAGCTGCAAAGCAAACGAATTTGGGGCAAGACGAAGAGAAGTTCTGTCCATGAGCTGTTAAAGGTGAAAATAGCATCAGATGTAGCTAAACCAATTGCATTGAAAGACGTTACAAGGTTCTTGCAGCAGTAAAAAGTTACCTGTGGATCAGCAATGACAGCAACTTTCACATAACCATCCTGATATTCCTTTTGATCCATCTAAATTCACCAAGTTAAAAGCATGTAATGGTCAGGATTTGCCCTCAGATTAGATCTATCTCCAATATACTTTGAATTTTCTATCCAAATTTTGCAATTTCTTAACCCTTACAAGAAGCACAACGCCTAATGTCACGTAATCCATTCTTTGGACAAAAGGGAAAAATATAATAAAAAGTTATCAAGTCCTAAATATCAATACTCCTTCACTGCACTTGATGCAGTTGATTACGAGTCCTCAATCAAGTGCAGTCAAGGAGGATTGACATTTTGCACTTGATGCAGTTGATTACAAGCCCTCAATTATGACACTTTTGAAGTAACCATAGAACCATCTACTCAAACTCACAAGTCCTGAATGTCAATACTCCTTGACTGGACTTGATGCAGTTAACTACAAGTCCTCAATCGAAACGCTCTGAAGTAACCATAGAACCATCTACTCAAACTCACAAGTCCTGAATGCCAAATACTCCTTGACTGCACTTGATGCAGTTAACTACAAGTCCTCAATCGAAACGCTTCTGAAGTAACCATAGAACCATTTTGTCAAACCCATCCACCGAGCATTCTTCCCAGCTAGCTTAATTTATCCAGATGACATGCTCAGCGCACTCATCATAAAGTACTTTCCAAGAAGTCCCTCACAACTGAGTATACTAGATTCTTATACAAGTGTGATGACCCAGATCATTCTACAAACCAAACAAAAAAATAGCAATTTTATTCCACCACTAATAGCTACTCAAGCCTATTCCCAACCCCGATCTATCATCATGAAATTGCAATTCTGCTCCAACCTTATTCCCTTTCACCAACCAAACATGACGTAAGAGAGAATTAAACGGGAAAGAATTCCCTGGATGCGTTCATCATTCAGAAGCACATTTTTCGACTATTTTCTAGTTCATATAATAATGTTAAAAGATAATGGAAAAACGTTTTCCGCGAAACAAACACATATTATCCCTTTAATATTTCCATCTTGTTCACACCAAAACACCATCTAGCTTAGCTTCCAATACTGACAAACCATTTTGCATCCCCACCCAAATGCAGAGAAATAAAACAGATAACAACATTGCTTAAAATTCCTTCAAAACATCCTACAATTATATTCACCCAATAAATACCAAAGCTGAAAAATCATGTCTTGATGGAATTTTAATTACATTAATGAACTGTAAATGAAAAATTAAATAAAGGGTATTTGAAAAAAAAGACAGCACCTTGGATTTGGAAGATGTTTGTGAATGAAGATGAGGCCATGAACATGAGAAAACGTAAGGTACCCAATAAGCAAACATTTCTCCATACAAAAGTGTGATGACCCAGATCAAACATAGTATTCCTGTCAGCTCCACTTGCTTCATTCTCTCTCTACTATCTCTCTCTTGATATGGAGTTTGGGGTTTACTAGGGAACTCAATGGACTTCTTGTGTGTTGTGCTCAACCCATAACGATTTTGATTTTTCAACACCTTGCAAAGACAAAAAGAGCTTCTTCTTTTTTTTTCCCCACTCTTCTCCCTAAAAGACTTTCTTAAAGTAGTTCTTTATATGGGAGGATTTAGTAGGTTTCTATTTAATTAATTAAATAATCAATATTTATTTACTTACTTATCTTTAACTAGTTTATTTTGATACTAGTCAAAGATTTTGAAAAACAAAGTGACTTTTGAAAATTCGTCATAAAATAACCAAAAAGTTTAGTGATCTGGCTGCATTGATAAAAGAATTTTAAAAGGTAAGTCTTAACAGAAGACTACATAGTACATATTATGAGAGACCACTTTCTAGAATAGGGAATGGGTTTCTTATTTTCGTTATTGCGTGTGTCTAAAATATATATATAGCAAAATTCAGTAATTTCCTTTTCTTTTTCCTTTTCTAATCTAGTTTTTTTTTTCAATTATAATATTTACATGCATCAGGATATGGTATTAATTACGAATAGATGTTTTAGTTGCGGCAACAATGTTAAAGCTAAATTAGAGAATTTAAAAGAAGATTACCTAAAATAAACAAATTAAAGTAAAGCAAAATTGTAAATGATATTATTATTTAATTGTTTCAAAATAAATTCGTTAAAATTGTCTTATCAAAATAGAAAATCAATTTTAAAACTAAAATTGAATTTAATGGGGTAAAAAAATAAAGAGAGACTAAAGTCAAATCCCAAGAATGAAAGCCAGTCCTTTACAAATTTTAGGAAAATTGGAAATTTACCCCCTCAAATTTTTATTTATGTGCAGCTTAACTTATGAACTTTTTAAAATGGCATTTTGATACCTTAAATTTTCAAAAATTAGTACAATTAAGGACACATAACATTTTATGTTAAAATAAAATGAGAGAAGTTATAAAATACCTTCTTGAACTTTCACATGTATGTGAATTCATCTCTAAACTTTCATTTATGTCAGATTTACCTCCCAATTTTACGAAAAATATTAACTACCTTAATTGTACTAATTTTCGAAAGTTTGAGGATCAAAAAATTCAAATTGAAAATCCTATGGGTAAATCCAAATATAGATGAAAGTTTATGAGGTAAATTTACAAATTTCCTATAAATTTTCTTTTCTCTATCCCTTATGATGGTGAAATTCATTGTCAAAAATCTAGCAAATTATCATGTAAACTTGAGGCCCCAGAAGAAGTATGAATGACATCCAAAAGTGTACCAAATTTGACCCAAAATCTCCATCTAACTAATATAATCCAAACTTAACCTATTTAATCACATCGTAATTATTGATCCCTTATCCCTAACTTTTGGCTACCTATACAAGAAGTGAAGAACAACAAGTTTGAAAAAGAAATCTTGAAAATAGATTGGACATATTACTTATATAATAGGGATTCCCAAATCAACTCAACTTAAGCTACAAGCGTTCTTTTTTCCTCAAAAGGTCAGTCATAGCCTATTAAAAAGAACTCCTAAACTTGCTTATGTCCTTCTCAAAAAACTTTATTAATCACTAAATTCAAGAAGCAAAAAGGGTAAGCTTCTTCCTTCATTTTTGTTACATCTTTGTCTTCTTCCCGTGTTTGATGATCCCATCTTCTTTCCAACTACTTGATGCTTGCAAGGAGAAAAGACAAGGCAAAATATTTCACATCTAGCATTCCTAAATAGGTAAGCTTTTCTTAACCACTCCTTTTCTCTTCCCTAAAATGGAAACCTTGTAAAATGTCTTTCCATCCCCATCTAGTTGACACATCGGCAAGGAAAAAGGAAAAGGGACCAGCCTAGAACCCCATGGTAGCATTCTTTTCTTCTTCCTCTTTCTTGGCTTTGAGTCAACACTTTTCTTTTGATTATTTTCTCCCTTGTTTCAGCCAACCTCACACTTGGAAGAGGAAGGAAGGCCTAAAAAATTTTTCTTTTGACATCTAAAAGTTGGTAAGCTTCCTTATTCTATGTGTGTGTAAGAGAAATAGAAGAAAATTGATAACATTGTGTGAGTATTCTCTACCGAAAAGAGGCAACCGAATACTCCATGTGAAACAAACAAAAATGGTCTATACTATTTAGAAAATTTTCATATTAAATAGGTTACTAATCCTTCCATAAGTTAGCAAAACAAGGGAATGAATATCATATTGTAGGAAGTTATTTACATGAGACAAATGACATAAAAAAATATTAATATGTATGCAAAGGATATATACCCTAAAGTAGTAAATTTAAGAGATTTTGTTATCTTAAAGGAGTACTCATGGGTAAATGTGAACTTAGCCTGCATAGTTAGCAAAGATAAGTCATAGCCTATGGTATTCAAAAGAGAAGTAATTTACCTATGTATTTAAGAAGCTAGTGGAGTAAGAATCCAAGATTACAAAGCAAGATCTAGTGGTATGTTAGAATTTTGAAATGTAAAAAAAAAATTGTTTTAGAAGTTGATAGAAATACAAGAATGAAAGGATGCAATGGTCAGGAATTTATATTCTTAAATATTGGAAATCATAAATATAACTAGATATTTAACAAGGAATAGATTAGGCGTAAATGGAAGTAAAGGAATTTTTTGAACAACTAAATTAGACAAAATTCATAATATGATCTAGTATGTTTTTGTGCCCTAATGCCTTCGTTTGATAAAAATAATATCACCAATAAAAAGCACTCAAAAATCATGCCAAATCGACTATTTATTCATAAAAAATGAAATAGAAATAATCAAGATAATACAAAGATAAGAATACAATATACAGTTGCAATAGAACACATACCATCTGCGATTGTTCCAATTGATTCCATAAGTTATGTGCTTCCTTTGGTAAAACTAACAACACCATTGAAAAGTACTCAAAAAAACCAAGTAAAATCGACTACTCACTCATCCAGGATAAAATAAAAATGATCAAGATAATGCATAAATAAGAAAATAACCTAAAGTTGTAACCGAACACATGACAATAGCGGTTGTCTTAGTTGATTTTGCAATTTATGGCTTTCTTTGGTAAAGCTAACAACACCATTGGAAAGTACTCAAAAAATCGAGTGAAAACGACTATTTATTTGTCAAAAATGAATTAGGAACAATCAAGAAATTGTGCAAATGAGACATGATAAAAAAATTTCAACATGACATGTAAAATCACAAGTTAAACCTATCTGGTTTAATATCGTATGGGCTTTCTTTAGTAAAACTAAGTTCACCAATGGAGAGTACTTGAAAAATAGTATAAGATCTACTAATTACACATCAAAAACCGATTTAAAATGAATTAGATATATACTATTAAAGTTTTAATAGCGAAACCACAAAAAGTCTAAACTTTGGGAAATTCAACGATCCCACCATTAATTTCGACGGAATCAATCATGTCATTATCTAATGGCTCACACCATATCCAGTCGTAATCAAACTATTAAAATAGTTAATATTTCAATTACTATATTTAATTTAATGATTAGATGGTTGATTTGACGGTTCTATCGACGGGACCATAAAGGCCTTCCTAAACTTCTGTAGTGTAACTTTCAAAATTAATGACTATACTTAATTCTTACACGTTTCTTAAAATTCTTATTGTATTTAAGGAGTCCAAGCTAGATGATCTGTACCCTAAGGACTATTTTGCTCTTAAGCATAACAGAGTGAGTTATTCCTATGATTATTATATTGATTCTAATTGTAATTGTAGTATTATAATAGTTAAAGTTTACAATATATAAATGTGATATGCATGAACAGGTTTTGGGGTTATTTACATGTGATTGATATAATGCTTGAATTGATAATACATGTAAATAAAAGTGATAACTAAATTTGTTTGCATAGACAAATCGCATGTCATATGCAATTGCTTAGGAAATTGGTTGATCACCTAAAATGAATTAATAATCACTTCGCTTATATAATTAAAATGATCATGCATACCATGCATTTACATATCAAATAGTCAATGCTACACGAGGAATCCGGGTAGGCTGTTAACATGCTTATGTTCATGGGCTCTACTCAATGGGGGCAAAACTAATTTGTTACTAAACAAGGCAGCTTCCCTATAGAGTCATGCAAAGGGTCGTGTTGTGGACTTACTCTTAAAGTAGGAATCTTAGTTTCTTTTGTTTGTACGTAGTTTGAAAGAATTATTTTATACATTTATTAAAACTTCTTTTAAAAGGATATTTAAATTAGCCATTGATTGCAATGTCCATGAATGGTAGGTTTGCTGTGGTCTTCAAGGCCATCGCATATTTCCTTAGGCCTGTGTCACGGAGGGCATAAATCCTATGTACACTTCATGTGGTTGTTTAAATTGCATATATCTATATTAATTTGCTTGATAACCTACTTAAAAATGAAATAAAATGATTAATTTCACTTAACCGGTTGTAGTTGACTCTCCTACAATATTTTGTTATCACGGGACTAATCGGGGTACACACTCGGTCGCAGGATGCCACAGGTTAGTATTATAGGTTTTTGGATTGTGCGGGCAAATGGAATGACTAAGCTTAAGATCTCATATATTTTGAAGAACCTAGTTCATATCTACGCTTAATTTAATCAAATTTAGTGATAAGTAACTTTATCTATTTATATTGATCTTGGATATCATGTGACACTCCTATATATCTTGAGATAAACTTATAGATATATTCTTCCATGGGGCTCACTGCCCTACTTTATCTAAGGTAAGATTTTATAATTTTATTTGAGAAAATTTATAATTTAAAATCTTTATTAGCGTTGCTTTGTTATTATATAGACTCTGTGATTGCCATTTTCCAACTATGCCCTTGAATAATGAGTATGTCTTATACAGCATTATAGAGATTTTTTTTTTTTTTTTTGTTATTATAATGAGGGAGAGGGGATTGGAACTTGTTATCTCTCATTTCAAAGACCAAGAGATATGCCATGAGGCTATAAGAATATTGATGAGATTAAATTTTGTTTATGCATTAATTTGAAAAAAATTACACATATACAATTTAGACAAAACTAATTACCCAAATACTAGCGTTGCATCGCATGTCTAAGGTTCAATATGGAAATTTTCTTCTATCGCATGTTGGATATATGATACATATATAAATAATATATGTGTATCATATGTTCAACAGGTGATACACTTGTGTATCTAATCTTGGATATGTGATACATGTGTAAAATTGTATATCTCATATCCAAGATGTGACATAGCAACGGTATTTAAAATATTATTTTATCTAAATTGTATTTGTGTAATTTTTTTTTCTAGGGATGGTTGACACATATTTCACCTTAGTAATATAAGATGTCAAGTGACAAGGGAGTACGGTATACAACATGGTTATCACAAATAAGGAGCTTTTTTGGGGTGTGATAAAAACAACCAAGAAATTTAGCTCAAATCTTAGGATAATTTAGAGAGATTTGATTGGTGAACTTAAAATAAGAATTGTTGATCCAATCTTATAAGTTGTATTACAAGTTGCTAAGTGAAAAGGGAGTCACTTCCTAACTTGGTACAGTATTCATAGAGCCATCACAAATAGGGTCCTTTGGGGCGTGACAAATTCAACTAAGAAATTGAGTTCAAATCTTGGGATAATTTAAGAGATTTGATTGATGGACTTCAAATAAAAATCATTGAACTAGTCTTACCCCTCTTAACCTCTTTAATAGGCATGATTCATCCTTGTTCTTAACATAATTGAGTCTGATTTATGGTTTATTGACATAATTTGTAGTAGAAAAGGTATCAATTGATATATATATATATATATATTCACTTCAGGTCAAATTAGAGCACATTGGTGATATTATAAGGAATTAGACGAGAATTTTATCAAGAATGAAGCAAAGTAGCAAAAGTAGGATGAAAAATGTAAATCACGGCTGTGATTCTAGTTGAAGAAAGGAAAATTCGACAACAATGTCTTGTAAGGGCATGATTCGTGAGATCAAGAAGAAAAGTTCAACTCCAGAGGCTTGTCGGGGCATTTGTAAGGGTGTGATTTCTGAGAAAGTCTTTATCAGAGGCTTGTGAGGGAACTTGTACCCCCATGAACATCAATGTGATTCAAAGATGACTTTTCCCAAATTTTATTTAAACAGTACGAACATAGGGTACCACTTATGATAAGTCATCTATCTTGACTTATAACCTTTAAAGAAGTGAATGGAGCATAAAAGACAATATACCTATTTAGAAAAGGAGATCAAATCTAGAGAATTCCATAAAATTATTTTCATTCATTATATCTTTGGACACAATGTAGATATCTTCTCCTCCTTGCATAAGGGAGGGATGGAGTGTGTATGTGTGAGTGTTTGTAAGTGTGTCTATAGTTTATTTGTTGCTTTCTAAAGAACTTGATAAAGTTGAAGGAATCATGTTATTCGTCTGTTGTATGCAAGACTCCAAATCTTCATCTAAATCCAACAAAAGGGGTTTTATTTTCTCTACTCTCTTCTCTATTTTATCAAGTATATGTTTCTATTGTTGTTAATCTTGTTTATTTCTTATTTTATCACCATGTATGAGTAGAGAATAGGATTTGTTCATTGAATTAACATGAATGGTTCTTAAATGCTTAATTTATCTATTTGTTAATTAGTTCAATAAGTTGAATCGAATGAATCTAGGAATTAGTATATGCGCATAGTGATAGAGATATCATGGTGAGATGGTTCCATTGAATAGATGTAATTTACTAACGAATCACTCATATTGATAGAGATATCAGGGTAAGATTTTCTGCATTTTCTCTAAGAAATTTAATATAACATAGTCTTTAATGCAACCATTAAGTGGCTGTTAAATTAAAAGATTCCAATTAGATATATTTATGGTTAGGTATGAATGATTATGAGAAGAACATTCGTATGGATAATGGATTCCTATAGATAATTAATGATTAGAAAGCTAGTGGTTGAAATTCATGCTTTGAAGATGGATAAATCTTATTTTTAATGTTGCTATTACTGTACTATGTTAAGTAGTATAACTTAGTATAATTCTTAGTTTTAGATTAATAAACATTCATTCAATCAATCCTATAATCGATTTTCTAGACAATAGGATGATTAGAGTAGTACTAGTGCTTGAACGTGTTTCCTATGGAGACAGCCCTATACTCTACTATGTACTACTAAAACGATAAATACACTTTCCCATAAAAACTGAGCTAAAGTAGAAGATTAGGTTTATAAATTTTAAGACTCGATAGCCTATAAAAGAGGCACATCACTCTCTCTACCAATCTTACGCACTTAATAAAATAACATATTACAAGTTTTGAACCTATAATAAGCTCATAAGATAGCTCTTGAACAAGTAAGCTTCATCTTATCCATAGATCATTAAGAATCTAACAAATGTCACCAAGCCCTAAAATTTATAAAGATCCAATCATGTGTCTCATTTGATGCAAGTTTAATATTAAAGAATCAATATTCTATTATGAGAGCTCTACTTAGTAAATCCAAATTAACCTTTTGTGAAAACCATCATATATAAAACCCTAGATCGTTCATGTTTAATCATTAAGAGTTAAACAATAGATAAGCAGAAGCATACCTGAATCCATAGCAATCAATAATTTTAGTCTTGTGGTTGGCCTTCTAAATCAACGCGTTTTCCTTGAGAGATCCCTCTTGTTTTCTCTTCGTACTCTCTGATGATGGGATTCAGAAGAGACTAGAAAAATTATTCGTATGACCTAGGAACTATAACCACTATTTATAGAGATAACTCCATGTTATCTTTTGGTATTTCTATTTTAGCCCATCATAAAAATAGAAATTACCCATAAGGTCTCTACACATAAAAGGGTCATACCCTATTAGATACATTAAATCCCAAATACCTAAATCCTATTAATCACTTTTAATTGAGCTTAACTTAATATGACAGCCCGTAACATATAATTATTTCACATATAAGGCAAATGTTGGATTAAGGATCCAACAATCTCCCACTTGGAGTATATGTGTAACCTTATAATTATGTTTTGCCAAAACAACCATATGAGCTCAAATTTGCTGCCATGACCAAAATGTATCTATAACCAATCCAGTCATCAACCATATCAACATACGATCAAAGCAGTATTCATTACATTTATCGTAACTCAACCCATCAATGGTCACAATGTCGACACAATTGAATGACATGGATCATGATATGGATGTGTAGCAAGGAAATTCCATGCAATGTGATCTTAACATGTCTATTTCCTACTAGTCCAACATAAACCTTAGTGAGATCAAACCATAAACTAAAATCAGAGTGTAAATAAACAAAATACTTTATTTCTACAGAAAATATCCTTAGAAAAAATGACAAAATGAAACAACTAATTAAAGTTTGTCTATGACATAAAAGCATTCAAAATAACAAACTCCCACTAAAACTTAATATCACTTAAGGACATGACACCCATATGAGCAGTATGCTCATGAAACACCTTGGGTTGCACTCCTTTAGTAAGCGGATCCACGATCATAGAGTTTGTTCCTATATGCTCTATAGACAATTGTCTACTCTGAACTGTTTCTTTTACGACTAGGAACTTGATGTCTATATGCTTTGATTTTGTCGAGTTCCTGTTATTGTTGGAATATAAAACTGCTGACTTATTGTCACAAAATAACTTAAGTGGTCTATTAATAGTATCCACAATGCACAGCCTTGTGACAAAATTCTGCAACCATATTCCATGATTGGACGCCTCATAACATGCTACAAACTCTGCTTCCATAGTAGAAGAGGCAACAAGAGATTATTTTACATTCTTCCAAGAGATAGCTCATCCAGCTAGCAGATAGATGTAGCCTGATATAGATTTCATACTATCTTGGCATCCAGCAAAATCAGAATCAATATACTAATGATCTCGATCTGATCTGACTTCTGATAAGTGAGCATGTAATCTTTTGTTCTCTGTAAGTATCGCAAGACTCATTTGGCTGCTTTCCAATGGTCTAATCCTGGATTACTTAAGTATCTGCCCAACATTCCTGTAATGTACGCAATATCTGGACGCGTACAAACCTGAGCATACATTAGACTCCCTACTACTGATGCATAAGGAATCTTTTGCATTTCTTTTTCCTCAAAATCATTCTTAAGGCACTGATTGAGACTAAATTTGTCTCCTTAGCCATTGGGGTATCACTTGGTCTGCAATTTTGCATGCCATACCTTTTAAGTGCCTTTTCGATATAGCTCTTTTGTGATAATCGAAGAATACCCTGAGAGCAATCTTGGTGTATTTGTATTCCTAACACAAAAGAGGCATCACCAAGATCTTTCATCTCAAAATTCTTAGCTAGAAATCTCTTGGTTTCATGCAATATGCCTATATCGTTGCTAGCAAGCAAAATATCATCAACATATAAGACCAAGAAAATGTACTTGCTCCCACAGAACTTATGATATATACAATCATCGACCAAATTCATCTCAAAACCGAATGAGATGATCACTTGCTGAAATTTGAAATACCATTGTTGAGATGCTTACTTAAGTCCATAGATGGATATCTTAAGTTTACGAACCATATTCTTTGGATATTCCAACACAAAGTTTTACGATTGTACCATATAGATCGTCTCATCAATGTCACCATTAAGGAAGGTGGTCTTTACATCGATCTGATGTAACTCAAGATCAAAATATGCCACTAGTGCCATTATAATCCTAAAAGAGTCTTTCGAAGAAACCGGTGAGAAAGTCTCTTTGTAGTTGATGCCTTCTTTCTATGTAAAGCCTTTTGCAACAAGACGAGCCTTGTACCTCTCCACATTGCCTTTCGAATCCCTTTTGGTCTTAAATATCCATTTGCAACCAATGGGCTTCGTACCTTCTGGCAATGGGACAAGATCCAAACATCATTGTCCTTCATAGACTTTATCTCTTCATTCATGGCATCAATCCACTTTTGAGAGTTAGAACTTTCAATGGCTTGACGGAAGTTGATTGGATCATCTTCCATCATTCCAATGTCAACCTCATGTTCTTGAAGAAATACGATGTAATCATCTGCACCGCACTTCTTCTTTGTCTAGTGGATCTCCTTAATGGCATAGGTTCTTGAGGTGGTAGAGTTTGTTCTTCTGGAACAGTCCCTTGAACGGGATCTCCACCATTGTCTAGGTTTATTGGTCTTGAACAAAGTCAGGAACAGAATCTTGACCAAATTCAATAACACCTATGTGGGAATATCAACATATTCCTCTTCAAAGACAATGTCTCTAACCATATCTCCCCGCAAACTGACATCCTCAAAGAACCGAGCATTTCCGACTCAAATATTGACTTAGTTGGGATCATAAAACTTGTAACCCCTTGATCTTTCGGAGTACCCAACAAAATAGCAACTCACTGTTCTTGAGTCCAGTTTCTTTTCATTAGGCCTATAAGGTCGTGCCTCAGCTGGACATCCCCACACATGTAAATGCTTTAGATAGGCTTCTTACCCTCCAAAGCTCATAAGGGGTTTTATTGGTTGCTTTAGTTGGAACCCTGTTAAGGATATATGCAGTCTTAAGTGCTTCTCCCCAGAGTGATTCTGGTAAGGTGGAGTGACAAATCATACTCCTCACCATATCCTTAAGCGTCCTGTTTCGTCTTTCAGCAACACCATTCATAGTGGGTGAACCTGGCATGGTATACTGTGGACGATACATTCCTCTAGGAAGTTAGCAAAAGGTCCTGGACGTTGTTCACCTGAACCATCATATCTGCCGTAGTATTCGCCACACGATCAGATCTGATGCTTTTAATCCTTTTGTTGAGTTGGTTCTCAACTTCAGCCTTATAATTTTTGAACATGTCCAAAGACTGTGACTTTTCATGAATGAGATATAGATAGCCATATCGCGAGAAATCGTCTATGAATTATGAAATACTGTTGACCATTCCAAGCAACTAGGGAATGGCCCACAAATATCTGTATGTATAAGTTCTAAGACGTCTAAAGTCCTGTTGGCTTCAAATCTCCTTTTATTGGTTTGTTTCCCCTTATACAGTTAATACAATCATTAAAATTTGTAAAATCTAAGGGGTTTAGAATTTCATCTGACACAAGTCTCTCCATTCTCCGTTTGGAGATATGACCTAATCTCTTGTGCCATAATGTTGTGAATTCTCATTGGTTAATTTTCTCTTTGTCCTGTGTACTTATTTGCAAGGATTCATTAAATGAAGCAATAATATCAATCAAGTAAAGATTATCATAAACAGATAAAGAACCAGATCCAACTAATTTTGAATCATGAAACAAACTAAATTTCTTATTTCCAAATGAACAAGAATAACTAGATTTGTCCAAAGCAGAAACAGAAATCAAATTCCGTCTAAATGACGGTACAATAAATGTTTCATCAAGATCCAAATAAAATCCAGTCTTTAATAATAATCTAAATTTTCCAATTGCTTCAACTTGAACTGTCTTGCGTCGCCTACATAGATGTATCTTTCACCATCACTTGGTTTTCGGCAATGGAGGCAACCTTGCATAGAAACACTGATGTGAGTTGTTGCACCAGAATCTATCCACTAAGTGTACAGGTACTGAAGTTAAATTAACCTCAAACAAACCAAATTAAGAAGCACACCTTTCTTTGCACGCCAAGCATGATAATTGGTGCATTGCTTCTTGTAATGCCCCACAGCTCCACAGAAGTGACAACCATTACCATCCGGTGTATCCGATTTCTTTGGTTGTTTCTTCTGAGGCACTATATTTGCAGCTTCTTTATCCTTTTCCTTTTGTTATCTTTGTTCCTATTTTTAGGGGTGGAGGCTAGGTGAGCACTCTCAATCTTATCTTGCTTTAGCCTTTCTTCTTCTTGAACACAGTGTGAGATGAGCTCATTCAGAGACCAAGTCTCTTTCTGATAGTTATAGCTCACCTTAAATGGCTAAACTGTGCCGAAGAGAAATCAAAACCAAATGCACTAGCAAGTCCTCTGTGAGGTCGAGCTTAAGTGCTCTTAATTTGGAAGCAAGATGAGACATCTCCATGATGTACTCCCTAATATTGCCTTTACCCTTATATTTCATTGAGATTAGGCTTGCCAGGAGTGTACTAATTTCTGTCTTTTCATTCTTGGCAAATTTTCTCAATTTCATCAAGGAACTCCTTAGCCTTAGTTATTTTATCAGAAATTGTGCCTCTGAATGCTTCTGGAATGGCTTTCTTCATGATCATCATACACATGCGATTTGATTTCTCCCACTTTTCCATCTCCTCTTGTCATCAGAGGTACTCTTATCAGTAAGAGGTAAAGGAGAATCAATCCTTAACATGGTCGAGATCCATGACTCCAAGTACTATCAAGAGATTCTCTTTCCATGACTTGAAGTTAGTGCCATTAAGCATAGGAATGGAATTGATGTTGGCAGTAATATTAGCAGGATTATTTATAGCTGAACGAGAACAACAAACAAATAAACAAGCTCACATAAGTCTTAAAACAAAATGATAAATTCAAATAAAGGTAAACCCCATCTCAAGATACCGGGCAGCCCATCAATATTTCATCTTTGGACAAAACATTAACTACTAAGTGGTATCTTGGTGTAGTAATCAAACACTGACAATAAGAACATATCAAACAATAAACCTTCCTTTGGGCCGATTTATTATTCACATGTAAAACCAAATAATCGTCACGCATTTATTACTACAGGTGCACTTGCAATTCTATTAAACATTAACCTTCCTTTGGGCCGATCAAATATTCATATAAGTTGCAAGCACACAACCTTTTATATTTTAAAACAAATTAATTTCCACAAGAGGGACCACTTTGGCGGTATGTTGTTCCAATTAATTCATCTCAAAATATATATAAACATACCAATATTCCAATTTAAAATTATATCAAACTTTGGGTCAAAGTCACAATTAATCAACTTTAATTTTGACCAAAACTTATTGGGTTTAATAACCCATAAATATAAATTGAACAAAATTAATTAAAATAATGTTGAACACGGAAAACTTAAAATTCAATCCATTGAATTAACATATACGCAGTACAAGGAATTCATATTATAGAAATAATTAAAATAACCTAATTTTCAAATGAATCCGCATAAACTTTCAACATAAACCATCATGAGCAGTAATCCATATAAAGGAATTATATGTTCATTCATAATTTGCGAATTTCATTGTATTTGAAGCCAACACAGTGATTTTATTCCGATAACATATTAAATTGTGATTAAGAAAACAGAGGAACATGATGGACGAATTCACGACTTATCAATTCATGGAATCGGCATCATCAACGAGATTCATGTCGGAAATCAAAATTCATAAATCAATATAAGTATATGTACACTTGTACAGTACCAACGGCAAGAATCTGAATAAACAAAAAACCGAAGCCCCAGAAGAAGTCCGAGATTTATCAATAGATGATTTCATAAATAAACAAAATCTCGATGGAAAACATGTATTTCGTCGACTTGACATTATATAAGGATTTAGAATAGGAGATGAAATTCCAATAGACATGCATGTGATTTCATATCTGATCTTGATGGCAACTAAATTCCAATAAATATAAAATAAACCTTTTATATTTATTCCTTGGAACCCTAACCTTCAAAATTAGGGGAAAGCAACACCCTATATAAATTACGAAAATAATTCCTAATGATCAAACATGTATGCTCTGAGACTAATTGTTAAATCCAAATTAACCTTTTATAAAAATCATCACATATAAAACCATAGACCGCTCATGTTTAATTATTAAGAATTAAGCAATAGATAAGCAGAAGCATACCTAAATCCATAGCAATCAATAATTTTAGAGTCTTGCGGTTGGCCTTCTAGATCAACACGTTTTTCTTGAGAGATCTCTCTTATTTTCTCTCCGTACTCTCTGATGATGGGATTCAGAAGAGACTAGAAAAATTATTCGTATGACCTAGAGACCATAATCACTATTTATAGAGATAACTCCATGTTATCTTTTAGTATTTCTATTCTAGCCCATCATAAAAATAGAAATTACCCATAAGGTCTCTACACACAAAAGAGCCATACCCTATTAGATACATTAAAGCCTAAATACATAAATCCTATTGATCACTTTTAATTGAGCTTAACTTAATATGATAGCCTGTAACATATAATTATTTCACATATAAGGCCAACGTTGGATTAATGATCTAACACTACTCTCAAATATCGACAAGTTGTTTAAATAAGGAATAAGCTCAATTGTTCAAGAACTATGAGGTCAATGCCGTATACTTCCTTATTTGCCACCCATATATTCAATACTTCATAATTATTTGTTTCTTCAAACTAATAATCTTTTTAATTATCCCTTCACGCGTCATTTTAACATCACTTTTCTAAGGTACTGTGGAATGTGAGATATATGCAGAATGCATGTGACAATGACAACAAGATCCCCCTTTTTTTTCATTATAAAATAATCTTGTTTGAAATTTCAAAATCATAATATAATTTCCAAAAATAACAAAAGAAAAGGGAATGTACTATGTATCATTAGACAAGTGTATACATATTATCAAAATCACGATTTTACTATTCACTAAAACGTATAGAATCGGTGGAATCATACAAAATCGCTAAAATTGCCAACATCTAAAATCATATTTTTAAATTCATAATTTTACTAAAGTCTAATCCTACACAATTTTGCTTTCATTTTAATTAAGAAAATATATATAAAATTATAAATCGTTGAATCGTAGATTTAGCTCGCTAATTTTGATGGCTATACTATTACATTTCCTTAAGGATAAACTTTCATCTTATCATGATTATCTTATTGGTTTAGAGTACTGCGAGTACTTGCCTTATTATATGCCTAACCCCTAATAACGTACTATTGATATAAGTAGATTCAACTAACTACTTGTATATATAGCAAGTGGGTATTGGATACTAATAAGAAAAGAGAAAAAGCACGAATAGATACCGTTTCTAGAATCAATCACACACAACCTAATGAAATTAGTCTATTCACCAACACATCAATGATGAAAAATAATGCAATGACTAGAGGTGCTATCTTCAACGAAGAAGGAGAGTGGCTAATGGGTTATTCAAAATAAATTGAGCAAATTGATGTTCTAAGTACTGAAATTTACGGCTATACTAGGATTACTCTACTATGTAAAATTAAGGTTTCGAAAAATCCAAGCAATCACTTATTCAAAACAAGTATTACAAACTCTCACAAACAAGATTTTAGTGGGTCCCTCCTATATGAAGGCCCACATCATATTTAAAAGAAACATACTTCATTAGTCGGAAAAAAAAGAGTCAATCAAACTGACTTAGAAAAGTGAACGAGCATGAATTTATGGCCATAATTTAAGGGCATTGCATGGAGGAACATTGGCCAAGTAATATTACTTAGGGTCCAAGTACATATTGGCTATAAATAGCCTTCTGATTGCGAGATTATATACATAGCTAAAGTGAAAATTTTCTGAGTGAGTTTGAGAGCCAAAGCAAAAGTTTTGCTTTGAAGAAAAATTACTTTGAGAGAAATAATTATTATGATTGACAAAATAGTGAGGTTATTTTGAGGTGTTTAAAAAACACCTGTATATCACTATTATGTGTTTATCTCAATTATTTGTGTTGTACCTCTAGAATATTTTTATGGAGAAGTCTCTCTTATAAGCCTACTATTCATTTAATGGAAAAAAATTTTGAAGCTAGTCCCATAGACGTAGCCTATACAAAGAGTGAGCCACATTAAATTTATGGTGCCATTCATTTATTTATTTTACTTGCTTTGCTCATACTTTACTCATTATTTATCCACCTCATATTTATTATTTTTGCTCATTGGTTTCCAACAATTGGTATAGGAGTAAAGTTAGATGACTATATCTACTTATTGTATGCTCTGTGGTTGCTACTAAATCATGGATCCTCCACATTAGAAAATAAGTTAGATTATTATTCATTCATTTAAATCATGGAGGCAAGGATGAGCAAAATGATTAACTTAAATAGCATAAATTATCACATATGGAGAAGTAAGATGAAAGATCTCCTATTTTATGATGAAGGTGCATTTGACAGTGTTCGGTACCACTAAACTTGAAGATAAGACAAATGAGGAATGGGAATTTAAGCATGAGCAAGTATGAAATTTTACCTGATAATTTGTCGAAGACAATGTATATCATCACATTTGTGATGAGACTCATGTACGTACTTTATGGAACAAATTAAAGGAGTCGTATGCTTCCAAAACTGGCAATGATAAATTACTTGACAAAGCTGCTCCATATGAAGCATAGGGAAGGTACATCGATGGCAAATCACTTGAGTGATTTACAAGAGATCATGGAGAAACTATCAAGAATGGGCACAAATTTTGATGACAAGGTACTCAATCTTTTAATTCTAGTTTCCTTATCAGAATCTTGGGAAACTTTAAAGATTTCACTTGCAAATTCAACACCAAATGGTGTAGATGAAATTTGTCAAAAGTAGAGTCCTGAACGAAGAAATGAGATGAAGGTCTATAAAGAAATGAGACGAAGATCATAGACATCTTCTTCAACATAGTAGGATGTCCTTTTTGCAAATTCCAGGGGAGAGGAGTCAAACCAGAGGTCCAAAACCAAGGGACAAGAGTAAAGGAAAGTCAAATAAATATGCCAATATTGAGTGCCATCACTACAAGAAAAAAGGGGCATATAAAGAAGTTTTGCAGAAAATTCAAGCAGGATCAAAAGAAGAACAAAGGAAAAGATTAAAACGATCACAATAGGGATGATGAACAAACAAATGTTGTTGAGGAGTTCAATCTTATCTACGATGATGATGAAATTCTCAATTTCACAACCCAAGAGACTAGTTGGTGGTTGATAGTGGTGGTACCATTCATGCTATATATATGAGAGAATTCTTCTCATACTACACATCAAGAAATTTTTGTGTTATGAGAATAGGGAATGAGAATTATTCAAAAATTATAGGCAAAGGAGATGTAATTGAGATAGAGAATGGTGTGCGGTTGACCCTAAATTATGTTAGGCATATCTTAGATATGTGTCTGCACTTAATCTCAGCAAACAGATTAGACAATGAAGGTTTCTGCAATAACTTCGATAATGGTTAGTCGAAGCTTACCAAAGGTTCGTTAGTAGTAGCCAAAGGAAAGAAGCACTCTAAACTATACTTTACATAGGCAAAGATCTCAAAAGATACTATAAACATAGTGGAGAGTGATAATATAGTTGAGTTATGACATAAAAGGTTAGGTCAAATGAGTGTGAAAAGTATGACCCATTTAGCCAAGAAAAATGTGCTATCTAGACTGGATCAAGTCCATCTAAAGAAGTGTGTTGATTGTCTGGTAGGAAAGCAAAATAGAGTTTCTTTCAAAAATTCCCCTCCTTCGAGAATAAAGAATGTATTAGATTTAATACACTGAGATTTGTATGGGCTAATGCCAAAGTCACTTGGTGGTGCTTAGTACTCTATGACTTTCATCGATGATCATTCTCGGAATACATGGGTATATCTTTTGAAGTCTAAAGACCAAATGTTAAATACTTTCAAGCAATTTGTAATTCTAGCTGAGAGATCGACTGACAAGAAGATAAAGTGCGTTCGAACAGACCATGGTGGAGAGTACACAAGACCATTTGATGCTTATTGTAAAGAGTATGGTATTCAACATCAAACAACACCTCCAAAGATGCCACGACTGAATGGTATAGCTGAGAGGATGAATAGGACTCTGATGGAGAAAGTTAGATGTTTACTCTCACATGCAAAGTTGCCTAAAACTTTTTCGGGTGAAGCTATACTAGCACCAATTCATGTATTGAACCTTTCACCAAAGTATCCCTCTACAATTTAACGTTCCAGAGAGAGTATGGTCGGGGAAAGATATTTCCTACGATCATCTACAAGTATTTGATGTAAAGCCTTTGTGCATATTCCAAAGAATGAGAGGTCAAAACTTGATGTCAAGATACGACAATGTGTGTTTGTTGGCTATACTTAAGATCATTTTGGCTATACATTTTATGATCCAGTTCATAAGAAGCTTGTGAGAAGCCATGATGCAGTTTTTGTTGAAGATGAGACCATCGAAGATATAAAGAAGGCTCAAAAGAATGCTTCCAGATCCAACAGTAGTGCAACAAAACCTAGAAATGATTCCTCCAACAATGGTGCCAAGAGAAGTTAGAGATGAAGGACAAAATGACCAGCATGAGACAGGTGATGCAAATGCCTCCCTTGAAGTTCCATAAGATGATTCTGATGATGATAGTGTTCATGATCAACCATTAGCTCACATAGGTTCTCTAGAATTGAGAGATCTACTAGAATTCAAAAACCCTCTACTAGATACCCCGTAGAACAATACATGTTATTGATTGATGGGGGGAGAACCAGAAGACTTTGAAGAAGCAATGGATGATGAACACAAAAAAAAAATGGTGGATTAAAGCCATGCAAGACGAAATGAGATCCTTACATGAGAATGAAACTTATGAGCTAGTGAAGTTATCAAAAGGTTAGAGGGCTTTGAAAAACAAGTGGGTATTCAGGATAAAGTAAGAAGAACACAGTCTTTAACATGATTCAAAGCGAGATTAGTTGTCAAAAGATTTAGCTAAAGGAAAGGAATTGACTTTGGTGAGATATTTTCACTAGTGGTGAAAATGACATCCATTTGAACATTGCTAGGTTTAGCAGCAAGTCTCAACCCAGAGATCGAGTAGATGGATGTGAAGACTGCCTTCCTTCATGATGATTTAGAGGAAGAGATATACATGGAGCAACTAAAAGGTTTCATGGCAAAAGGAAAAGAGGATTATGTTTGTAAATTGAAGAAAGGCCTATATGGCTTAAAATGGGCACCAGAGCAGTAGTATAAGAAGTTTGATTCGGTTATGGGGGAGTAAGACTATAAGAAGACTACTTTAGATCATTGTGTATTTGTATAGAAATTCTCTAATTATGATTTCATTATTCTATTATTCTATGTGAGAATTTCATTATTCAATTACTCTATGTGGATGATATGTTGATCATTGGCCGAAACATTTCCAAATCAATAACCTGAAGAAGCAATTATAGAAGTCTCTTGATATGAAAATCTTAGGGCCAGCAAGACAAATTCTTGGCATGAAGATAACCAGAGACAGGGGTGCTGAGAAATTATGGTTGTCATAGTAGAATTACATTAAAGATTTACTTCAATGATTTAATATGGACAAAGCTAAAATGATTAGTTGTCCTCTAGCTAATCACTTTAGATTGAGTTTCAAACGGTGCCTTTTTACTAAGAAAGGGAAGGAGGAGATGGACATAGTTCCATAAGCTTCAGCAGTTGAAAGTTTGATGTATACCATGGTATGTACACGACTAGATATTGCTCACTCAGTTAGAGTAGTGAGCTGATTCCTTTTGAATCCTAATAAAGAGCACTGGGCTATAGTGAAATGGATTCCAAGATATCTTTGTGATATCTCCAAAATGTGCTTATGTTTTGGAGATGAAAAACATGTGTTGTTTGGCTACACAGATGTGTATATGGCTGGCAATGTCGACTCAAGAAAGTCTAAATCAAGATACTTGATTTCTGGCAATCAAGACTATAGAAATGTGTTACTCTGTCAACAACTGAAGCAAAGTTTATTGTAACAGCAAAAGCTTGTAAGGAGCTTCTACAGATGTTCTTAAATGAACTTGGTTTCCACCAAGAAGTGTAAACCCCGGTTTTCCTAGTAGTCAAGTAAACTTCGGAAACCGAAAGGCAAAACCTTAAACCGGATTAGTTCAAGCCTTTTGAGAGAAACTTAGAAACCCTAGATCCGGCTTTCCTTCGGTTTCATATCAAAAGAAATTTTATGAAATAATTTAATGTGAAATATTGTTTTAAAGTATATTTCAAACCATAGGAAGTTTTAATTTCGGAAAATTTTCTATTCCAGGCCTTCCCGAGCCCCATTATGGAAAAACGAGCTATGGGACTAGAAACTCAGAAAAATATTCCAGAATATTCTTTAGAATCGAAATTTTATAAGGATTTCAAAAATATAAGTTTTATGATTTTTCGGGCTATAAAAATTACAGTTATAGCCTTTTGCCCATATTTTCTTTACTACCGGTAAAGTAGATATCTTCTCTACTATTTACCACTATTCACAAGTACAACCTACATTACACACTACCCATGCCCTAGTCTTACATCCTTACAACTACTCATTGTATTTTCTTTTCCAAGAAATTTTTGTTCCTTACTAAATTATTACATTTAATACATTTTATTACACAAATTACAATTTCAAATAAAATCAACTCTCCCTCTCTCTTGCTCCTACATTGGTCGGTGCAACTCTCCCACCCCTTCCCCCCCGCGCCCCCCCCCCCCCCCCCCCCTTCCCTTTTATGCCTTCAAATTGATTTATTTTATCTCTTTTATTACTTAAAATAAACCCCAATTCACTTAATATAAAAATCTTTAACTTTCTCTCTCCTTCATTTCATTTTCATTTGTTCAAAAAATCACAAAACTCTCTCTTCTTTTCCTCTCTTGCCGTAAGCTTCAACCACCACACAAACGCACACAACAAGCTCATTTCTTCTTCATTTCTTCATCAAAGCCTTCCTTAGGTGATGATTTTTAAGCTTTATTACTACTTAATCTTGTAATGGCAAGATTATTCATGTGTGTTTTCACTTTAAATTCCCATGAGCAAATGCAAGGGATAAGAAAATACTAATACATGAATATCAAGCCATCACAAGAGTAGATCTTGTGCTTGATGAGTTTTTGTTGAAGCATCTTCATGTTCATGCATATAAAAGTAGAGATCTTGCGTGAAAAATATATGTTCATGCTTTTAAACTCCTTTTCATGCACTATAAGTAGTAGATCTAGCACTTAGACACTCATATTATACTTGACATTCATATTCATATAGATATTTTGTGTTTTCATGCATTAATGCTCATAAAGATTTAGTCTTATATATATAAATGTGATAGTTGGTAGATCTTTATGAAGATAAGACAAGGAACTTGAAAAGAAAAGGTTTTTGTTAGAAATGTCCAAAAGAGAATTCGTATGACTTTCAAACCCTATTTTAAAAACCCTTATAACAACTTTGAAACTCATGTTTTATATGAAAAATGGAGGGCATAAGTAATAGATATCATTAAGTAATGATTTTTATAAGTTGAAATAAGTTTGGATGAGAGTAACGTGTAAAATAAGGAGTAGGATCAAGATGGAAAATTTTGAGTTAGTAGTCAACTTGTAAAATTCGTAACTTTGAATGATGCCTATGTAAACACCTATTAGTCAAACTCAAAATGAATGTTTTATGTGTTAAATGAAGTCCTTAGGTAGTGGATATAGTAAAGTCTTGAATTTTAATGCATTACACAAGTTTTCTCAAAGGAATCATTGAAAAAAATGGATTTTCTAAAATTCAGATTTTTGAGAAAAAGCCTATTTAAAAATATATTTGCAAAGTGAAAAATGTAAATATTTATGTAGAAATGAAGGTCTTGGATAATATAGATGATGAAGACTCATTTTTTTTTAAAGATAACTAGGAATTTCTAAGAATGGAATCCAAAACACTAGTGAGATGTCAAAGTTAGAAAATTGAATTTTCAAGAAGTAGTTATTGTTGGAGTCTTGTGAAATTTAGGAGTCCTCTAAGTTTCCTTTATAAAAAATCATCAAGATCATGTATACATTGGACTCATCACATGTCATTCATGTTAGGAACTCATTCATGTTTTATATATACTTGAATCATCAACTAGATACATTTCAAACAAGTGCGAAACTATTTTTCGGAATTGGGAATGGTTACTGATCAGATCTGATCTCTCTGTTCCGTGACCTAAATGTTTTCAAAACTTGGAAATAATATTAGAAAT
The DNA here is from genome assembly GCA_024138025.1 of Combretum micranthum. Lineage (NCBI taxonomy): Eukaryota > Viridiplantae > Streptophyta > Magnoliopsida > Myrtales > Combretaceae > Combretum > Combretum micranthum. Next base: position 871,155 of record JAMXBD010000433.1, on the reverse strand, counting down.
ATACAGATATTTCGAATTAGATAGAAATCGATATAAAATTTGCGAAATTCCGAGCTAAAATGACCAAGTTATGGCCGTTTTAAGTTGGAATTTCCGCAAATAGCGAGAACCACGATTTTGTTTGGTTTTGATACATAGTTTGGATTAGTTAAGTGAAAAAGTACTCATTAGGATATTCTTCTTTGGTAGGTGATCCCGAGACCAATGAATCCCTATCACCAGATTATTACTACTAAAAGACCGACGTACCATGGCCGAGTGAATATCACTTCCAATTTCAATTATTGCTTGTGATTGTAATGATAGCTGCACTAGTTACTTAGCAAAGATAAAAATGAATATGCATGATGGGGTTGAATGGGAATTATATATGTCTATTATTGTTATGTGAAGTTGAATTTAAAGAATATCGAAGCCGGGTGATAAATCATTGCTTGCATAGATGAGCTAGGATTGATTGTCTATGAGTATTGCTTGATCACCTAAAAGAGTTGGTATAATTGATTATTAGACATCGAAGATAAATTTGAACTCATTCATATCACGATAGGGATGGAGCATTAGCATTTGTTGGTTTTTCGTAATCCATAAAACGAATATAAGTTGGTTAATCGTGATGCATAAAATGAATATGATTTGGTTAATCGTGATCCATAAAACGAATATATGAGTTGGTTGATCGTGAGCCTAAATGGCGTCGTACCGCAGGATTCGTTAATCTGCTAACCCGGGATGGAGGGCGCAAGTCTATCCACATATGATTTCCGGCTGGTCATATGTTTGTTGAATTCACATATTTGATGCATACCATTTGACTGATTAATCACTTACTTGAATGTTATGTTTTATTTGCAATATGAACGTTTTCACTCACTAAGCTAGTGTAGCTTACCCCCCATAGTTTTATTTGTTACAGCACAAGTTTATTTGGCTTAGACTAAGGCAGGCTACAGCTCAGGTACAGGAGCTAGGCGTTTCCTGTAGAAGTTGTATTCAGTTTTATTTAGACTTTCACAGGAAACCAAAAGACTCTGGATGACTGTAATGGACCTTTAATATTCTTTTGCGGGTGAATGCCCCTTAGACTTTGTAATTTTTATGTATGCGTTTTGATTTATTATCTAATGCTATTGAATGCCTCATTAAACTTCTTAACTCTATTCAATAGAGTATTCTATTATCGTAAAGCGACACCTTACATCTATACAAGACTCCCGGAAGACTCGGATAGTAATTCAAGAGTCTTATATGGTATGTGGCGGACTGTTACGTTTAGGATACCCCTCTGGGGCATGACAAGAAGAGTATGAGTTATTTTGTGATAGTCAAAGTGCAATTCATCTTGGAAAGAATTCCTCTTTTCATTCCAGATCAAAACATATTGTTGTGGTATATCATTGGATTAGAGATGTATTAGAAAAGAAAATATTATGGCTTTAAAAGATCTATACTGATGAAAATAGACTAGACATATTAACCAAGGCCCTTCTAAAGGAAAAGTTTGAGTATTGTCGATCAATAGCAAGAATTGTAGAGCCCCCCCATGTAATCGGGAGGGGGAGAATTGTTGGTGAGTCCCTCCTACATGAGGGTCCTCGTCATTTTTTTTTAAAGATAGTTCATTAGTTCGAAAGAAGAAGTTGGTCAATCTGACATAGACAACTCAGTAAACAAGCATGATTGTATGGCCACAATTTAAAGGCATTGCATAGAGGAACATTGGCTAAGTAATATTGCCTAGGGTCCAAGTACATATTGGCTATAAATAGCCTTCCGATTGCCGAGATTATATACATAGCTAGAGTGAGAATTTTCCGAGTGAGTTTGAAAGCCAAAGCAAAAGTTTTGCTTTAAAGAAAAGTTAATTTGAAGAAATAATTATTACAAGTGACAAAATAGTAAGGTTATTTTAGAGGTGGGCAACTGGGTTAAACGAACCAACTTGACCCAGCTCACATTTGCCTATGGGTTAAATGAGCAAAAAAAATTGGCTCACTTTAAAATGAGCCAAAATTTCTTGACCTTAACCCATCCCACTTTGGCGTTGGTTTAAACAGACTAACCCACTTCTTAACCAATTTAATCAACTTGTATTCTTTGTGGGTTAAATGAGCCAAATTGACCAATTTATAAATTGAATAAAATGTATATTATAAAAAAATTTAAGTTTTGCAGGGTTCTAAATATATAAATAATCAATTTCATTATTATTATAATTACTTATATATTAAAATTAATATTTCAAAATAATTTTTTTGGACATCATATTTCATTTGAAATAATAAAGATATACATAAAAAAATGTTATGATGCATATACATCAATTTGTCATTCTCTATTACAATTAATACATAAATTTAAGCTTAAGTATGAAAGACTCAAGAACAATACAATATTAATAGTTATTTCTCCCACTTTTTTTTGAATTTTTTTTATGCAAGTGAGCTAGTGGGCCAACCCATTAACCGGCAGGCTAACCCGCTTTAACCCATAAGTTAAACTAGTTAGGTAAAATTGGCCCACTTTTAAACAAACTGAAAAAAGTTTACAGTAACCCATTTTTAAAGTGGGTTAAATGTGTCGGCCTGTAGGCCATAATGTGTTTTCCGATCTCTAGGTTATTTTGAGGTATTTGGGAAACATTTGTGTATCACTATTATAGGTTTATTTCAATTATTTATGTTGTACCTCCATAATATTTTTCTTAAGAAGCTTGTCTCGTAAGCCTGCTATTTATTTAGTGGAAGAATTTTTCAGAGTTGATCCTGTGGGCATAACATATACAAAGAATGAACTACGTTAAATTTTCAATGCCATTCATTTATTTATTTTACTTACTTTGCTCGTATTTTATTTATTAGTTATCGATCTCATATTTATCACATTCGTTGCACCGATTCCCAACACAAGAAACAAACAAATTTCACTTGTAGGGGAAGGTTGTTTTATCTTGATCTAGATATAGGCATTGTTCGGTTTTCGAACCAGGAACCGAACCGAAACTGTCACCGGCGGTTCTAGAACCAAAATCGGACCGATTGGTTGGTTCCTGAACTGGCTATGGAACCGCCGGTTTCAAGGTTCCTAGGTGGTTCTTTGGCCTAGAATCGGTGGAACTGCTTTTTTTTCTAAAGTAAAAAATAAAAAATAATATTAAATATATAATTATTAATATTTAAATTATTTCATATAATAACATAATTATTACTTATTCATAATATATAATATGTTATTATCGATAATACAAATAAATATAGTTTAAAATTATACATAATTAGTTTAAGTAAAATTTTCATAAAGGCAAAATTCATTTTCTTAATAATATGAGACTAATTTTTGCATTGTAATTTTCTTTTTATCTTCTAGAGTATTTTACAATATCATAATACTAACTATAATTGATATTGAATGTATTTGCATACATATATATGTGCATTCTAAATAAATTTTTAAAAATTTTGGTTAAATAATTTAATACTTTTAGATCCAATAATTATTGACTTTAAAATTTATTTATTTTTTATTTTTTTAAAAGACAGTTCAACGGTTCCAAAACCGGAATCGAGAACATGCGGTTCCATGGAACCGTAAAAGACGGTTTCGGACCGGTTCCTCAATTTTAAAATCCGGAACCGATGATTCCAGTTTCGTTTAGTTCCGAAACTGTGACGATGTCTATGTTGATGATTGTTCCGGACAGGTTCCTCAATTTTAAGATCTGGAACCGACGATTCTAATTTCGGTTTGGTTCTGAAACCGTGACGATCTCTATCTTGGTCGAGTTATCCGTTTTTGTGTGTCCAGACAAGATAATCAAGTGGCGGATCTGCTATCGCGTCATGCAAAGGGATAGGCTAAAGAGGGGGTTTCTTTTGTTCCGCCTAAAACATTGAAGTAAAAGGCGCTTTTGTCTTCCCCCCTTCCATGTGCCTCTCTTATTAAACATAAAGTTGTCTTTAATGTAATTGATGCCGAAGGACACAGTAATTCATCGGCCACGGATGTATGCAATGCTATGACTTTGTGAAATAGGTAATCTATTCCCCTAACTATGTACTTTGCATATTATTAATAAAACATATATTTCCTTATATAAAAACTACTATATATTTCAACTGCCCATTTCCCAAGAGTACGTACAGGAAATCAGTCAAGTTTAAATTGATATTTTTACATCATTCCGCATGCAATCAAATATTTATCCAACCACGCTCCGCATTTAAAAAGATTCATTTTTTAAGGAGCTCAACCATGCCTTCATGATATCACAATCAGTACCTATGTTTTATTCTGTATCTTTTGGTAGTTGTTATACCTACTTACCTTAATTTTTTCTTTTCTATTTTCCTGGGATAATATGATATCTAATACCTGAGTTTTGGTTAATTTATAATTAATTATTTGAACTTCAATATTGTTAATTTTAATATGTGATTGGACTTTTTAAAGTTATTAGGACCATATGTACTAACTCCCTCTAAAATATTTTGGCCAATTGATTTTTTTTTTTTTTTTACCAACATATGGACTATCTTAAGTCATAAATGATTAATTTAATGAAGATATTTTATTTGGGATATACGTTAATATTGAAAACTATATTGCAAGAGACAAAATTAATACAAGTGGAAGTCCATAATTATATAGATCTATATTTATATATATTTCAAATTAAATATCTTTATCAAAATAATTGCTCAAGGCATATGGTCGCCTATCATTGGTGATACAAAAAGCCACTTGGATGTACAATTCAATATAGAGTCAGTTAGAAAACCAATTAGATAAACAATTCAATATAGAGTCAGTTAGAAAACCAATTAGATAAACAATTCAATATAGAGTTAACATAAGTAGTACAAATGATCTCGAAAAATCTAGATGGTCTTATTGTTGGCAATATAAAAGCATAGGTAAGTAATTAAAAAATCGATCAAAATTTATGTATCAAATGTGATATTACTTCTGTTTTCTTTGTTATATAAAGATATATACAAGTTACAATAGTATCAAAATGGTACCACAACAGCCTGAGAATTACCTAAATTAAGTTTTAACTTACCAATTACTGCTTTAGATAGCTGTTATATTGTGTTAAAATAAAACTTAAAGAGTCTGAAATCAATATGGATTATCCAGCTACATTTTGCCTTATTTTCACGTTTCTATAATTCAAAATGAAAAGACCTGAATACTGTAATGGCTCGCAAGGAAAGGGCTGGGCAGCTAGAGGAGCATAGAGTGGATATCCTCCCAAGAGAGGTGAACTTGATAGCAGAATGATTCACAGGCAGGATGCGAGAAAATGAAGACGAAGACTTGCTTCTTTTTGTTCCACCTAGCGCGGGTTAAAACTTTTGCTAAAGAGAATCATTGAGCTCTGTTTTATTAAAGAAACTTATTAAAACCAAACATTTTTTTTTTTTAATAAACTGTTTAGGATAGATGCTGCGAATGGTAAACAAACTTTTGTAAAATATATAATTAAATATTTAAGCTATGAAATTAATCAATTTAGTACCTGAAAGAATATATCCTACACATCAATAATGCATTTGTCAAATTGGCTGATGCTATTATCCTATAAGGTGTTTTTAATCAATATGATAAATGTTCTATCGGTGTACAAAAAAGAATTTTTTAATTACTATATTAATTAATTTTAAATCTTAGATATCTAATTACATATTTTATCAAAGTTAAAATATCATTTGCCACATTTATCTTCGTTTATAATATGCAAAATGTTCCAATCATGGTGTAATTATGACACCTTACATCCGGTTCTACATAATTCTAGTATTAGTCGTTTTCTAGTGCATCCATGTTTGAACGTCACCACTTTGAAGTTGTGCTTTCATATTTGAAGTTTCATTTTTAAACGCAACTGCTTAATAAGACAAACCATTGCATCAAAACCTCTGATACACTGAAGGAATGTTTCCACAATGCTGGTTTCTACTTTGGTAAAAAAAAATTCCTTTTTCGGCATAAAGAAAATATGGTGTGTGTGGTGCCCTAATGAGTAAGGAAATAAGGATAGTTCAGCCGAGTTTTTATTTTATTTTATTATTTTTACTATTTTTTGTTGGCTAAAAAAATTTATTGTTAATGGAAAGAATATAAATACGCTTTGGAAGTTAGAAATATTATATAGATATAGATATATATATATTCAAATAAAATTAAGTTATGGAGTCTGACGCAGCAGTATATTTAGGATTAATGGCAAGACATTGATTTACATATGAATACCTGACTTGTAATCTTCAATACCTATTAATTCTGAGAATTCCTAAATTGTTGGTATCATAATTGAAAACTTATGCAAGAATTTGAAATTTTGGAAAAAATGCAATGACGACTTTGAAATTTTACTAAAAAAAAAATGATAAGTATGTCCATTTGCGCTAGGGTATACAATACATAGGTTAGCATAAAAGTTGCCAAAAATAAAACCAAAACTGTCAAAAATAAAAAGATCTTAAAACGAAGTACATAAAAAAGACAAAACTAATGCAACAAATGGCATACAAAACCGACACTCTTATAAAAAAGTTATAAGAAAAATAAGACCTACCAAAAATACTAAAAATGATCATGTGAAGTCCTAAATGAAGGAATTTGGTTAAAAATCTACCTAGCTCAGCACTGAAGATGATGAATTCTTCGAGTTGGCTCGTTTCCTTTAAGATAGGGTCTTTGGATCACCCAATAGTAATAGACCACTTTCTATCCCACTTTTCTATATACTTGTTCGTCATTATCTTTACTTTATCAGAGTCACTATAAGAAGTGAAGGCTTTAATGCAAATCGAAAAAAAAAAAATACATTAGCAGAATTTTTATATAAAATTAAAGTTTAATGATTTAATTGCAAAGCTAGTAGAAGTTGCAACCACATTACAAGTACCCATAATAATAATAAAATATATATATATATATATATATTAACTAAATAAATCACTTACGAGACTGTTTAAAAATACATTATATATGTATATATATATATATATAAATTATCATTAATTCAGGAAGAGTTAATACATGACGCTATAAATCATCTAAATAATTTATCCTTTTCCCATTAAATAAAGGGTGTAAGGAGACTCAAATAACCAATGTCAATCAATTTGTTTGAATCATTGTTTTGACATTGTTTTCGAACCGAACAAATACTGAATTGATATAGATATGATACTGATGAAAAACCGATAGTTTTATTCGTAAATTGACCAAATTGAACCGATATTGAACCGATGCTGATCTGATACAAATAAAAACCTAAAAATCCAAATAGGAATCCATATCAGTCATGGTTTTCTTTTTAAGGATGATGGACATAGCCATATGGGTGGTTTTAGACTAATAGTTGGAGAAATAATCCAAAGATAGATATAAGATGTAAGCAAGTTGAGATTCATCCACATACATTTCTTAGATGGATAAAAGCTTAAAAACTAAAAGTGGGAAGGTGAGATTTTTATTGCTTAATAAACTAAGTAGAGTTCAGTTTTATAAAATTACAAAGAATATAATCACTTAAATATGTTAGAACATCAAAAAGATGCCAACCACTATAAAATTATAGATAAGATGCTCATTTGTATATTTTACCTTTTTAATAATCATAGCATCCAATTCTCCAATTTCTACAAGGTGATTTATTTTATTTATTTATTTATTTTTCTTTTCTTCTCTTTTTCACACACATAGCCTCACCACTTGTTCCTAGCAACTATAACTTGCAACAAAATTGGTTTCTGCCATGAGCTGATATGACTATCTTCCGTTTAGGATATGCAAAGTGAAGAAACATAATTGGACTTATTTCTGGTTCAGTGCGAGTTCAAGAAGGAGCAGAAGAAAGCAAATAAGTGGTAAACCCAAAGAGAGTTCTATACACTCCACACAAAAAAACTAGCTGTTGCCTTGTTCAACAAGAGTAAGGAAAGCATTTTTTGCACCAAAATTACAATTCGTATGCCATAATAATACATGAATGAAAAGCATGGAAAGAATTGAAAATTGTAGGATCTATTGATTTACAAACACAGACGGGTACACATAGCATCGTCCATGGGAAAAGGATGAAGTGATATCCTGAATCAAGATATGCACCCCCCATTTCTCTAAACTAATGCCAAGTTGCAGAATATACCTCACTCCTTTTGTACATCTTTCAAAAAGGACAGCTACATCAAAACTAATTACAAGTGTAAGAGCTGAAAACGAGCCTGAAACATTCAAAGACATGCATGCAATTTCACATCTAGAATGCACAACCGATATCCATTCTTCCCAACTATTTTGGCGATGGTGAGTTAAGCCCTACATTCTTAAGCCAATCAACAACCTCCTGGATCGATGGCCTTTTGAAAGGGTTTGTGCTTACACACTGGCAGGCTACATCCAGAACTTGAAGCATCTGATCTTCAAACCCTTTTCCTCTCAGAAGAGGGTCAAAAATTTCATCTTGCTTTCCCATCCTTCTCATTTCTTGCACCCATGCCACTAACTCTCTAGACTCTTTTGGTTTTGAAACTTCTACAGGTCTCTTTCCAGTGAGGAGCTCCAGCATGACAACCCCAAAGCTATACATATCTCCTCTTAATGTGGCAATCCAAGCATGCGCATATTCTGGAGGGATGTAACCCAGTGTACCAACAAGTTCTGTTGTAACATGAGTATGATATGGAAGAATCAACCGTGACAATCCAAAATCCGCCACATGTGCTTCAAACTTGTCATCAAGCAGAATGTTACTACACTTGATGTCACGATGCACAATGTGTGGATCACATATCTGATGCATATAAGCCAGTCCACGACTTGCTCCCTGGGCAATCCTTAGTCTAGTTGGCCAGTCTAGCGTAGAAGGACCATCACTCTTCTCATGCAACCAGTAATCAAGACTCCCATTTTCCATGAAAGAGTACATTAATAGTCGAGAGCCCTCATGGATGCAATAACCTTGCAGGGCAACTAGGTTATCATGACGAGCATTGGACAGAACCTCAACCTCCGCTTTAATTCCTTATCCATCAGACCCAGGTCCCCAGAAAGTCTCTTAACAGCCAACTTCTTTCCATCAGATAAAGTTGCTTTATAAACCAGACCAAAGGCACCACAGCCTATAATATTTGCTTGATTGAAATTGTCTGTGGCTGCCAGGATTTCAGATATGCTGAGATCCTTTATCTCATTGGCATTCTCCTGGAAAACAATAACTAAACTGGTATCGTTGTCAAAATCAGCAGCTATCCCGAGATTCGAGTTGCTAGAGAAGGTATCCATCTCAGTCTTGTCAGATTCCCTCCGTGGAAGGATCCGCCTCTTTGACAATATCCATAGAGCAAACACAATTATGAGTGCAGCACAAGACAGATACCAAGGATGAGGCCAACTATGAGTGCCTTGTTTGTATTTTTGTGCAATCTTCCAGGATGGTTATCCCCTGGTTGCTTTGAGCAAGAGACCATCAGAACTGCCCCACATAATCCTGGATTTCCAATAAAGCTAGTGTTTGGGAAAGTGTCAAATTGACCTCCCGTTGGTATTGGCCCTTGAAGATTGTTGAAGGAAACAGTAAATGATGACAAGAAACTTAGAAATTTAAGAGATACTGGAATTCCCCCTGTTAAGTGGTTATGAGAAAGAATTAAAATCTCCAAGTTGGTGAGACCACCTATTTCATCCGGAATGCTCCCAGACAAGTTGTTGTGACTGAGATCCAACCAGTGCAGAGACTTGAGTTGGCCAATCTCACTTGGGATAGAACCACAGAGGTTATTGTTGGCCAAATATATAGAAGGAGGCAAGCTGGACAGCTGATTATACTGCTGATTGGTAGCATTGTTTGGCATCGCAAACACAGGCAGTTCAAGATAAGTCTGGTTAACTATTTTCACAGGCTGCCCTGATGTTAAAGCGGGGAACTTTGTGAATTCAACAGGAAACTGACCTGTAAAATTATTAGTCGACAAGTCTATATAGAACAGGTTCGGTAGGGTGCTCAACCACCCCGGAAGCGGGCCTGTTAAGCTATTCTGAGACAAGTCCAAAGCCTCCAGATTCTTGATGTTCGTCAACCAAGGTGGAACTTCACCAACGAGTTGACAACCACCCAAAGCAAATACCTGAACATACTGAAATCCTTTCAGGTCTACCAAGCTATTGTCAGCGGGCATCCTTTCTCCAAAGAAATTCTTTGAAAGCAAAAGAGTGGTAAGATTCTCGAGCTGCATTAATATACTGATTGCCCCAGATATATTTGTGAACGAATTGTTAGAAATCGACAGAAACGAAAGTGACTTCAATGCAAGAATATCAGAAGAGAGTTCGCCCGTAAGCTTATTAGTTGAAAATCTAATAGCAGTGAGTGACTGACACTTGTATATGCTCTTTGGCAAAGTACCCGTGAAGATATTGTTCCCAAGATCGAGGGTTGTGAGTTTTTGGAGCGGAGAGAAATCATAATCTGTAACGTCTCCATCCAACTTGTTGACCCTCAAGATCAACCTCCTAAGATTGATGCATTGCCTAAGAGACTGAGGGAGCGGTCCTGTAAGGTTATTAATGTACAACAAGAGGTCTTCCAAGTTCAAAAGCTTCCCAATGTTTGCAGGTATGGATCCTGAGAAATTATTAGAGTATAAAGCTAGAGTCTTGAGATTAGACAAATTGGTGACACCATCGCCAATCGGTCCACTTAACTGATTGAGATGAAGTGATATCTCCTCAAGTGATCTAGCACTATACAAATCATTAGGAACTCCCCCGGTTAAAAAATTAAACCCAGCACGAAAGATTATCAATTGAGAACAATCGCCTAATCCCAATGGTAAAGAACCATTCAAGCTATTGTCAGAGAAATCCAATACCTTTACAAAACTCGACGAGTTAGGATTCGAACCATCGCATATCGGGGATGGGATGGAACCCGAAAAGCTATTATTATTAGCAAGAAAAGTGGTCAAATTCCTCCCATATTTGAAGAACTGAATTGGGATTTCACCCCGAAACCGGTTACCCGAAACATCTACTAATTGGATAACGTTATCAATTCCAAGAACTGGGAATTCACCGTACAAGCCATTGGAGCTCAAATTTACAAGCTTTAGATTACTTAGCTGTAGAAAAAATTCCCCAAACAGAGTACCAAAGAACCTATTTTTCGACAAATCCAAAACAGAGAGGTAAGTGATGTTTCCAATAGAAGGAGAGATGGTGCCATTAAGACCCTTATTGGATAATGAAATACGGGTCACTCTTCCATTAAGGTCGTCACAGAAAATTCCTTCCCAATCACAGCAATTGTCAGATTGCCAGTTCAAAACAGGGGATATATTCATATGGAATGAAGAGAGGGCTGCTCGATCGGATTGAGAACAATGGGCGGCGGCATGGAGAGTGACGAAATAGGTGAGTATAAGGAAGAAGACATAGTGGACCACGACCAAGCACATGGCTTTCGTTTGTTGAGAAAGGAGAAAAAAAAAAATCAACACATGAGCATGGATACACACCAGGCGTTCGTGGAAATGTCTGAAAAAAACAGGGAGGGTGGAGATTGGTGTTGATTATTTACTGGTAATTTGGGTTCAGGGGGGATTGGAGAAGAGAAGAAGAAAAGGGTCAGGGTCGTTTGGGGATTTTGCAAGGATTTGGGAGATGAAGAGGAGAAAAGCCATTGACCAGCCAAAGATAGAGAGAGAAAGAGAGAGAAGATAGTGCGTGAGCTTGATTTGGACAATATTATTTAAAAAAAAAAAAGAAAAGAAAAAGAAGCAACATAAAATATGAAAATAAAGAAAGAGGGGGACAAAGAAAACTTTCTTCCATTCGATCATGGCGTGTTTGTTTTCCGGAAATATTTTTCAAAAGGAAAAATGATAAGGAGCATCTCAATTAATTTGTAAAGGTGCCAAGACCCCAGATCGTTACCCACTTAGGTAAATATTTAATATTCATCTTCTAAAGTCATGATCAAGCTATGGATATCTATCATTCAACCATTTAGAGTAGATTTGATTTTTAAAATTATGATATGATTGAAAAAGATGGTAAAAATTGGTTTCGATTCTTCTCTCTAGTCTTGTATTTGGTTTATCATAATAGAATAAGATTGTAAAAAAATAACAATTCTTTTATTATTAGGAACACTTTTAAAATATATATATATACTTTTAATAAGAAATAAAAATTCCTACAATGAAGTAAAGCAATTGAAATTCCTTATTTACTTTTTATTATATGGAATAAACATTTCTTATAATAAAATTTTCATAACACCCTATAAACTTTAATTCATTCTTAAGTCATTCAAAATGTTAATATAATCATAGCTCTAGAAAAGCAACAATTAGAGTCTCATGTATAAAAAAAAACTAAATAGTGATGCAAAAGACAATAAATATTTTCTCAATATTTAATAAATACTATTTGGTATGGAAAAAACTTTACAATAACTAAAAACTGAAGCATATATTAATATGAGCTATCAAATTAGTAGATGGGATTAGTATTAGTAGATATCGAGTGGACAAGAAAATGGGCAGAAAACGTAGAATGGAAGTGGGGGAGAGAAAGAGATTATGATTTATTTATTTTAATAATTGGAATTAAGAACTGTGATGAGCGTTTACTTTTGGGCGGCTGGTAATGGCTGGTGGACTTTTTTTTATTTTTTTATTAATTTAATTTATTATTATTATTATTTTGTTTTCGTGAGATGATGATTGATGGATGACTAGAAGAAATAAAATCACTACCAACAACAAGCGTGTAGTGTAAACATGAATGAATGAGCGAACCTAGTGGATGTTTCATCAATAGCCATTGAATGTGTTTTTTTTGCCTTTGTGTGTCCCCGTCTTTATGATATATGAGAGAGAAAGTAGAGAGAGAAAGAGACACCCATTTTTATCATTAGCACTTTGCTGCTATTTTTGGGATATTCTTGTAAAGATTTTCTCTTGACTTTCATAAAGTTATCATTTCCTTTCTTGACTTAACATGATTTTTTTTTTTTTTTGGCCTTTTCATTTCCCTTGTGGTGTGTTTGTTTCAAGAGATACAGTTTTTATGTATTTTGATAATATTTGTAATAAAACAATAACATTATATTTAAATTTAGTTTTATAATCAAATTTCATATTATTATAAGACACCAGCGCAGGGGACTATTTGTAATGATGGTTAGTATGACTAGATTTGAAATATGTAAAATTAAGGGAAATTGAAAATTTTGAATATTATTTTCAATTAATCTATAAAATTATTGTTATTAAATTCTTCTTCCATGTCATCCTTGATAGATTATAGTTAGGTTGTCAAACTTATAATTTTATGTAGAATCTTAAATACATAGATGGATAAAATAAAAATGGTATAAATCTAATAGATCCATAAGTTCATATTTAAAACCATATCTCTAAACTAATATTATACTAAAATTCACATTTAGATAATTTATATCTATTTGAATTTAAAAAAAAAAAAGGCCTAAAGAATTAATGAACTCATAAAATTATTAAAGTTTTCCCACAACGTGAAACGGGAAATTTAACTATGCATGACTTATGACTTGAAGATTAGGTTTGACAAGTCTTGTTTTATGACCAAAATATTGTGAAGGCTGATTTTAAGGTAAGTGTTTACTGTTTACCCACCTCATTTGACAGTGATTTTAGCCCTAGAATAACATACAAAAGCCTGTGTGCTGTGCTAATTTAGACTTCAAATGTTGACTTTACAGCTACTCAATATATGTTACATTTTTTTTTTTCCCCCAATCTATAGTTGAGATCTAGTTTTTATTATATTGACACCAAATTGATAACCCAACTTGAAAATTATAATAATTTTTTAAAGAATAATAATGATAAAAGAACCCACTTGAGAGATTAAAGGACCTTTGCCTCTAATTATGACATTGTTTAATATGACTCCTACATTCTAATGATGCTTGGCAATAAATTACTTATATTCCATGGACATAATTGTCTTTTCTTATCTTAGGATTTATATTATATTTTTTTTTTTAAGAAAAAAGATAAGATGTTTGTGGGTTTTGACAAGTTGCTTGTACATTATTGGGTAATGGGAAAATACATGATGGCATTGTGGGTATGGTCAGATTTGTTGTTGCTGAATTGGTCTAAATCACTAGTACCTACCATATTTTTGCTAAAAAAATGTATACGACTTTAAAAAAGGCGAGTGCACTTGTTATATCAAAATAGTGGCGTGAAAACGTGTTGTTAAATCTATGGGGGGTGGCGATCATGTCGTATTTAATGGTGAATTAAACAATAACCCCACTTGTAATTTTTTTAGTATTCTGCCTGTGCAACTGTAGAAAGTCAAACATCTGTAAGTCAATAAATGAAGCTAAATTTTTTTTTTTTTATTTATAAAACTTAATACAAATGAAAAAAAAATTAAAATGGTTATTTTGGAAGTACGATAGAAAGAAGTTTCAATTTTTTTTAAACCATTAATTAAATCAGTAGACTTTTCTTTTCTTTTCTTTTCTTTTCAATTTTCTAACGCTTAGGTCCAATTTATCATGCAGCTAAAATTTCCATGGTTTGTATTGTATAAATACTTTTTTTAAGGTAACAAAATGTGTTCAACTTGTCTTGTTTTTCATCTCTTTTAATATATATATTAGCGGTGACGCACCAGCAATACATGTTCACAATTTTAAAAATATCAAATGCAAGGAGTATTAATTACAAAATAACTATGCAGTTAATTATATGTAAAAATAAATATGAGAATCATTGAAATAAACTTAAGTATAAAAGGAATTAAAAAATTAGAGAATGAAAATGGGTAAAGGAAAGAAACGATGGTTTGCAGTTTTACATGTGTGCTAGTAAAGTTTATTTGGAGGGAGGGATAAGAAAAGATAATAGTGGGGATATAGCAATTATATATTTCGATTCTTTTTTTTTAATTTGGATGTTATTAGGATAGAGCACAAAGGTGAGGAAAAAAAGGATAATGGTCGCGATATAGAAAGTTTGGGTTCTTTTTTTTTTTCAATTTAAATCTAGCCAGAGAAAAAAGATGAAAAATACTAAAAAGGACTTCAATTCTCCCTTTTACAATAAAAATATATCTATGATTGCTTTTTAATTCAAGGATAACTAAGGAATAATATGAGAAAAAAAAATATGAACACGAACCCTCCTCTAGCTAAAATAATACAAGTGGATAATTATCACAAATGGTACCTAAACTTTGATAAAATATCCAATTAAATACATAAACTTTAAAATTAATCAATTCAGAACCTAAACTTTGAAACTGATCAATTTAATACATGAAAGAACTTGTCATGCATATCAATAGTATCCCTATCAGGTTCTTTCTAGCGCTAAATTGATTAATTTAAAAGTTTAGGTACTAAATTGATCAATTTCAATGTTCAGATACCTAATTACATATTTTACCAAAATTCAGGTACCATTTATAACATTAGCCCTAATATAAATATACATGTAGATGATTATAATAAAAAAAAATTCATTCTATTTTTTTTTATAATTTCCAAACTTATATATATTGATAAAACTCTATAGCCCAATATGTACAAATTTTTTAATAAATAAATGGTGAATGTTACATTTGATACTTGAACTATACTAATTTATATAAGTAACTATCTAAGGTTTAAAAATATCAATTTACTATCTAAATTTTATCCACTTTTATAATTAATGTATAAATTTTATCAAATTTTATATTTTACTACCTTAACTTTACTCATTTTAGTAATTAGTTATCTCATATAGGTATTATAAATCAATATAAAAAGTCCATAAATCATAAATTAAGATTTTTAAAAATTTAGATAATTAATTATATATTAAATCCTGAATATAATATTTACTCATAAATAAATCATTTCTCATTTCCTTCTATGTTATATAACAGTTGCCTTAGAAAAAAGTCCACTGGCTTTTGTCCTGTCTAATAAGTGAAAGCAGACCTAGACATAGGATTCAGTGAATCACAGTCTAATAGATTTCTTCGCCTTCTTTCTAGATTTGGCACATCTATATGGTAACTGTTTACTATTTATGATAGGTCAGGTTCAAAAGCCTCTTAAAGTTAGACAAGTGTTCACAGCTTATATTTTGTGGAACCGCATTCACACTCTCGACCATTTCCTATACAATATACATATATATATATATAATTTTTTTTTTCAACTTATAAATCAAATAATTATATTTTACATACATATATATTTTTTTTTCAAATATTCATTTTCCATACTTTCGTTTCATATTTTAGAAATTATTTCATATTTACAACTCTAATTGAAATTAATTACTTATTTAAGATCAAAATAAAAATAATTACCAATATACAGTTGTTAAATTGGGTGTATAAATCAGGATATATATAAACATTATACGATATATTGTATATAGCGTATTGTAGTCGCGATATTCACATGAATATCGCTTTTACAAAACACGATTTACACGTAAATAAAAACATTCATATGGCGATTAGTAATCGTGATATGTGATTAAATCGTATATCGGGATTAGTAATCGCATATAGCAACGGTATATAAACTTTATGTCCTATTTTATTTCCGCAATTTACATATAAATTATTATATCTTGTGTTTTAAACTTGATTTTATTATGATATATTGGTAATTAATTTCATCAGAGTTGTATATTGATAATATTTTTTCACAAGAACCCTAGATATATATTAAACTCCATATTTTACGTTTACCATATGCCAGCATGTTTGCCCATATGTCTAAATATCAATTGGCAGATACGTGTTGGCTTTTTTTTATTAATGTATGAAGTAAAGAAATTATTAAAAGAATATTAAATATTTTTAATTAAATAAATATGATATAAGTATAAAAGTTTGAAAATTTAAAAGAAAAGCAAAAAAATAGTAAAAAGAGAAAGACAGGTTCCTCATTGGACATCTGAGGTTAAGGACTGGCTAGCAATCTCCAGTCAGTTAATGCAATGGCTAGGACAACTCAGCTTATATAAAAACGTAAAAGAAAGAAAAAAAAAAAAAAAAAAAAAAAGGTAAAGCCCTGTTGGTTGGAATCTGGCCACACAATTGTATTGCAATCCCCATGCTTTTTTTTTTTTTTTTTTTTGAATAATTACAAGATACCTCTCAAACTTTTAATATGGGCAGATTCAATCCCAAATTTTTAAAATATACCTTTTAACTCCTTAAACTTTCAATATTTAGCATAGTTAAAAATAATTAATATTTTTCATGTATACTTCAAATATTTAGGTATAAATCTGTACATATGTGAAAGTTTGATGGAATAATTTGTATTCTCTCCATTTTATTTTAACAAAAAAGGTTAAATATCTTTAATTATACCAAATTTTTTAAAGTTTAAAGGTTTTTTCTTTTTCTAGCCACAAAAGTTCAAAGGGTTTAAAAATAAACTTTGAAAGTTTAAGAGATGAATCCACATTGATTGAGGTAAAAGTTCAAGAAGTAATTTGCAATTCTTCCTTTTTTTTTTCTTGATGGTAGTTTCACCACAATAAAAGGACTAAATGACTCGTTTTGAATTCGATCAATCATCTATGACCTTGTTGATACTCAATGGCCAATGTAGCAAGCCACCGCAATGATGGTTACCGATCATCCATTAGTTGTAAGGAATCAACAGTGTTTTTTTTTTTTTCAATTTTTTTCCTTTTTCTACTATTTTTTGTTTCTTTTTAGTTTCGTAATATCTATCTTTATTATATTATTTAATTACATATAGATAATAATATCAATCTAATTAAACTAACCATTAAATACTAATCATAAGCTAACAATTGATTAGTATTCACAAAAAAGTATAAAATACATGTATTGTATAACACAAAAACATGAGTGTATAAATATAAATTACATGTGTGTGAAATATGATTTATCCTATACTATTATATAAATATTGTAGCTGTTACACATATTTTTAAAGAATGAATTTGCAATATTCATTTATACTATTTAATAATATGAGGAGGAAGTGGTTTTAAGAAATATATACTTAATTTGTAAAAATAATTAAATCAATGATTAAGCATTGTTAGTAATGTGAAAAAATAAAAACAATGAGGTGTTCCTAATTTTTAGAAGAATTTGATTTGTTGATGTTTATCATCTACCATATATAAGGGGATCAAATTAGTCTATTGCATTTTTTTTCTTCAAAAAAGAATAAAGTTTATTTAACAGATCAAAATTACATTAGCTGAAGAAGGTTTAGGGTCTAAAATTTCATCGGACTAACAACTAAAATAAATTCGACATTACCAACAATACAACCCTATAAAGGAGATAAATTTAAAGGAAAAAGGAAAAATAAAATGTACATAATAATATCCCTTGTTTTAAAAACCTATGGATAAACTAATATAAGCTAATGTTCACAAACCTCACCTCGATTAAATCTATATAAAAATGGACTTGTAGTGGTGAAAACGTGATATCTATAGTAAGAAATGGTGGAAATATAGAGATTTTTTTTTTTTTTTGGGCAAAAAGAAGAAAACATGCTATTGCATTAATTCTATGCAATAAGAAATAATTATTATATATGACAAATAATCAGAATGACCTATGTTAAATCGACACCTGAGTTATTAACAATCATGGTTATGAAAATTATGATTTTATTGTTCATCCGAGCATGTAAAATCAATCAAATCGTACAGAATCATGTAAGAATCGTAAACGTGTAGAATCATATATCTAAATTCATAATTCTATTTAAAGTCAGTATTTTAATAATTTTTTATTCATTTTAATTAAAAAAACATATAAAATCATAAACTCTTAAAATCATATATTTAACTTGTGATTTTGATAACTATGTTAAGAATTTTATAAATTATATGAGCCAATAATAGTTGTTTGATTTTGACAACCACACAAAGAGCGTTATTCTAATCTATAAACTAAAGCAAAGCAAAGTCAAGATGATTTTGAAGCTACGCGTGGTTAGATACTTTATGTCCCCCGACTTAGTTGTCTCTTATGACATTAAAGATGACAACGAGATCGTGTAGTACTTTTTTTCTTAGTAAGTCATTGTAAGCTTTAATCCAGGTCTATTTAGCACTGTTTTAATGATTTCTGTCTTCTTTAAATCAAATAGAAAAGGATTGATTTGTTGAATTCAGTTTTACACGGAATGGATATGCCCCCGTGAAATATGGGTCCTAGGCCAAAAAAGGAAGATAATTAACTAAGTACTTTAATCAATGTAGGTCCATTTGATTGTCTTGATGTTTTGTTACCGGTTTCAGTAACTATAAAACAAAATCAATAAAAATAAAATGAAAGGTACAAGTTTAAATATTATTAAAAAAAATTACAAATAACCTCTTACCTTTGGATTTCCCAATTTTCAAACGTTAGAAATTACTCATAAATTCTAATAAATCGGTACGATAAAAGATGTTTGTTCTTATTATTATTATTATTATTATTATTTTCAAAAGACTCGCTTATGTTGAAGTTTAGGAGGAGCTCAAGTACACTTAGTAAGCTTGAGGGTTACTTCTACACAATACCTAGGTCTATGGAAGTTATTTTTGGCTTTTAGAGATTATTTATAAATTTATCAAAATTTATAAGGATTGTTTATAGTATTTGAAAGTTTTATGAGATATTTGTATCGAGGTAAAATTTAGAAAGGTTATGTACATCTTAAATACCTACTGCCATGAATGAGTTTAGAGAATGTTAGGAGCTCAACCCACTATTTATTATGAAACCCTAAAATTGCCACCCAACAACCATGTTTAGGTCCGAATATACACTTAAATGCTTTCTCTCTCTCAATTGTCTTAACATACTCTACAGCTAAGTTCTTTAACCTAGCTTCTTCCTTTCAAACAATTAGGGTATGTTCTAAAATGCGTGCTTGTGTGTAGGTACACAATGTTTTGCCACTTCAAGAAGGCAATCTCTCTAAGAAGTATTTCAGCGGTGTGTGCTACTAGATCTAACTATTTACAATTGCATGTAACTGTTAATTATGAAATACAATGTAATCTTGTAATTCTCATGGTATTTTCCTTGTACGACTTGTAACAATTTCGCCCTCTGTTTGAAAAACCTTATCCTTAAGGTTTAAATCTGAGTATGGTCATGTAATAACTGATAAATCCTTCCATGAAATGTCTTCTAGTAATAATCCTGACCATTGAACTAAGATCTAGTCGACAGTAACTCCATTCTGCTGAATCTGTCTTGTAGATAAGACATGTAGAGGCCAAATGATTGACGATAGAATGCTCTGGTAGGGCCAAAGGAGTAGTCTCATCCCTATGAACTTTCTTCAATAATGATTTGTGAAATAGATTATGAATTTTAAAACTCGAAGGTAGTTCTAATTCATAAGTTGAAATACCTAATTTTTTAAAAACTTTAAAAAGCCCATAAACTTCTTAAAAATTTTATGAGACGAAGTCTGAGACATCGAAATCTGTCAATGTGGCTGTAGCTTGACCAATACCCAATCTCCAATCATCAACTCCATATCATGTCTATGCTAATTCGCATAGAATTTCATTCGATCTTGAGCTTTCTGTAAATTGTATCTCAATTTATGTAGAACTCCATCCCTTGTTGATAGTTTGTTATCAACTGCATCAAACTTGGAGACACCCTTAATATAAGTTAGTGTAGAAGGAGGTGGTTTGCCATAAACAACTTTATAAGGGGTTGTTTGTGCTCCAACATGATATGAACTGTTGTGAGCAAATTTTGCCTAAACTAAGTCTTGGGATGATCCATAGCAAAACAACGTAGATACTGTTGTAATGTTCTATTCAATACTTCTGTCTGCCCATCACTTTGAGGATGATAGGTCGTAGACATATGAAGCTTGGTTCCATTGAGCTTAAACAATTCTTTCTAGAAATTACTAAAAAAAAAAAATGGATCCCTATTTTAAAAAAATTATACTAAAGAATACATGATGTTTTATAACTATCTCCAAAAACAACCGAGCTACCTTCATAGCTGTAAAATTTGTTAGTAGTGGTCCAAAATGACAGTACTTCAATAACCTATAACCAACACCAAAATCACAGTATAACCGTAAGAAGCTGGTAATGATGTAATGAAGTCCATACTAATGTCATCCTAAATCCGAATAGGTATTGGCGAATGTGCCAATAACCCTACCGATGAACGTGTTGAATACTTGACATGTTGGCAAGTGATGCACTTGCGCACAAATTCTGTTATAGTGGCTCTCATTCCTTCCTAATAAAGCCTGAGGCCAATTTACGAAATGTTTTGTATTGACCAAAATGGCCAGCAGTTGGTGTGGCATGATACCCATACAATAAGTCTGGAATTAAACTAGACTGAAGCATCATAAATAAACGATATCCAAAATAGAGTAAGTCACTATGCCATTGTAAAAGGCCACTTAATTGTTCTACCCTCTGTCATATTTGCAATTATCTCTTTGAATTTTGGGAAAAGAGTATATTCTAATTTTAATTTTTCCACCAAGGAACAAGTAGGAACAGATAATGACATTAACGGATTATTCTCATATTGTCTAGAAAGGGAATCTGGCACCTGTTATCAACCCCTGCCTTATAGACAATAGAATAATCATAACCAATAAGTTTTGCTAAAAAATTTTGTTGTTCTGGGGTTGTATCACTTGTGTCAGAATCTCCTTGAGGCTTCTATGATCTATTTTAATTAAAAGGTGGGATTCTAGAAAATACCGCCTCTACTGCTTAACAGCCTCTACTATTGCAAACAATTCCCTCACATATGTAGATGCTTTCCTTATATAGGATGGTAATTTCTTGCTAAAGTAAGCAACTAGGTGTGATTCTTGTAGCAAGACCACACTTATACCTATCCCTAACACATCTGTCTCTACTATAAATCCCTTGTTAAAGTCTGGTAAGGCTAATATAAGAGTACTTATTAATGCTAACTTCAATGTCTAAAAAGCAAATAAAGCTGAATCTTTCCATTCAAATTTGTCTTGCTACAACATATCTATTAAAGGAGCTGCTACAGATGCATTTCCCTTAACAAATTGTCAATCAAAAATTGTAATACTGTAGCCATCCTACTATAAACTAGATGTCGTTAGAAAACACAATGATGAACTTCCTTAAGTATGGATGGAAAATATCATTCATGATCGACTAGAAAGTAGCTGGAGCATTGCTCAATCCAAATAGCATGACGTAAAATTGGAAAAGGCCATCATGAGTGAGAAATGCTATTTTTTTTACATCCTTGGTATCCATCCTAATCTAATGACACCTCGCTTTCAAATCAAGTTTAGAGGAAATTATTGCCCCATGCAATTCATCAAGTAACTCATCAATTGTTGGTATAAGGAACATATCCCTAACTGTGACCTGATTTAATGCTCTGTAATCTATGCAGAAGTGCCACCTGCCAGCTTTTTTCTTAACCAATAAAACTAGACTAGAAAATGAACTAGTACTTGGGGCATCTTTAACTTGTTTCTTAATCTGTTGTTTTTGAAAATGTGGGTGTCTGTACGGTTTAACATTCACAAGAACTGTATTTTCTACTAAATGAATTCAATGTTGGACTTTCCTTAATGGCGGCAGTGGTAAGGTGTCTTAAACACTTTTGAATATTTACCTAGCACTTGTTGAAGAGCAGTGCTATTGGAAGACATCGAATATGTGTTAAAATCATCTTTCAGAGCCATAATTTGTAAGTAAAATAATATTAAATCTGTAGACACCATTTTCCCGAGCTAATTGTGAGTAATCCGATGTGATTCATTAAATAATTCTCCTATGAGTGTAACATGTATTCCTGTATTCCTTCTTTTAGAAACTACATTAGTAATTTGCCGTAATCAATGGTAATTAACCTTAAGTGTTGTAGCCATTGTACTCCTAATATCAAATCCGCTCGATGAACAGGTAAGACATAAAATGTTTGAGTGAATGGAGTTCCTTGAATAGCAAATGCTACATTGGCACATTTACCCTGGCAATGCATTTTACCACCAATTCCAGTCATGACTTGAAACTTAGGTGAAGGTAAAACAGTTAATGCCAAATATTTTCACAATTCTTGATTGCCAGAAATTGTGGGTACTACCTATCGACTAGTATAGTCATCGATTTACGACTAATTTCACCTTTAAATTTCATCATCTTTGAAAAAGAAGCCCTTGATAATGCATGGAAACTTATAGCAACAGTATTGTCTTCCCATTATATCATCTCCGTACAAACCTCATCATCATTATGATCCTTTACATTTTCATACTCATCATCACCAAGTAATAAAAGAAACTTTGCTTTACATTAATGATTTTTGCTATAGTTCTCATCACAATGAAAACAAAGTCCCTTCTCTCTTTTCTCATTAATTTCAGCCCGAGTCATATGTTTGATGGATATGGACTGTTTTATTTTGGATAGTGTTTGGGTTTAAGGTCTGATTTGTTTTGTTTTTTGGGTCAGTGTTTGGTTTTGTGTATGGTTGAATGGTTAATTGTTTTGAAAAAGAAGAAGTTTGAAAAGAAGATTTGGAAAAAAAGGTTTTGTGTTTAAAGGAAACTAGTCATGTAGTTTGACTTCATGAAGTCTGGCTAAAGACATGGCTTAAGTTAATGATGATGGTTTTGCTGATTGTAATTCTTGTTTCAATATTGGTTTCAGGCATTATATAAAACAACTAATGAAAACCAAATCAGATAATCAAATTACCTGATTAGAAAGTGATTCAAAGGCGGTTTGATATTAACTTACTGAATCAGTTTGCACTAGTGTGAATAATGCGCCTTGAGGATCATCATACTATGATGGGCCAGATCTCAACTCCAATTCATCTAAATGATTATTCAGATGTTTCCATTGGTACCACTCCTCTGCTTCAGCCTCTATTGCAAATGATGATATCAAGATTCTCTAAGATTCTCCAATCTTGTCAAAACTGAAAAATTGATCAGCCTTGAATATCCATGCTCGCACTTCCTAACCTACAAACTTTGGTAATTCCAACCTGATCCTTCTTACAAGATTGTCTTGAGATATCGAAGATGATGACCTAGTATTAGTAACTTGTTGCTGTGACAACACTTGAGTTTGATTCACCTATCCCTCCAAAGACTCCATTCTTTTGGATAATTCTTGTAAAATAGTCTAGGATTGTTTTTCAAATTTTTGCTGCTGTTGTTGAAGAACAAGAAACATGTTTTTATGGAATCCATATGATGCATTGGCTGAAGTACGAGTATTCGGTGCCATTGTTCTGGATGAGAGCACAAATGTTAGTAGCCCAGCCCACTGTTTATTATGAAATCCTAAAATTGCCACTCAACAACCATGTTTAAGTCCGAATATAAACTTGGGATACTTTTCTCTCTCTGGGCTGTCTTAACATACTCTATAGCTAAGTTCTCTAACCTAGCTTCTTCCTTTCAAACAATTAAGGTTTGTTCTAAAATGTGTGCTTATGTGCAGGTACTCAATGTTTTGCCACTTTGAGAAGGCAATCTCTCCAAGAAGTATTTCAAGGGTGTAATTTTCTGACCCCTTCTTTGTATTACGTATTCACAATTTATGTCTTTCCAGTTACATGGCTGTTACATATACAATTTTTGTCCGTTAGATCCCTAACTATGCTACTAGATCTAACTATCTACAACTGCATGTAACTGTTACTTGTGAAATATGATGTAATCTTGTAATTTTCGTGATATTTTCCTTGTACGACTCGTAACAAAAGGCATGGTAATTTGGCCATAAATTATTACCCACATCAAAGACACATAAGTCTTCACAATATTCAAAATGTCCCTATTATGAAGCCAATTCTAAAAAGTAATAGGATTTTGAAAAAATAAGTGAAAGCTAAGCCAATTACTTCAATAGACAACAATAGACAAATTTGATGTTTATGTTATATGCATTAACAAAATGAAATAAATATATGTGCAATGATCGACATGACAACAAGATTTGAGTTTATGCTTTCATTACGCTTATTTATTCACATTCATACACAAAATTGGCTTCCTTTGATTTCTTAATTTAACCTAGTATTCAGTAGCCTACCTCTAGCCTAGTGCCTACACTTCGTAAGGTGGGAGTCACTAGTAATAGCTTCTCTCCGATTGTTCTAACCTTGATAGTAAACTTATTCCATATGGACCTCGATTCTAGGAGCATAATCCCAAGTTTGCTTCCTCCTAACTTTTGGGCCCTCTTAAATGGCTACCATTAGCCCATAGTAATGAACATGTCATATGTTACATTAGGTTTAAGTGTAGTGTGTCTTACTTATTACTTCGTCTTGAGGCTAGATTCCACTTAAATGATTATCTTTAATTAATCTTTAAACTCATGCACCTTACCCCACATTAGGAGTAGCCATCTTATGTTGAAAGCTAGACTAAGATTTCATTTGACTTTTCGATCACTTAAATAGCCATTGCAGGTGGGATCATAAAACCTCCACCACAATATAAGTAACATATTATGACACATAGAATCAAATATTAAATAATAAATCAGTATGAGTAAGTAAGAAAATGGCCTTTAGTCTCTTTTAAAAGTACACAAATATATGAAATAAGGCTAGTTAATAAATGCAAGTACTCAATTAGTTTACATAGCGATGATCTCTCACTTAAAGTCCTCTAATTAAGCATTAGCAACACATTTTTTTTAATTGTATTTTCAAATTAGTACCTAGTTAAAAGTTTCTTTTAGAACTAGAAGGATAAACTAAACCTTCTTAGAAGGTTTTATGACTGAAAGTAACTTAGTTTGTTGATAGTTTTTATTTGATCATTTGAGATAATTCAAAGGAGTAAGATTTTTGTGTGATTGCGTTTGGTTGCTTTTTTCATAATTTAGTTTACTAGACTACCATCATATTCTTCCTTATTTTATCCGGTTAAGTTAACGTAATATGATCTTCTTTTATCTAATAAAGATGAATTTCATTTAGGAGAAAATATTACATTTATCAAACCTATTTATATAAGAAATTGATGAACAGAGTTTGAATTATAAAAATCTAACAGAAAACAGGCACATCTTTTGAAGAGTTGATATATCTTACACAAAAATACAATTGCTTCCCTTAAATGAACAAAGCCTACCCAACTAAAAGTGAAATAAATCTCACAAAAGGGATAACATTGATAAAAAGAAAAGAAAAAAAAGGGTACAAACGCGTAAAAGACAAAAAAAAAGTAAAAAATTATTCTATATACTATTGATAAATAAATAATAACATGAACACTACACTCTACAACCAAATTTGTATTATTAGTCTTGTGATGAAGGAATTGTAATGCCTATGGAACAGTGAAGGTAGGAAGATACGAAAATATAATAAATTTGAGATCAATTGTGGTAGATCTACAAATATTAAGATCACTACCAATGGATTTGCATATTTCAAAAGTGAAGGGAAGCCCGATCAGGGTAAAGGAACTCATCAAGGAAAGTATTAGTTCCAAATTAGTAACCAAGAGAGAGAAACTAAGGGGTGAATTGATTATTTTGTAAAATTTAGAACTTTTTTCAAACAAAATATCAATACCCCTTTTATTACTTATGCCTTGTGGTAAGAGTTCAATTTTGCAATGAATAGATCAAAAAATTACAAATATGCAGAAGATTAAAGGAGAGTGTAAAGGAGAAAGATTGCGTCAATCAATATATAATGGTTCATTTTCTACCTACACTCACTTTCCAGCTCTACCATGAGAATCCCATATTTCACATAAATATGTTCCACTATATCAATGATTAAGGAATTGCATATAGTATATTGATTTCAACTTGGCCTATCTAGTTTCTTTGAAGATAGCTACTGAACTAAAAAACCTATTTATAGTTCTGACACAACTCATACAATGTAAATCAAAATCTATGGATACAATAATAAAGGTTCTTCAAGAGTTCAACTCATAAATTAATGAAACAATAAATTGTAAAGTTTAACATGAGCAAGAAGCTTATAAGTTCAGTTTAACTCTTGAAAATGTGTGAGTTATTTATTGAAATTTCCCAATTACTTATATATATAAAGCTTCTCTCCAATGGACATCAATATGATGAGATTTGTTGATCTAATAGAGAGATATGAGCTAGCATCCTGATATTGTGAAGTTGTTTTCTTGGCTTCTAATAAATAATTTTTATCTATATTTTATGAAGGTCAATTTATGTTATTTTTATATATTTAGAGCAATATTGGTTGATATTATTATTTATTTGGTAATTATTTTATTTATTTAATAAATGAAGAATTTGAAGATGATTTATTTGATTTGGAAGATTATTGAAGAATAAATCAGCTGTATGCCCCAAAAAAGGTAATATGTAAGGAGAAATAATTGTAAGTCATTGAGGGAGAAGAGATTTACTCTTAATTAGAATAGCTATAGGATTCATTAGAAATTATACTAACGAGTTTATTCTTCTTCCATATTCTTTTATTTATTATTTTTTTTTTCTTACCAATCTAATTATGGATTATATGTTATCAACGAATATTATGAGTGAGTAATTGTTTAAAACTATATTTAATAGCTCTAAAAGAACAATGTGAATGGAATAATTTCATAATTCTAGTACATAACTATTATGCTTATTGACTTGCTTTTCTAAATGCATGCATAGATAAACAAGATTGGATACATATTTAGTGGATAGTATGTCATACATATATATATATATATATATAAGTAAATCTATATAATTAGAGATAACTAGATGCAATCTTGAGTATGAGACGTGGTAATTTTGTCAAATTAGGTTGAAATTTAATAGAAGAATTCATAGATCGGAATTAATCAATTAGCAAATATGTTATTTAATTGAAGTAATGCAATCTATATTGGTCATATATGGAAGTTTAATTGATTAATAGAGAATTAGTGATTATTGAACCAATCTATATCTTTCACAATAATAGGAATTTCCATAGTGTAGAATAATGGGAAGAAATAAATGAATCTAGTGTAATAGCCATATAGGTTACTTTAGTGGTGACTAGTGATCATGATGTCTAGTTATGGTAATTTTGATATAGAATTTGATTGAATTAAGAATAATAATAGTATTATAATCCTAATCATTGGGTAAGGTAATAGTAAAAGTAATTACTAGTACTTGTAATAGTGTCCCTATAAAATCGACACTTGATTTAGTTCATTATATTAGAGTAAAATGATAGGTTCACTAACTTTATTCTAAAAGAGGAATCAGCTTCCTTAGCTTTGTTTGATTTGAAATCTTGACTTTGAAATTTTCTCAAAATATCTCCAAAGATCATGTCAGAGAGCTTTTAAACGGTCTCCTAGTCTCTTTAAAAAATTTAAATTAATCAGATTGAGGAAAATTCTATGGTCTTACCATAAATTTTGATGAGACTTGTCCCATCATCATGGAACGGTTCACACCTTATCCAACCGTGATCGAATCACTAAAATAGTTGATATTCCATTTACTATATTTATTTTAATAGTTAGATTAATGACGGGACGGTCCCATAGATTGATATGGTTCTTATCCGCATCTATTGAAAATAAGAGAGATCTTGACATCTTGTTGGAATCTAATTTCTAAAACTTGAGCTTTTTAACATTTAAACCTTGTATAAAATCTTCCTTTATGTAAAATTGTTCCTTACATTATATTTCAACTAGAGCATATATTTGAATCTTCAATGTGAAACTTGCTTTAAAATATAAAATGGGTTCCACAAACCTACACAAAATTCCATGGATCAACATAAGTGGAACATATTGAATCATTACCCAAGTGCCATCAATCAATAGAGTTAAGCCTTCAATCATGCAAAATAAATTGAGCTATAACAATTTTGTTCTCAATTTAATCACTTTCTACCAAACTAGGCACATACTCCAAGTGATACTTTAAGTCAAATGTCTTCATATATTGTTCCAAAATATACTCTAAGTTATACTTTGAAAGTTAATCCAAAAGATCTTCCAAGCAACACTTTATATACTTAAGTACTTCTTTTTATAAACTAGATCATACTTTGGGTTGGTCTTTGACTACGTATTTTTTTCCTTAAAAGTTTAACAGATTCATGTGATATTTTCTCAAATTTTATTGCCACACACTTAGCAAACTTGATTAGCTATCTTTAACCATTTTGTTATCAAATAAACATCAACGAGGGAGCCTAATTGAAAAACCAAGACACAACATACAAGCCTTGACTAGTAAGGCAAGACTTTCCCCACACAAAGTGCAGACATTGTCTAATATACATTAACGACAAATTATTTCAAAACTCAACAAGGTTTGTATTTAGCCACCATTAGTCTTCAAGCTTGATGAAGATTTTTCCAAAATTTAGGCACTTAATTGCATATTTTGTCAAAATACAAATACCATTCACAACATTAACCTAATTTTCTTTTATAATTAAAGTCTATCCTTTGAAAAGAAATTGATTTTAGTTGTGTTCTTTATTGCCTATAAATTCAATCAAATGTTTCAAACACATAAGACAGGCACTATTTCAAGAGAAGAGGAATATGACTTCGAAAACATTAAAATCGATGATTGATGACGTTAATACAAGAGATGATACAATGTAATGAAACGTTTGCCTTAATATCTCCTGATTTTACGATCAAAGAAAAAAAAAAGGGTAAATCACACCAAAATGTTGCAATATTTAATGGCAAGTTCTTTTGAGGTCATCATTAATACATATTAATAAGAAAAATATTAAAAATTAAAACTTAGAAAATTTGACATGGTATAACACACAGTGAGCTCAATTGACCCACTTATTTAAATATTATGATCTTTTTTAACCACTTGAAATGTTGTGATCTAAAATAAACTTACTCCCTAAAAATTATGATCTCTTTTTAACTACTCAAAATAATGTGACATAAAATGAACTTAATCCTTAAACATGACGACCTTAAATGAACTTACTCCTAAATGTTATAATATTCTGGTGTATTTTAAACGATTATGATACAAATAAATATAATTATCTTATTAATTAATTAATGAATTATGATGTATAATGTTTTTTCACTAATATTAATTTGATACAAAAGAAAGGCACAAACACTTCTCTTTAACACAAATTGCTAATCCTAAAAACAAGTGTCAGATTCAAACTAAGGCTTATTATAGTGATGACTTCACATCAAAATACATTTAATCAAGGCATGGTCATGTTGGATAAGTCTTCTAACATTTTAAAATAGGACAAATATGAATTTTGGTATTTGAACTTTGCATGAAAATTCAATGTAGTATTCAAATATGAAAATAGTCAATCTAATATCCATTTAAACTTTTTCTTACTATTTTTACCACCTCGTTACCAAATTTGCTCTGTTTGTAGTCGTCGAAAATGCAACATATCATTGAATCTTTATTAATACCTCTAGCACCATCCAACACTTATAAGTTGCTTCTTCCACGTCAAGAAATTGAATAAATGGTATCAGTGAGGTAGTAAAAATAGTCATAAAAACTTTCATTTGATATTAAATTGAAAATTTTGAAGTTCACATAGTAAATTGAATTTTTATGCAAAGTTCGAGTATCAAATTTGATATTTTCCTTTAAAATATGGTCTTAGCTTCTCTTATTTCAAAGACAAGCTAATGAAATTACCTTCTCAAAGATAAACTAAAGGAAATTGTTTTCTGGAAAGTAATGGTGCTGAAACAAATGGGCCTTAAGCAAATGTGTACAAGATAGGTGAAATGAGTGGATATGAGTAGATATCTCTCCATTCTTAATAACCCACTTCTTTTCTCTCAGATTTTCGAAGAGAAATGAGTGGAAAATGGTAGAAAACAAAGACAAATATAAAATTGTCTCTCTTACTATCTTTTCATGAAAATGATATAAGGATAATCTCATTAATCACTAAATCAATTTCTCTTCTTTTCTTTTTATTTTCTTCATAAGTTACCAATCATAAAATAAAGATTCTACCAATTTCCATTTCCACTATTTCATTTTCTCTTTTATTCTTTTTGGTTCATTTCCACTTTTCACAAAGTTGCCAAATACAATGTAAATGAATTAATGAACTTAATCTAACAATTGGTATAGAGATTTCTATGAGATGAGTCTTATCTGTGATCTGCCCTAACTAGCCACTCGGTAGGTCTTGGACCTGCATCCAACCCATACAGTTTGAGCCAGCAAGGACCTATAGTGTCTCCAGTTCTAAGTTGGTTCATCATTGTATTAACACTAATCTTAGATTGATTAACCGAACTTTCTTTATTATTAAACCCCCATAAATGCATTACTAATTTATGAATTCCCTTTTTAGGTTTAACCCTAATCCTAGAGATTTACGTTGTCATATTTCTAAGTGAAAACATGAAGATGCACTATAAAATACTCAGGAGAGGGGGTGGGTGGTTGGTGGATCGTGCATTGGCCCTAAAAAATTCAAACAATTAATTTTAATTGGAAGATCAAATCTAATTTTAATTGCAGCCGATAATATAACAACAGATTGCAATATAAACTATAAAAAGAGATAGGGAAAGAAAATATTTGTCCATTTATAATGTAGAGTTCGGTCCACTTCCTACTCTTCATGGTCCACCAATACCTCCAATTAAGGACTTCACCATCACTTTTATTAATCACGAAAAATACGCTCAAGCCGAGTAATCACAAAGGTTTACAACACATAGAAAATAAAATATTTCTTTTTCTCTCTAGATGCTCTTAGAGATTATAAGTGTAAAAATAGAGCACTAGAACGTTTTTCTCTCTCTTTGCAGATTTTGCAAATTTAATGAACAGAGAATAAGAAAATTAATAATCTGTTAGTTCGCAAATAAAAGCTCTTTCAATATATATATATAGCCTTAAAAAAATTTAGATATCCATTAGAGACAATGTCTTTAAGTTACAAAGCATTAAATGTGCTTCAACAGCTCTTTTTACCATATCAGCTCTAATATTTTTAAACTGTCACCCCTAAAGACTTGTCGTGCCTCTTTTTTGCCCTCGATAAGTCTTTGCTCACGTGCAATCCATTGAGCCTTAAATTTAAACATGTCACGCCTCAGGATTTGCCACGCTTCGATTTATCGCGCCTCAATTTAGGCATCAACCAAGTCTTTTATCTTTAACTTGTCAAGTCTCATATTTTAAACTCATTACACCCTGAACATTGGACTCTTTGAGCCCTCGATGGTCTTTTCGACCAAGGTTGTGCATTTTTGAACCTATTGCACTTGAGACTTTTAGCTTGTCCCGCCTTGAACAATGCGCTCATCGAGCCCTCAACAAACCCCTCGACCATTGATTCTGCATTTTTTAACTTATTGATCTTTGGTCTTGTGTTTGTCTTGCCTTGATGATGAAGTTGTCTAGCTCTTGACTGATACTACTCCTACTAAAATCAACAAAAACTCCACAAAGATGCACACATACCACATATATTCTAATAAATTATTTGACTAAGTAAGTGCAGTTTTCCATAATTGAATAGTTAATTGTGCATCATATTATCTCATCAAAATCACATTGAATATACAAACACTAAGATCGTATGTAACTCTCTTTAATTGTGTTAATATATTCACAAAAGCAATTTCTTGATTAACTAAGGAGAGATCAAATCAAAAATTAATATCACGAATTATTAATTCAAGATAGACAATAAAAAAAAATTAAATTCAGAAAATCAATCAATTAATCGAAAGTAATAAAATCAAGTTATATAGAAAATCTAGACTAAAGAGTATGACAAAACTAATAATCAGAAACATCAAGTATAACATTAAAACCCTTTGCTACAAAGAATTCTTCCAAAGATAAGCAATGCCCGAACTCTATCTTGCACAATCTAAGTGTATAAATAAGTATGAATTGATCCTTTCAAGAATTTGGATCTCCCCCTTTTATAGTACCCTTCATCCTCAAATATTGGAAGTAAAAATCTTCTTAAATGGGTAAGTTACCTCTCTCAAAGTTGGAAGGTTGGAATCTTCAAAATTGGAAAGTGAATCTTCAAAATAAAAAAGTCGCACTTCTTCAAATCTAAAAATTTCTTTCTTTTTGAAGTAATAAATCTTCTCTCACTTCCAAAATGCTACTTTACATTCTTCAAAAGGAATTTTACACTTGAAGCACTCAACCTTTAGTGAGACATGTTAATGGCATGGTCTAATCATCTTGGTTGTCTCAAAATTGACATTCTTTAAAAGTTCTCTTATTATAACATGGTTCTATCACCTCTTGTGTCGAATTTAACTTAATAAATATAGAGACCTGGCATGACACAAGCTGTGTCGCATTTAGTTTCTTTAAAATTCGTTGAAAATTTATGCCACTTTTGATATAACCTCAGACACAGCCATGTTTGTGTTTGTGTCCATAACCAAACATGTTACTTCTTGCTTAATCGACCTCTAAAGAATGAGAAGCTTGGTCAAATTATTTCTTTAATCTTAAAATATCCTTTGGAAGCTTGAAACCAAATTAAAAGTATTTTAAGTGTCATTTCCATTAAATTATACAACCATATCAAAAACAAATTATCACTTATAATTAAGGTCAATTTGCATTTACATGGATGCTCCCAATGAAAGCATACTTACTAGGGTTATAGGACTAGGCCATTTTAGTTCTATTTCAATTGAAAACTCTTTTAAGTCCTTTTTAAGAGAACTTTTTAATTTTTCAAAAAGACATCATTATCTTTGAAAATCCCTTTTCCCTAAAAAATTATTCCTTATATTTTGTCACTAAAAAAATTTCCTAATTTCTTTAAAAGAAACTCATGTTGTTCAACATTTTAATCAAAAGAGTTTAGTTTACATAAAAATGGTACCCAGTTTTTATTCCTCAAAAATCTCTCTTCTTTTTTTTATCATTTCTAAATTTTCTCTACTTATATTATCTTTCCAAAATTCTTCTTCTTTTTAGGTTTATTTTAGTAGAAATTCCCTTATTTTCTTGAAAAATAGTTCTATTATCATAAAAATTAGTAAAATATCTATTTTATATTTCTTAAAATTCTTTTTAATTTAAAAATACTCCAAAAAACTAAGATTATGTATAATATTTTGGAATTTTCCCTTTGCATCGATTAAGTAATTAAAATAACCTTGTATTTTTGAAAATTATATTTAGTATTTAAAAAAATGCTAAAATTACTAAAGTACTTTTTATAGACAAAAGATCCTTAAATATCTTTTGGTCTTTTTTCAAGATTTTGTATATGGAAAAAAAAAATAATAATTACACAAATAAAATAATTAGAAAATAGAAATGAGGATCAAATTAAGGCAAGTCAAACCATGTTTAAACATGGTCCAAGTAGTCGCGATGTCAGCCTAATTCAAGCAAGAGTGGTGGTTGCATTGACATTGCTAAATTATTCATTGGGAGCTCATAAGGATGACTTTCATAGGTAGTATTAGGCCGTTGATCTTAAGTACTTCAAGTAGTGGTTATAGGGGGTTTCTTAAGACTAATTAATGTGGTTTTTTTTATGTATTTTGTGCTTGTAGGAGATGCAATTCCAAGATCATATAAAGATGGTAGATGCTTGATGGTCAATGTAAAGAGTGGCTTCAAACTGGATTTTAGTTCAAACTTACAATTGGGAGTAACTCAATAGATTCTATAATTTATATGAGGGTGTGTGCCTAAAAGAACTTAAATGGCACCCTCCTTTATGGAATGGGGTACTAATCTAATCTTGACAAATGAACCAATCATAGAAGTGGTGAAACTTTAATTCTAAGGGCAATTTCCGCTATTCAATGAGTAATTAACCGAATTAAAGCTTAAATTGAGATAGGAGATGGTTTATAAAGTTGGAGACATGTACTTCAAAGGAAAACATGTGAAAATTTGAGTGAATGATGTAGAGGATCATATAGAGGAAGAATTAAATGTTAAAGGAGATGGATTGCATGTTACATGCACAACTTAAAAGCTCGACATGCTTAGAATAGAAAATAAAATCGTGTTGCATGCATGATTCAATTATGGGTGGCTAAGGTGAGAGAAAGATAGGAAAATCGGCTACAGTATCTTGATCTAAAGGTTTCAATTGGAGTAAAAATATTTGAACTCAAGCTAGCCTAAAATGTGGTTTGAACCTTGAACCAATGGATTTGATGATTACAAATTGGACTTGCCTAGCCTTAAAAGGGGCCTTAATTAATCCCAAAAGGTTTATGAAAATGCATTCCTCTAATAACTAAGTAAAAACTAATTTCGAACTCGTGTTTCAATAAATTTCGTTCCCCACTCCCATAAACAAAAAAAAAAAAAATTGAACAAATTAGCCATTAGGGTTTGATTGATCACTTACTCTACCTAAATAGAGTTATAATTTTCTAACTGATGTGAGAAAATAAATTGTATTTGAAGATAATAATGGGGGGAAGGAAAGAAAGAAAGTGTATGCATTTGAGCTCATGTGCGCATGTAACCCAAAATGACAAATTATTTTTTCTGTTCTTTCTATTTTTTTTTTTACCTTTCAAAATTTATCTTTTTTGACTATTTTTTTATCGTTTTATATTTTTTGCCATTCTTTCAATATGTTTTAAGAAGAGGAAAAACGGAGGATCCATGGATGAAAGAATAGAATAAGTTTCACATGCTTTTACTAGATGACAAGAATACCCGATACACTTTTATTCTTCGGATACAAGCATGGCATTTAGACTTAGGTATGACATTCGTCAATGAAGCAAAAGCCAACATGTTTTAAATAGGCTATACATATTACATAATCTATGGGGACAGATCTATACATACAATGGTGGGATTCCGGTCCTACTCATAAGTTATGGCATAAGGACATTCTATTCCAGCTGTTAATTGGACAATGCATGTGGTGGGTTGTTGATTTTTTGCAACAATACAAATTTTACTTAAAACAAAAAACCCTAAATGCGGACTTAAGGAACATAGAACTTTCCTTTATTCCTTTACACTATTTGGCAATAGAAACTAAACGTCTGTCCTTTGTGGAGAAATTGTTTTCTGCACAGTGCTTCTTGTTGCCTATAAATTTAATAAAACGATCCGAATGCATATGGCACGCATTAGTACTTTCTATATAAACATATAGGAAACTATTTAAACCATGAAAAGAGGAATAGAACTTTGAAACGAATTGGATCCGGACTAAGGCTTGAACTTTAGGTCAAATTGCATTAAATTAAGGATTGGTATATTTGGGATAAGTCTTCAAAACTTCAAATTTTCCTTTTACTTCTTTATGATTTTGAAAATAAATAAACATGTTTAAAATCTTTTAGTGGGTGGCACTTGCATACTTTTCCAAAGCATACTTTCATATATAATTGATTGGTGGATCCTATATTTGCAAGTATACTTACTTTAAATTAGTGCACGAAGATGATCGCATAAATATAGAATATTCATATTATGAAATTGATGGTGCGTGTGATTCCTCAAAGGAGGGGGGGAAAAGGAATGATCAGTCTATCATATTATGATGCAAAAGGAATAAATGATAATTGATTTTTCATTTCTTTCATTTAAATTTTAGTGGAATGAATTAGTTGTAGAATATGTGTTCTAAATTTGGTTGAAGAAATAAATAATACCATATATTCTTTGTGGAATAATAGAGCAAAAATACCCTAATAGACCCCAAATATCAAATTTTACTATTTAAATGATGTTTAATGCATCGTTGTACACGTGCTATTTTATAAATTATACAAAGGAGTGATATTAACCACTCATTAGTAAGACCTATGTAAGCATAAAATATAATATACAATGACATGATACTTTTATATGTATAATAGGGGTGAGTAGAAGACTTTATCGTAGAGGGTACCCACTCGTACTTACTTGGTAAATTAGGGTCTGGGTAGGTATTAAGGGTCATTGAACAAGATATGAATATAAATTTTTCAAAACCTATTCTCATGGAGTAGAATATATATATGAAATCTCCATACCTTATATCCACCTTAAAACCTATACTCTAATGTATAAAGGGTACTAGTTACAGGATATCCTATATTTATCTTATTAGATATTATAAAGTAATGTTAATATATAAGATATAAATAATACGACCTCATTTTTTTTAACTTGCAACCACTTTTGTTCAAGATTATTACTTGTAAATTACCTTCCAAAAATTTTCATTATCGAAGAACTTGTGCTCTTTTATTTTCGAAGAACTTATTATTTTTATTTTAGAAAAATTACGATTTTATATATGTACTTGAACTTCTAAATTATATTGAAAAATTTATTTATCTTGCAAGATTGATTAATATTGATATAGTTCCAAAATTGTTAATTTTGAATTTGTTACATATTCAACAATTTTGTTTAATATTATATAAATAGGTTTTACAAGTATTTATTACAAGTTTCAAATGTTGCACTTAAAAAGATTCAATATGTTGGAGAACTTGTAATATTAACAAGTTACTTTCGGAATTCCTTTTCACACGCTATTTATAGTGAATATATAAAAATAAGGTAGTTTTAAATATTACATGAAATCATATTAAATATTATGAACTTAAAGTGTAAATATATGTGTGTGTTTATGTATATATATATAGAAAGAGAGAGAGCAAGAGGTTTTATTAGAAAATCTACAAGCTCTATAAGATACACTATACCTTGTAGGTTTTACAAAATACAATATGAGTACAAAGTGTCATGGGATAGGTTTCAAGTGCAAAATTTATTAGCATGTACCTTATAGAATAGTGTACGGATGGTGCTTCATATCATATCTATCTTGTACCCACTCACCCCTAATCTGTATATATATTATATAATAGATGATGTATTAGTTATTTTTTTCAATTAAGTTAATTATTTATTTACAATTTTTTTTCTTACAATCAGATGTATTTTGGAGAAAAGATCAAAAGTAGCTTTGGAATTTTTCTAATTAAGTTTCCTAGCTGACAAGTTTCAATAAAATAAAAGTACATATAATACAATATACTTTAGTCATTTAAATGTAAAAAATTCCACTTAAAAATGTTTAAAAAGTCAAAAATTAAAGCTCTGATTTTGTCTTTTTTTCTCCTCTATTATTTTCATATAAAGAAAGTACTGCTCAATTAGGTGCACATGACTATTAAGTCCTAAGTCCCAAGGCTCTCAGCAAGTCATGTGAAGTTGCTTTTGACTTACCAAGTTCAGTCTTGTTTTCTTATTATGATTTCAGGACTATTTATAGCTCGTGTTTGTCCTGATTTATATCCCTCAGGAAAGGAAAACAACTGAACCATCTGTTGCACTCTCTGAACCGAAAACCAGTTATAGAATCTGACCAGTTGCGGTTGGACCTGTCTCGTCGTTGCTCAGCTAAGTACATTCTTTACTTCCCTGCCAGTGTTTCAGAGAATATTAGAGCTATGAGAAATTATGGAATTTTTTATGGTCCGATGAAAAAATTAGCGGAACTGATTCCCAAACTATGTAGCTGGAGCTATTCATAATTGGATTAATTGTTATGTGATTCTAATTTTTAAATTTAATCACAATAATTAGTTTTTCAATTTTTCAATTCTTAACTGGTCAATCAACAGCAGTTAATTTTTTTTAACCATTTAATGAAATAGTTTCATCAAATAAAAAAAAAGAAAATCAAATTTTAAAAAAATAAAAAAAAACAAGTCTTTGGATGTATCATTATTAATAAAATCAAATCAAATCAATTACCACATTAACTCCCATCAAACATTGGACAAACAAAATATAGTACTTTAATCGAAATCTAAGGAATATTAATATATATAAATTATATGTATATGTAAATTATATATAAAATATATTTATAAATATTAAAACGGTTAACTGCTAATCGTTGATCATCAATTTTTTAAGGTTACAAACTGAACCCAAAATCGAAAACCGAAAAAATAAAACCACAACCGTGCACTAAAACCAATGAATCAGATGACCATTTTTTTTAATTGGTTTTCCTTGTTTGATTTGGTTTTTTGGTTTCATCGAATTTTCTCCACACCTTTAATTAACATGTATATAGGCACGTTTAGGGAAACTTAAAAAATAAAAAAAAAAATTATCCTATAAATATTAACTGAATTAGAATTTAAATTATCATGCTCCAAAGGATACCATAAACATGATAGTCCACCGCACACAATATTAAAGCTAAAGAATCACTACCACAATCATGTAGAAGCTTTGATATCATGCGCAACGTATGCTTCCAAGATAGTAGGAGATTCCATTTGGGTATTATATTTATAGCAGATATCAATAAATAGCATTCAAGAATTTCTTTACATACATATATAATCATCAGGAGCAAGTCTTACACATCTTAGAGGCATTCCTTCGTTAACTTAAAGGATTACAAATCTTCAAAGTCAAAGTACTCTAGGTCCAAAAGATAAATAAAAGTCTATAGAGATTTTTCTTACAAGTCTATGCAAAAACTTCCTCATGAAACTTCCTCCAGAAGCTCCTAGTAGTCTCAATTCATACATGACATATTGGTCCCTTTAGGGCTAGCCATAAGTAGTCCAATTGTAACAACAATCTAAAAGGGTATAAGCAATACTAGCTTAGTGAGATGATTCTCTTCCTAAAAAAAATTCTCATAATTCATACAAGTATTTAGGTAAGCATATGTATATGCAACATTCATATAAACAAACAAGTACACATGATTAACTAAAAATCATGTGTAGAATGGATTTACGCCCTCCATATCAGGGATTGGGTCGTTACCGCTCCATATGACCATCATATTTTTTTTAGATTTTTCTAGCTCTTACGTACCCGTGCAGACTAGGGCTGTAAATGAATTAAGTCGATACAATATTAAGCTCGAATTCGACTCAAATAAAAACTCGAACTTGAACTCGATCGAAATTTAATTTTTAAGCTCAAATTTGACTCGATTTAATGCTCTATAAACTTGAACTCTACTTGATTAAGCTTGATTGTTCTTTTAAATATTGATTTAACTATAAAGAGTATTTAATACTTGATAAACTCAAACTCGACTCGACTCAATTTAATATTCAATTAAGCTCATAAGCTCATCGAGTCGAGTATTTTTAAACTCAAACGCAAACTCAAACTCAAACTCGATAGCTACTCGAGTAGCTCGAACTCGAGCTCAACTCGATTATAAGTGAGTCGAATTCAAGCTTTTACCAAATTAAACTCGACTAACTCGCGAGCTGTCCCAACTCACTTACAACCCTTGTGTAGACTTCTCTTCTACTACTGGCCACCACTACAACTCTTCATTTCCCAACACGAAGAATAGTAGCGAAATGCATAATGAGACTCACTTCGTGCCATGCATGATTTACTTTAGTAAATTAATTTTCAAATAACATTGGTTTCCAAGTTAAGGGTGACCTTATACAAACAATCACAATAAAGTAGGAATTTAATCAACAATCCAAGTTTCGATATGCTTATTGTTTATTCATCAAATACACATGGTGTATACATACTCCATATGCAAAACCTCATTTTCATCTTTTCTTATTTGCTAATACAGCTAACTTACAAGCACAAGTAAAGAAATATAATAGGTAGAGGAATAACTCATTTCATTTTGATCACGCCTAATAAAAGTAATCTTCAGAAAATGAGAGATCAGGTCCTTCATCACTTAAATAAAAGAAATACACGGAATGAGTATTTCATAAAAATCGTATTTAAAATTCTAACTCTAATTTACTATTTACGTCATTTTTTTTTTTGCTACGAAAATTCTAATTTGAAACCGTTATAACTTGCTCATTATGAAGGGTTCAAAAAAGCGAGGAACAAATTGATTTCTAGAAGTTTCAAATTTTGTAGTTTTCAACTTTTGAAATTTTTACTTTATTTGGACTCTATGATCAAGTATAAAAATGTCCTCATCTTGGAAATTTGTATAATTACAATAATAACTCATATGTCATGCTTGTACTGAGTGATGTTGTTTAAAAATAAGATTTCGTAAAACAATTTTTCATGGAAAATGAAAATTTTGAGTTTAAGCAAAACTTTTCTTCAAATTCTCAAAGCAAAACCTTAAATTTTTGTAAACATGAAATTTAACTA
The DNA here is from genome assembly GCA_024138025.1 of Combretum micranthum. NCBI lineage: Eukaryota > Viridiplantae > Streptophyta > Magnoliopsida > Myrtales > Combretaceae > Combretum > Combretum micranthum. The sequence goes on along the minus strand of JAMXBD010000433.1, from coordinate 830,017 downwards.
AAAATTATGGTTTCATGTTCATTTTGAATTCATGAGTGTCTTATTTTTATCTTGAATTATTTTTCCAAAACATAAACCTTCACGCGCTTGTTGGGAACATTCTTCTAATTTGTACAAAACTTAATTTAAGTTTTGGCACATGAAAAAGTTGAATAACTAACTTATTCTAAAATTTTTATCTTTAAGGAAAAGTTTGTACATGCAATGTAATTTAAATTTCTTTGAAATTTTTATATAACAAATAATCATTAACTTTTATGTTTTTGAATTACCATGTTAACATCAACAGTTATAATTTAGAAAATCTTCGTTTTTGGTATAGTAATAACATCACTATAGATTATATGAACATGACTCTAGAAGTCATTTTGTAGTAAATCAATATTTAAGAAAACAAAATTATGTCAAGAATAAGGAAAATAAGTAAGAGCGTGAAGAAAAAATAAACATAGGAGTTTTAGCTTATTATCAAGACTTCCTTCGGACTTGAAATAATTCCAGTCACCAAGATAAATAAATGAAGTAAGCATAAAGGAGTAAAACATGGAAGGGTTAGATTATTTTCAAGGCTTCTCGAGACTTGAAATATATCCAACCTTATAAATAAATCAAGAATAGCAAGGAAATAAATGTGGGAGTCTTAGACTTTATCAAGACTCCCCGAGACTTTAATATTTCCAGTCTTATTCAGACTTGAAAGTTGGACAAGTCTAAAACTAGAGATGGACTAGTCTTATATAATAGCATAAAATAGAAAGCACAAAGTAAGAAAGTTATGTTAGTGAACATTTTAGCCTCTAAAGATATGAATATTACATATACATAATAACATATAAGAAATTAGATTGGCAACATGAATAAAATGATCATAATACAAGTATAAACATCATGATATGAGAAATTTGTTATGTTGTATTTTTTCTATTCCCTAGCATTTGCATCATGGGGAAAATTTTATGGGAAAAAAAATAGTTTAAGAACAACACATACATACGCGAGGAGATTTAGTGTATACCTAAAGTGAGGAATGGAAGAACAAAATTTTTTGAGAGAAATAAGAGCGTGTGTGTATGATGTGATTGAGAGAGGAGGAGGGGAGAGTTGGTGAAGAAAATTTAGGAAAGTTTAGAGAGAATGTAAGTATGTAGGGTGTGTTAAATATGAATGAGGGAAGGGTATTTATAGAAGATTATGGAGTGAAATTAAGGGAATAATATAAATTGAAAAAGAAAAAAATATGAGTGAGAGAGAGAGGGTGGTCATCGCCCTTAAAGGAGAAGAGGAAGAGAGAATTAAAAATAAATTTTAGAAGAAAAGTGTACGAGAAGTTTAGTGAAAAATGATATAACATTTTATACGGAAAGAAAATTGTAAGAATAGGTATCTAAGTTATAAGAGATATGTATTTAAAAAAGTAAAGATAGATGAATAGTAATGAATAGTTAACATTACAATTCTAAATTGTTTGTCAAGGTATCTTGCCTTGTTTTGTGTGTCGATGTCTTGGTTTGGAAACTAATCCCGTATGGGTCTTGAATAATTGAAATTTTAGCGAATCTGATCTTTTTTGGGTATATGACATTTTTTCGGATTATAATCAAGGGTTATCTTATTTTTATTGTTTTAGGGTTTCAGGGATGGTCTTGTCGGATCTAAAGCTTCTATAACTCATTGTTTGACCTAGTTGACTTTTAGAGTTTTCAATTTGAATTTCGGTTTTGAGAACTTATTATAAAGCTATTATAAAATCTAAGAGCTTTATGAAATAAATTAGATGTTCATAGTACACATGTTGTCTTGTAAATACTAATTAAATTAGCATTCACATAATATAGTTTTGTAAATTAAATTGAATGCTTGTTATATAGTCTTTTGTCTTGTAAATACTATCATAAAATTTATTACTTTGTAAATACTTTGAATGTTAATATTAAAGGTATAATAGTTTGATTAAAGAATTAAGGTGTAACCATTTAAGTTTTAATAGGATAGCCCTTGAACCCATAAACTTGGTTATTTTTAAAAAATCAATTTTTGCAAATTAGTAGCTAAGTTAGGATCAATCAACCCATTGATTTTAACTTACATTTTTTTCCCGACTTTAATCAGGTGACGACTCCTAAAGTTTTTATAAAATTCAAATTTCGTTTAATTCCTTGTTAAAGGTTCATATCAAATGGGTTAAGGTTTGTTACAAATCGCTTAAAAAAATCGAATTAGAAAATAAAAAATTCAGGCTCGACAAGACCAAACATGAACAACTTGTTGAACAAAATTGCAACATTGAATTGAAGTTGATTTGAGCAATCACCTAAGTCAATTGCACAAATTCGATTATACACCAAGATGTTAATTTTACATGTTGTAAATTATTATATAGAAATCTCAATGATTTGTTATTCTTTTATGCAAACTTGAAAGCTGAGCTATTGCAGTCCACGCATTTGAAACAAAACTTGATATAATGAAAATTGGTTTAAGTAGCTTTGTGAAGTTTAGTCTAAGCTGAAGAAAACTCCAAGTTGTCATTAAATTTTAAAGTTGTAAACCAAGAATGTAGTGGTCAGACTGACTTAAGTTATCTCAATTATTGAGCAGAAGCTTAATCAAACAAAAATCATACAGAATAGCTATAGTAGAGTCATTATTGTATATCAATCGGATCTCGATATGAGCCAATTATACTAAATCAAAGAGAAAGTCCTTCTAACTTCTGAGGTACTTTGCGCTTACCGACTCAATTTATGTGGTTGATCATAGACATCATGTATTCTTGCTCTTAACGGCTAATTAAGTCCAATTTATAGTCTATTGACATGATTTATGATAGAATTGGTACTTAGTTGGGATATATATTCATTTCAAGTTAAATTGGAGCATATTGAAAATATTAGAAGGAATTAGAAGAGAATTTTGTCGAGAAGAAATCAAAGAAGCAAAGGTAAGCATGAGGATGACAGTCACGGGCATGATAACTAATTAGAGGAAGAAGCCAAGGCATCTAGGATATAAGTCACACCGGTGACTTTGAGATGATATGAACAAAATTAAAGACCAAGAGCTAGCAAGGAGAATCTCACGGCCATGACTTGTAACAATTTGAAGACGATTTCCTCCATGAGACAAAGAGTCAGCCCCATGAGATTAGGGAGAGGATGCCTATGAATTTTTCCTACCTTTTTGCACCAAGAGACATATCACTTGGGATCTAAAGAAATATGAACCTAATGAAGAGTTACATTATTTCCTAAAAGTTTAGGGCATAAATACCGTTGTACCCATTGAGAAAGAAGTAGGGGGTATCATTGAGATTTCCATCAATTCTTTCATTCATCATAATCATTAATGTAGAAACAATATAGACATCTTCTCCTCTCTACAAGAGGCATGAGTGTGTGTGTGTGTGTGTGTGAGTGTATTGTGAAGTATAAGTGTCGTATTTGTGATGATTTGTCCATGGAACTTGAGAGAGACCGGATAAGGATCTTTACTGTGTTGTTATAGATAATTCTCAAACAATTTCAATAATGGAAGAAACGGGTGTTGTCTTTCTATCTCTCATCTTACTCTTATTGTGTTTGTCTAATGTTTGTTTATTATAGTATATTCTGCAAATTTCATGATGTCCTATGTAGAAGTGCGTTATATTTATGATTGCTATTAGATTTCTTAATTTAGTAGTAGTATATATTTAGCATCAGTTTATGTAATGCTTGGCATGGACTTTTGCTTGGTTTTACTTGGATAGATTGAGAAAGCATCCAAGTGAATAGATCTAAACTGTTAAAAATGTTTGATCATAGTCTTAGAGATAGGATGGTAAAATCTTCTATAACTTTCTATGGAATTCCTGAATTTAATGTGGTCCTTGATTTGCTATTAGCCTAGGAAAAGATTTCGATGGATGAAATCAGGAGTAGGCTTTATTGATCTTGAGAAAGAATTTAAAGTAGTATGTTGAATTCCACATTAAGACTAATAACAATACAATGATAGTGTGAAATTACATGTTAATCATGTTTTGTAGGATTGTATTATGTTTGCATTACATCTCTTTATTATGCGTTAATATAGTATAATTAGTAATTCAATACTATTATTAAAATATAATTTTTTAGTCTAGATAATAAGAAGAAGGTTAGTGCTAGTGTTGTATCTGTTCCCGATGGAAGCGACCCTATACTTATCCATGCTAACAAACAATAGGTACACTTACCTATCAAACTGAGTCAAGGATTGAATATAAGTTTATAAATTTTAAGACTCGGTAGCTCTAATTAGGGGTAATTAGTTGAGTAGTACTTGTCAGACAACAATCAAAAGTCGAGTTAAACCAGATGTCAACCGAATAAATAAGAGGCCAAGCAGTCTTGAGCTAAAACCAAATAGAGGTAGTGTCATGCCCCGGAGGGTACCCTAAACATGGCAGTCCGCCGCATATAATATTAAAGCTAATGAATGACAACCTTAGTCATGCAGGAGCTTCGATATCACATGCAAGGCGTGCTTCAAAGATTTTAGGAGACTCATAGGGGTATTACTTTTAAGTAGATAATAAAAGCAAGCAAGAACTTATATAAATAAACATAAGATTTTCATAATAATATCCTTACATCATCTTAGGGGCATTTCCCCCGCTTTAGAAGTCTTCCAAAATAATAACAACTATAACATAAGCCTACTATAGAGATTTTCCTACAAGCCTATGTTCAAAACTTAAATACATAAAGCTTCTCCCAAAAAATCCTAGTAGCTTAAACTCGTACCTGGCATACGAGGCTCCTTAAGGCCAACCAAAGGTAATTGTACTGTAACAAAAAACTATAAGGGTATAAGCAAAACTAGCTTAGTGAGATAATTCATTCTACAAGTCATTTCCATAATTCAAACAAGTATTTAATCAAACATATGAGAATGCACTAGTCATATGAACAAACAAAAATACACATGATTAACCGGAAATCAAGTGTAGCCTGTATTTTACGCCCTCCATGTTGAGGATTGGGAGGTTACAGGCCCATACGACCATCAATATTTGCAGATTTACCGGTTCCTGCTCGCCCTGTAGACTTTCTGGCTCCTACTAACCCATGTGGACTTTCCGTCTCCTACCAGCCACCACTACCATTTCCTCGTTTCCCCACACGAAGAATAGTAGTGAAACAAATTGGACTCATAAGTATGATATGCATGAATTGATTTCAATATAAATTTAACCAAATAATGTTTAGTTCAAGTTGAAGGCGATCATCACAATTTTCATCATATCAATACAAGAATCACAATTTATTTATCAAACCATCTTTCTATATTCTTAGCTCATATTTAATCAATCATAATTCCAAGTCAGGCAACAATTATTCATTTTATCTTTTTTCTTAATTGCTAGTGCTACTACTTACAAGCACAAAACAAGGAAATGTAACTTAAGTCAAGAATTAACTCACTCCATGTCGGTAGATCCTAATCGAAGTAATCCTCCAGAAAAGTGATCTCGAGTCCTTCTCCACCTAAACAAGATGAAATACCCAAAATGAGTCTTTCATGAAGTTTCTATTCTTGAAGATCTTAAACTTTTCTTAAAATCGTGGTAAAATCGTATAAGAGGAAATTCCAAATTAAAATGGTCATAACTTGCTCATTTTAACTCGGAATTTCACATATAATATATCGTTTTCTACCTATTTGAAAAGATCTATCTATTTCTAAACTTATTTTCATCAAACTAAGTCGTTTGGGTTTCGAAAAAGTGGCGGACAGATTCACCACGAATTTTTGTAAACTTGTTTTCCTTCTTTTATCCAAAGCTCATTTTGAAGAAATAGGTAATGTAATAGCTTGTAAAATCTTTGGAAAATATATTCATATATTTATTGACTCATAACAAATGTACGAAGTAAATGAAGTTGTCTCAATTTTTGAAAAAGTAAAGTCTTTAAAGATTTTGAAACTTGAGAACTTTTGGAATATTCATTTTGCTTTGAAATCATCTTAATTTGTTTATAATGAGTATCTCTTTTCTTTTCCTAAATTTTACTTTCGTAATTTCTTCAAATTCCTAAAGAACGATTTTTATTTCCTACACTTAGCTTCCAACACTTTTTGGAAGTAACACCACTTCTATATTTAGAGAAATAATTTCTTGATTTCTTGAGATCATTTTGTTTTAATGAAAAGAATTTCTATCATTTGAAGAAAAAAGAAGTTGCTGTAAAATCCTTGTTTACTTCAAAAGTCCTTTTTATGTCATGTATGTTTATAAAATCTCTTATGAACTCCTCTAAGTTTGTTAAGATGACTTTTTAGTTTTAGAAAAGTTTACTTCCTACTTTCATTTCTAGAAAAGAATCTTTATTTTAAGAAAATATTTCCTCATTTATTTTGTTTGAGACAAAAATCATTATGTTCATGCATGAATATGAATCATAAAGTTATGGAAACATAAAGAAACATAATAACTTGAAAGAATAAGCTAATAAGAAAATAAATCAAGTATTGGAACCTTAGCTTTTTCAAGGTATCCCGGGACTAAGAAATGACTAGTCCCAAAAGAAAAAGAAAATATTTTTGACTTGATGAGGACAAATCTAAGACTAGAAAGACTAGTCTTAAAAATAACATGAATGTAAATAAATTGCAAAGAAAGTAAATAAATTGCAAAACAATGAGCTTATATGCTCTAAATATAATATAGTTATAGACACCGGCACGGTTCGGGTCGGTTCCGGACCCGAACTGAAACCTCCGGTTCACGATTCCACATTTCGTAGAACCGAACCGCTAGAGCCGAGGTGGTTCGCGGTTCACGGAACCGCCGGTTCTGATGGTTCCGGTTCCGGTTCCACGTGAACCGTGAACCAAGTTTTTTTTTTTAAATAAAAAACAGACCTGCCCTCTACCCCTTTCCCTCCCCCTCCCCCTCCTCCTTCCCACTAAGGAGGTTAACATGGATAGTCCGGATGTGAATTCGGGTCACTACTTGTCTGGTGACGTGGATCCTTATATAGATATGGACTATGGGACCGCGGAAGCGAAGTTAGAGGCGTGTGAGCGGAATAGCTTTGGTATTGATGGGGTGGTTCCGATGCAGAGAAGCGGCGGAACCCATGGACAGTTCGCCGATGAGAGCAAGTTCGATGTGGAATTCAGTGGTGGGATAGCAAAGGGTTATGCTTATGGATACTTGAGTCACAGTGTAAGGCTTTTTAATAAGTACATCTACTTTAGTTAATATCATGTACAATATCATTATATTACTTTGTACGGTTTAGTGAACCTCTTAGTACCAGTGTTCGTTTCTGTTTTTTTTTTTAATGGAAATGGGTTATTATGGATTATTTTTTTATGAATTAGGCTTAATAGAATAGATATGGGTTATTATGGATACTTCAGTGTATACGTTTCTATTTTTTTTTTTTTATGGCGGGTCGAAACCAGTAGAACCACCGGTTCCGAGTGGACGAACCGCCGGCGGGTCCTTCGGCGGTTCGTAACCATCCCCGATGGGACGGTTCTCGAGGACGGTTTAGAGCAATTCACGGTTTGGAACCGCCCCGTGGTGATGTTTATATAGTAATATAAATATACTAGATAGTTATGAACATAAAAACAACATAAGGAAAGTAGATTATGAACAAAAACAAAGTATAAACCTATTGTTGCTTTCTTAACCTTCATGGTTTTAGAAAAAACACACTAAGCTTATACTAAGTAAGTGAACATATGGAAGTCTTGAAGAACATTTACCTAAAAGAACTACACTTTGAGAGAGCTTCTTGAGAGGAATTTCTTGGAGAGATTTTTGTAGAGTAACTTTAGTAGAAGAGAGGAGTGAAAGAAGTGGAAGTATGAGAGGGTATTTATAGGAAAACATGGAAGATAATTTGTGTTAATTAAATAAAATGAAAATTAAAATAATTTGGAGCAAAAGAGGGAGGGGCCGGCACATTTTGAGAGAAAAGAGGGAGTGAAAATTTATTTTTTTTGTCTTTTGATTAATTAAAAGTAAGATATGAAAGATGTGAAGTTGTATTGGAATTGAAAATGTGTAAGAAATAGGAGTATGGGTTGTAAGAGTAGGTTGTAAGAAAAAGTAAAGATAGATAAATAGTATAGAATAGTAGTAAATAGTGTAATGTAAAGTAGACATGATAATTAAATACCGGTAGTAAGAAAATACGCGTATAAATGCAATATCTGATATTTTTAGCTACCGAAAAATTATGAAATTGATATTTTTGAAAATCTTATATTTTTACGAGTCTAATGGTATATTTGAATTATTTTTACTATTCCAAGCTTCGGGACACGTTTTTCAAGAACTGTGTCCAATCGGGTTCAAAACGAGTCGCGGTTTTACTAAACCGGTCTTTTTAAGCTTCCTTGGATAATTATGATCTATTCTACACACTAAACTCTTTCTTATTCTCTTAGGGTTTCTTAAACGGGAATGCCGGATTTAAGCGGTTACGGTAAACTAGGGTTTTTAGAAATCCGGTTGACTTCTAATTAGGGTTTAAGTTTTAATTTGAATTCAAAACTTCGGGGGTTTACAGGTAACAAACAAATGATAACTTAATAAGAACTCATTCCAAGTTAATTCAAACTTCAAAAAATGACCCCTTTCAAGATGCCAACCCGGATTTGATGGTTGAGCTAAGCTCAACAAGCTAACTTGACCTTGATAACTTTTGGTCCATTTACTTTGGCCTTTTTGAGTACTGAGCTAAACTATTTTTAAATTCCATTGTGTATGGTGCATAGAAGACTCAGGGTTGTGTTACACACTTAATAGACAACACATACTTGATCACTTTCCACTCTATATACAACATACATTTTTTCACAAAGGGAAGGGGATCCATGGAGAATATACAAGGGGAAAAACACAAATCTTTGAGCCTTCTTTTAAGGGCTTCCATGCCTTAAAGCCTTGGCTCCATTTTCTTCATGTAAATAGTTTTTTTAGTAGATTCCAACCAGGGAATAACAGGAAATAACATCTGAACAAGGATTGGAGTTTGCGGTATCCATTTAAGCTGATTCTATTTCCTTTCTATTTACTTGTTTTGGATGTGGTTTAGCCAGTTGTTCCTATTGAAATTCATTTAGAATATGAATTAAACATCTGTGGTTAGAGTATTAGTTGATGGGGTTGTGTAATTTGCTATGATTGTATTGTTTTGTTGGGTTATTGATTCTAATTTATTGAGCATGCATTTTATTTACTTAAAATACTCATAGATTTAGGATGATGTTTGAGTAACCATCTTTTAATTACTTACTGAATGGCTAATTTAAATTAAAGGTAGACATAAACATAGAAATATGCACATCAATTCTATTAGGGTTTTAGAAAATATCGCTAGTTTTAATCTAATAGAGGCTAAAGAGAGAGAAAATAGACTGGACTTAGGTAAATAATAGGCCTGCAAAATAGAACATTTAGTAGCATGTAAAGGTTGGGGTTGGGGCCTGGCATGGCTACTCCGATGCTTAGGTTAGCAAGAAAAAGAGTCCAAACGACATTACCATTCTCATGGAGTGGGAGGAGATATATATATAGTAAGCAAGTTTTCGGTGGTTTAGGCCGCCCTAGGATCACAGGCGAACGGTGATGATCATGGTAGATGTGGGGTAAGTCTACTATTCTACAGTCACTTATGCCAAGCTTGAGTGAAGAGAGTTATACCGAATGAAATAAGGCTAGGTGCTATTTGGATATAGTAAGGATCAATCTATACTTTAAGTTAGGTAATGTGCGCCTTAGTGAGGATATAGGCTCTATTGTTTTGAGCCGGGCAATAGCTTGTTGGGTTAGCTTAAATGACTAATAAGTTAAACTAGGTTTGGGAGACCCATGATCTATATTAGACCATCATCAATAACTTAAAAGGATTAGCAAACTAATTTCTTATATAGAAATAGGAAGGATCAATTTAGGTAATCCCAAACGTTAATTCATTTTGCTAAAAGGAATTTATACCTAATGCTCGATTGGTTGAAATCAATTAATGACTTGACATACACAATAAATGTTTGGTGAATCGCAAAACATTGACATCAATGGATATTTTAACTGTTTGGTTCGTGTTCGTACTTTTTTACATGTTGGAAATCCAAATCTTTATAGAGTAGATTAATTTTAATGTAAATTACATTGAAAGGCATCAACATTTAGGGAGTAATTTCATTTAAGATATTAGCATTTTGAGTAGTTAAAAAAATAAATCAATATCTGGGACAAAGTTATTAAAGGTATTCACGTTTGAAGTGGTTAAAAAGAAAAATTAACGTTTTGTAAAGTGAGTTAAATAAGCTATCAAATAATTGACTATAGGGAAAAATTAAGGAAACGTAATGGAAAACTAATACAAAAGTTAATACCTTATTTGATTCTATTTGCGACATATTGATACCTTAAATAAACTTATCTTGAAATGTTGAAACTTTCTTATGTAATTTACCTTTTAATTTTAGGTAAATTACACTGAAAATTCACAATGTTTGGGGGTAAGTTGATTTTAAGTTACAATATTTTCAAAAGTTCAAAATAGTTTGCAACTTTTTAGGGATAAGTTCATTTTAGACACAATGTTTTTTAGTGATTCCAAAAGAGGTCACAACATTTAAAGAAGTTGGTCAATTGAGATCACCATTAGCACATGATAATCGGAGAAATATTTAATTAAAACTCAAGAAACCCTTCTTTTAAGGCCCTATTAACATGTATCAATAAGAGAAATATTTGATTAGATCTCAAAAGACACTTTTCCAAATATTTCGACTTGTTTTGAACTTTTTGAAACATTGTAACCTAAAATGAGCTCATCCCCACACATTGTGACCTACTAATATAATTTATCCCTTTAATTTTATTTATTTTAAACCTCAAAATCGAACTATTGGCTTGCCTAGCTACGAATAGGACTATAGGTGGGATTTGGTCCTCCATTTTTTTTGGAAAAAACTTGATATCCATCGAAATTTTATTATTGCATATGCACTTGATACATTAGTAAGTGCAATAGAGATCAACGTTCACTTGGATCAATAACTCAACTTAAAACTAGAGGATTGAATAACTTTGCTCAATGAATCATTATTGATGAGTCAAATGAAATTGAGCGGAAGTATTTGCAAAGCAATCCTATGTACTTTACTATTGCATGAGATAGTGTGCTTAAGCTCGGAGAACAAATAAGATTTGAAGGAAAACTCACAAGTGTTGAAGTTTACCATCGTACCTAAGATAGTGATTGAAGCCAAAAAACAAAGAAAAAAAATGAAGTTCCAGAAGCATGCACGGTCCAGCACATGCCCTTGATGGAAGTCATTCTGGTGTATGAGGCCGTAGCACGTTTTTTACAAAGAAAAGAAGTGATAGTGGAGTGATAAGTGCCTAAAGACCCTAATTATTCATATTGTTTTGAAATTATATTGCACAGATTTTTATGTGAATTGTTAATTTTAGGAATAAAGGAATATGTTGAGTTTTATGAAGACAACTGGATGAGTTCAGGGAGATTTCAATGAAGAAATTAGGAAAGTGAAGATTTACAATATACATGACATTTCTGCACAAATTGTTAATTAAGAATTTGAATGATAATAGTAAAACTTTAAGATACTATGTTCCATAGTGTACACAATCAATAACCGATAATAATGCAATCACATAAGGAGATAACCTAATTTTAATTTTAATAAGACAATGGTAATTTGGACAAATATCCAAAGAGAAAAAATAAGACATCTTGATTTCAATCTTGTCAAGATGATCACATTAATGAAAATTATAAAAATAATATCTTCAATGATTAAAAGAATATGAGCATTGTATACTTTATATGCACAATATTATATATTCAGATGAGAATAGAAAAGCGAATCTACAACCTTTAATTGTTGAGTTTGTCATGTCATGTCATGTGAGTTGATATTAAGCCATCATGTATCATCTCAAGTTAAGAGACAAGTCGAGTTAAGTTCGTCACATAGTTAATCGTTTGTTGTCTTTATTGAGTTTGGGTCTTTTTCAAAAAAATCAAGTAAATGAAGCTTAAAACCACTAAGCTAATTCTTGTTGATTATATATATTATAATGCATAGAATATCAGTTGTATAAAGTTAAGGAAACATTTAAATCCCAAAAAGTATGAAATTAAAGAAATAATAGAAGTGAAAATAGATAGTTATAAAGAAGTGATATTAAACCTAAATAATAACAAATTTGAATACCTTTCATGAAAATGAAAATAGTAAGAACTGTCAAATAAATGTGATAACAGACCAAAACAATGTAATCATACTTCCTATAATATATAAGCTTAATCAATATAAATGTTCAACAAAGGAATCAAAATTTCTTTAAGAAAGGAGTTATAATAGCAAAACTTAAATTAAAACTTAATTTAAAAATTGAACTTAGATAATCTAATTCAGCCAAGTAAAATGATTAATAAGATAAAATTAAATAGATTGCTATAACCAAATTAATAAATAAATTTAATCAAGATTGAAGATTTCAAATGTTCCCTTCCTTTAGCCAATTTGCTTTAGAAATCCCTTTTAACAAATCAAATCCTATTTTCTTTGTAAATTTCAAATTAAACCTCTTCTCTTTTTATTTTAAAATCTCTAAACTTTTGGAAGAGTTCAATTTCAATGTTTAGTAAATTTTTATACTTCAAACTTTAGCTTATTTCATAAATTGATTCATTTGATCCTTTAAGACCATCAAATTGAACCCTTTTTCTTTTAATTTACAAATCACCCAAAATTCTCAAGTTCATTTACCAAAATTTATAAAGTCTCATAAATTAGCCATTTTAACTTAAAGTTCTATTTTCTTGATTTGCATAAATTTTGAGTTTGACTGCTAATTTTAAAATATCAATTTTGAATGCGAACTCAAACTAAGTATCAAGTTTTACAAAATTAAATTCCTAAACTCGATTTTTATTTCAAGATATTAATTTATATGTTATAAACTTTGAAGTTATCTTCCAATTATTTTTGAATCTTAAGATAATGATATGAAAAATTTAAGCCATAATCCTTTATTATTAAATGTCCTTAATCCTTATCCTTTTATTTCGTTTCATCTCTTGATTTTTTTGGTTGCCTTATTTTCTTTCTTTTTCTCCTCTCCCTCTCCATCAATTCTTTCCCTTCCTTCTTCCTTGTCTCTCTTCTCTCATTCCTCTCAAACCCTACTCAAAATCACAAATCTAAAAGAGATTAAAGAAGAAAATGGAGATAGAAAACAACATCAAAGGTGAAAACCATGAATATAAAAGCTTCAAGCACTTGAGAGGGGTAGGGATAAATAAAATAAAGAAGTTCAAGTTACTGACAAGATATGTAAGCCCCAGCTTTCTATGTAAACCAAGCTTGACATCGATAACCAAAGCGGAAGCCAAAACCCTAAACCGGAATAGCTAGGGTTAGAAAGAAACCTAGAAACCTTAAGTCCGACTTCACCGAGAATAAAACAATAGAACTTTTGAGAGCAAGTTGATCTAGATTATAGTTTTAAAGAATATATTGAAACATAAAAAGATCAGTTTTCGGGAAATTATCTGTTTCAAACCTGACCGGGATCCCTTTTGGAAAATTGGGCCCTGGGACTCAAAATTAGAAAAATATTCTGGAATACGCTTTAAGACCAGAATTTCATAAGGAATTCAAAAATATATTTATTATAATTTTTTGATTTATAAAAATTATAGTTATAGCATTTTTATCGTATTTTTTTACTAACCAGTAATTTAATTGTCTAATCTACTATTCATTACTATTCACAAGTACAAGCCCATACCCTACTCATACTCACAAGCCATGCCCTACTCTTACATCCTTACACTTCACTCACTACCATTTTCTTTTCCCATGCAAAATTATCACATATTATTACACAAATTAATTTTGAAAAATTACACAACTCTCTCTCTCCCCCCCCTTCAAGCCGACGTGAACCCCCCCACCCCCTTTGTTCCTTCAATTTGTTTTATTTTTCTCCTTTTATTCATTCACACAAACCCTAGTCCAATTCCATATATAAATTATTTATGCCTTTACCATTTTATTTTCTTTCTTTCTTCATAAAAGCAAACTTTTAAAAATTTTCCTCTCCCCTTTTTTCTCTCCTTTGTTGCCGTGACCCACTCTCCTCTAGCACACAAACACACAATTTTTCCTTCAAGTCCTCTTGTCTTACAAACTTAATTGGTATAGATCTATGTACTATCACCACAAAAACATGTAATGGCAAAATTATTCATGTGTGGATTTACAAAAAAATCCCCATGAGCTTCATGCTAGGGATGTAAAATCATTAAAACATGATGATCAAGCCATCACAAGTTATGGATCTTATGTTATAAGCACATATTTTTGTCATGATTATAATATATGTTCATATAGTGATGACCTTATGTGGAAATCTTGCTGCTAAATTGTTATCATAATAGTATACTCCATTTCATGCATCTAACATGATGATCATACTAAGATCTAATTTCTAAACATCCATCCTTTACATGTCATTTGAGATCTCATGCATTTATTTTGTTTAGAATGAATACATGGCCATAAAGATTTTGTCTTATGTAAAAAAATATTTTTTTTAGTTAGGATATTTATGAGGATGAGCCAAAAAGCTCAAGAACAAATTTTGTTTTATCAAAATAAACTTTTGTATTTTCGAATGGAAAAAGAGCTATATTTTGAAAACCTATTTTTCAACTCCAAAACATGAGTTTTATGTGAAAAATGAAGGGCTTATGGAATAGGTATCAATAGGAGATGATTTTGATAAGTTAATGGTAGATCTACTAAGAGAAATTCATCAAACAAGAAATATTTACAAGATAGAAAAATTTGGGTCTTATGTTAGTTACATGAAATTCATAACTAGGAAACGATGGTGTGTGAACACCTATTTTTCAAACCCAAAATGGAAGTTTTATTAAAGAAATGAAGTCCTTAGGGGATAGGATTAGTGAAGCCTTAATTCTTAAAGTATCAAGTGAGTTTTTCTTAAAGAAATCACCTCAAAATCATTTTTACAAAAATTCGGATCTAGGAATAGCCCATATTTAAACATTTGTTTACAAAGTGTAAAATGTGGATTTTTATTGAAAAATGAAGACCTTAAGGAATAGATATAGTAAATACTTAATTTCGGTAAGAATAAATAAATTTTATTAAGGAAAATCTCTAAAACAAGTGTGATTTATCAAGAACACAAAACTAATCTTGCTAAGTTAGGTATTCATAACATCTTGTAAAGTTGAAGCTTTCTAAAAATATTCTTCTAATAGAATATCATCAAGAACATACATATAGGAAGCTCATAATATACCATTCATGATAGTAACTTGTTAATAGTGCATGCATAATTGGCATGGATAGTAGAAACATCATAACTCTTTACAAAAACAATTTTGAAAATGGATGTTTGGCTACTAATCAGAACTTTTCGAGACTTAAAATTTTTCAAAACTGAGATATTATATTAGAATTAGATAGATCTTTCGAAGTAGATAGGAATTGGTATATAATTTGCAAAATTTCGAAATAAATGACCAAGTTATGGCCATTTTAAGTTGGAATTTCCATTAATGACAAGAATTACGAACTTAATAGTTTTTATGAAATAAAATGGATTAGATATGAGTTGAAATACTCATTTGGGTATTTCTTTTATTTAGGTGACTTGAATCCCAAATTCATTACCATCGGATTATTATTACTAAGAGACCGATGACCTATGGCGAGTGAGTATTACTTCCTAATTTCATTTCTTGATTATGTTTGTAGTATTAGTTGCACTAGAATATGAGGCAAAAGATAAATATAGATTTGCATGATGGGAATAATGGAGGATTATGTATGCTTGTTGATGAGTTGAGAAATTCTATTAAGAATATCAAAACCGAGTGATTAACTTATGTTTGTTTAAGATATTATAGGATGGATTGTCTACGAGATTGGTTGATCACCTAAAAATTGGTATTAATAATTATTTGGATTGATAATTAACATGGACATAATCACTTCACAATGGGGATGGAGCATTAGCATATGCTAGTTACTGGCGATCCATAAGCTGCTAAAAGTTGGTTGATCGTGATCCATAAACGACATAAATGAGTTTGTTGATTGTGATCCATAAACGACATAAGTTGGTTACCCATGATCCATAAACGGCACATTAATTCAATGGTAGTATCGCAGTATTCGTTAATCTGTTAACCCCGAATGGAAGGCGTAAATCCATTCACATATGATTTCCGCTGATCATATGTCTTGTTTGTTCATATTGTTGATGCATTCCATATGGCTGGATAAATAACTTGATTGAATGATTTGTTACAAATGTCTTTATGGAAGTATTCACTCACTAAGCTAGTGTAGCTTACGCCCCCAATTTTTTCTTATTGCAGTTTTCATATATTTAGCTAAGGCTGAGGCATCCTACCGAGCGGATACAGGAAATAGGAGTTTCCTTTAGAAGTTTGCGTTCAATTTTGTATAGACTTCCATAGAAAATCCTAATAATTACCGGATGATTTGTAAAAGACCACTTTCAAACTTAATATCTTTTGCAGGGGAATGCCTCTAGAATTTTTGTAATTGATTATGCGGACTCATGTTTATATTCTGATGCTTATATGTCAAATTAAACTATTTATCTCCATTGGTTCATGTATTTATTGTCGTAAAGGTACGCCTTGCATCTATACGAGACTTTGGAATGATTGTGATAGTAATTCCTAAGTCTTATATAGCATGTAGTGGACTGTTATGTTTAGGGTACCCTATGGGGCATGACAAGATAAGTTTTGCTTTTTCCTTTGTTTTAATTGTTAGTTATGTTTGTATGTATTGATTTGATGCTTGATATAAGATGGGTTGTGATGAAGATGATAAATAGTAGATATAGGGATTGATGAAGTGTTTGATGGTGTTTGATATTGTTGAATGAATATAGAAGTGTTAAAAGTTACAAACATGGGTTGTATGTTGTTTTATGATGTTTTGTTTATGTTGGATGTGTAAAAATGGGTAAAATGATGTAAAAGAAGTGAGGGAATTCATGGCAGGGGATTGCAGGGGCAGCATAGGCGAGCAGGAGCTCGTGCTAAGTGTTATAGGAGAAAAAACTTGAATCTAGTCATTTTTTTATGGTCAGCACGACCTCTAGCATGACCATGCAACCTTCCTTGTTTCGTAAGTTGATCATTTTTTATCCAAACTTGGATTGAGGTGATTCAAAATGCTATGAAAATCTTAAAAAGAGATTCACAACTTTTATGTTTTAAGTTTTTGGAAATTCTAAAACTAGCATGGCCTAAATTTTGATTGTTTCCGACTACTACATATCCCAACAAAGTTAAAAACCTATGTTTACTAGTTAAGTTATATCATTGGGTATAAAATGAATCTTTTTGAGCTAAAATGAAATAGATAAATGACAGTTGATATATTGTGTTAGTTAGTTGATAAAATTAAGTTAAGTGCATTTATAGATTTAATAAATAATTGGATTAAATATAGAAGCTAGATATAAAATGAGCTTAGTTAACAAACCTAAGTTCAACTTGACTAAATGGAATTGAATGAGTTAAAATGAACTTAATTAATTAAGTGTATTTAACTTGGCTAAGATTAAGTTAACCTAGGCTTAATGTGTATAAAACGAACTTAGTTTACAAACTTTGGTTCTTTTTAGTTTAATAAATCATGATTAGTTGAAATGAACTAGTTAAGTTAAAATCTTGTAAAATACGTAGTTTTATCTTAATGGAATGAATGATTACAACTTAGTAACTAAACTAGGCTTAATGTGGAATTTAGATATAAAGTAAATTAATTGATGGACTTAAGGCTAAGTTAACTTAAATAACGAGAAGAAGATAAAATGAAATTAGTTTGAAATAAGAGATTTAAGTTGATTAAGATCTTAATCGATATATGAGAGTAAATTAGAGAGATTAATGAATATGATTTAATAATTGGATTTAGTAAATAAGCTAAGTTAATCTAAACCTAGCTAGTAAATGAATTAGATGTAATTGTAATGTAATAGACTTAAGTTAATATGGGGAATATGTTGTTTCAAATGTGTTTTTGCTATGGAAATGGGTATTTTTGTATATGAATGACATGATGATGTTTCTTTAATGAATGAATCATAAACAAAGAGAAAAAAAACACTTTGATGGACAATAGAGAACTGTATGTATCTTGGCGGGGTGATCTTCGCACCCATGGCAGCGTTCCTACTTAGTGTCTGATCAAATAGGATTTAAAATGAATTTAACTCCTTTAATAGATGTTTAATTAGATATATCCTTGTTTAAGCTCTAGCCAACCTTCTTTTTTTGTTTAAATTTCTTATGTGAAGGATGATGATGTTTTGATGTTGTTGATGATGATGAGATTGTTGATGATTGATGTTGGTAGGGATAATGATTGGGCTCCTAAAAGATTTCTATGGCTTAGCTTGGATGTCAGTGGGTAACATTAACGCTATCCACTTTTTGTTTGTGCTTGTAATGTAGTTACATCTAAAGTTAAGATAAATAATTGAATGTGCTTGGGAATTGGGCATTCGATTGTTGTTTGGCCATTATTCGATTGATAAATTACTAATATAAAAGTGATCACCTATTGTTTGTAATAATTGAGTAGTTATAGTGAATGAATGTTTGTAAATAGATTGGTCACTTATACTATTTGACCATTTAATTAAATAAACATACACTGCATAACATCATACTTGCATTAGCATGGTATATGTCACGTATTAATATTTTGATTCTATAGTAGCACCTTTAAGAGTCTAGTGAATCTAGTTAGGGCTACTATAAGGTTGTTGACTTCACGGGAACTAAGCAGGCACCGAAGGACGTTGCTTGTGTTGGGATCGGCTTTAGGGATTAATACTTAGGGAGGTTCTGTGGTTTTAAGGGAAGTGGAGAGCATATTGGCAGTATAAATATTACAAATTATTCACAAAATGAGTTCAAGATGAAGTCCTTGCTCCTTAGATTTGTTTAAGGAGAAGTTAGAGACTATGTTTGATAAAACGAGTTTCAAAGAAAATCCTCCCTCCTTAGCTATGTTTGAGGAGAAGTTAGAGGTTATTTTTCAGTAAAATGTATTTCGAAATGAAATCCTCCATCTTTAGTTATATATAAGGAGCAATTAGAGGTTACATTTGTTATATAAAACGATTTTGTTCTGAGACAGTTGTGAGCTGAAGGCTCTAAATTGAGAACACCCTTTTCCTTAGTTCACAATCCTACAGGGCGTGAATGACTTGAGTAAGTCCTTCAATCCCCAAGAGAGGGCATAAATCTCTATTGGTTTGGATTTCGATCGTCTGAAGTGTGCACATCATATGGTTGAGTGCTACATTGCATATGTTTATTAATAACAATTGTTTGGCATTTGTTTGTTATGTGATTTAGTCATGTTATTCACTAAGCCAAAGATAAGCTCACATCCTCATAGTTTTTGTGCAGGTGTATCTCAGGATAGGAATGGGTTAAGAGAGTATGAAGACCCTAGAGATTTGAAGATTAGCTTAGAATAGAATTCATCTGTTTTGTAATTAAGCTATTTTGTTTTGTATTATATATGATAAGTTTAGAATAGATAGATTAGATTAGAAATAGTTTAAGGCTTTGTAATACACATATGATATATTCTCTTTCACTATCTGATAGGGAATACTGACTCTCTATGATTCTAGAGGACCTTAGGAATCTATATTTCCTTAGCTATATAAATGTTTTTATGAATTAAAACTTGTATAGTATATATTAAGTAGAGTTCTGCAAATATCTAACTTGCAAAACGGTTTTCAAATCTTGGATGCATACTTGGTATGATTACTTTAGGTTGATCCTTCGAGGCCTCTTTTTAGGGTGTGACAATTACAACTTTGAAGGATATGGTTAAGCAATTTCTTGATAATTATTTCCCACATTCCAAGACTGTGAAATTAAGGAACGACATTTCATCACTCAACCAGTAGGATCTGAAACACTTTATGATGCATGGCAAAGGTGGAAGGATTTATTAAGGAAATGTCCTCACCATGAGGTACCAAACTGGATGCAAGTGTAAACCTTCTACAACGATCTTAATACTACCACTTGTTAATTGGTAGATGCTGCAGCTGGTGGTACTTTGAATACAAAAATGCCTAAGAAGTGACTGAAATTATTTGAAGACATGGCAAAGAATAATTACTAATGGGGCAATAATAAAGAAAAGCAGAAAGTGGCTAGCATGTACAAAATAGATATGATGACTACTATACTTGCATAAATGGATGCTTTGAGTAAGCAAGTGATGGAAGTGAAGAGCTGACCAATACCTTAATTCCAATATGGAAATTCATGTGTTGAAAACTATTATCTGAAGCACCTGAGCGAGTGAATTATGTAGGAAATCAAGGTCGATATCAGAATAACCTGTATGGTCATACATACAATCTAGGGTGAAGAAATCATCCCAATTTCTTCTATGCTAACAACCAGAATATGCAAAGGCTAAATTACCCAGCACCTAGATTCCAAAAGCCACAATTGCCACTATCCCACCCCGGAGGATGCCTTAAACGTGACAATCCGCCAAATGTAATATAAAAGGTAATAAATGACTACCTTAGTCAAGCAAAAGCTTTGATACCACGTGCAAGGCGTGCTTCCATGATAGTAGGAGATTCCAAAGGGATATCACGTTTAAGCAGATAAATAAAGCATGCAAGAGATTATAAATATAACATGTAATATTCATTGGGTTCAAATTGTTACAACTCTTAGGGGGCATTCCCCTGCACTTAAAGTCTTACTAACCTAAGCCAACAAAATAACATATATTATTGTAACAAACATCTACTTTAGAGATTTTTCTTATAAGTTTACACCAAAAACTAACATATGCATACTTCTTCCAAAAGCTCCTAGTAACTTTAGCTCGTACCTGGCAAATAGGGCTTTTCGGTGTTAACCACAAGTATCAAATTGAAACGAAAAGCTATATGGTATAAGCAAACTAGCTTAGTGAGATAATTCACTTCTTCATAATGGTTCCATAAAACATACAAGTAATTACGCAAGCATATGAATATGCAATAATTATATGAGCAAACAAATACACATGATTAACCGGAAATCATGTGTAACACGGATTTATGCCCCCAATGTTAAGGGTTGGGTGATTACCGACCCATAGGACCATCATATTTTGTAGACTTTTCGGCTCCTACTTGCCAATGTAGACTTTCCGGATACTATTGGCCACTACTACGACTCATCGTTTTACCACACAAAGAATAGTAGCAAAATATGTAATGTGACTCACATTGTGCTATGCATAAATCATTTTCAAATATTGATTTTTCTGAATACTATTAATTTCAAGTTAAGGATGACCAAACAATATACATCAAACAATTACAAGAGATCATAGGAATTATTCATCAATTTTCCCTTCGATATGCTTATCTTTTATTCAGCAAACACCATATACACATACATTTATTGCACACGATATTTCATTTTTATCTTTCCTTAGTTTCTAGTGCTACTACTTACAAGCACATACAATGAAATAAATAATAAAGGAATAACTCACTCCATGGCGACCACTCCTAATCAAAGTAATCCTCCAAAAAAGAAATATTAGGTCTTCCTTCACCTAAACAAGAAGAAATACCCAAAATTGAGCATTTTCTAGAATTTCTACTTAAATTTTCTAAAGCTATCTTCTATTTGTGGTAAAAAAGGATCTGTGGAAATTTCAACTTAAAATTGCCATAATTTACTCATTTTAACTCGGAATTTCACATATTAAATATCGTTTTCTATCTACTTAAAAAGATATATCTATTTCTAAGATTATTTTTTATCATAAAAAGTCATTTTTGGTTCTCGAAACAGTAGGTATAGATTCACCACGAATTTCCCAGCCCATAAAATATAATTTTCCAAATTTTTCTTTATCCAAAAATTTCTAAACAAAAGTATTTGTTTGAGAAAATCCTTTTGATATATAAATAGACTCATATTTTATGCATGATTCTATTGGTGTTGTCTCAATAATTATTTTTTATAAAACAACTTATCTTATAGGTTTGAAAAAAAAAAATTTGAACTTTGAAAATTTTCTCTTTAAGTGGTTTGAAAGAAGACTATAAATTCTTGGATTATTATAAATAAGTGTTTTCTTCTCATATACTTATCTTCAAAGGTAATTTAATTTAAAATAAAATTTGGCCTTTTAAGTTATCTACCAATTTTGTTTCTAGTGATTGAAAAATAAAGTTTTCAAAAATTTTCTCAAGTTGTTAGTAGTACCTAATGTTTTTAAGTCGTGTTGATGGTATGTTTCCTCATCATATTTATATTCTTCTATTATTTAAAAAAAAACGAGTTTTCTATTTAAAAACTTACTTTCTTAGGTTGTTGGTAAATTTTTATTTCTCTAAGTGAGTTTCTAAACTAGTGAATTGATTTTACTTTGTCTTAAAAATTTGTCTAGTTATTGGTTTATCATGAAGTTAGTAAAAATCTTATAAATAAATTTTTAAGAAACATTGGCATAATAATGAATTATCAATGTTAATGTTGAAGTTTTCTTAGAAATTTTGAAAAGAGAGTGATGAGTTGCTTAGTTAAACATTGAAGAGCTATGCATAATATCAATGCCAAAATTTATGATGACTTATCTAAATTTTTGAAGAGAATTTAATAAAACAAAACTTTTTAAGTCTTTGAGGAAAAATCTTTCCTAAGTGATAAAATTTATTTAAGGAGAATTTAGCCTCGTTTTAAAGAAAGAACCTTTTTTTTAGACAACAACAACATGGTTATGCATGAATATGATTAGGTAGTTATATGAAAGATGAGAATAATTTATGTAAATGAAGATAGCGATATAAGAAGCAAATAAGCTATATATAAAGTCAAGTGTTGGGAACTTTAGCTTCATCAAAACTTTCCAGAACTAAGAATAGACTAATTCCAAAGAAAAGAAAAAGAAAAAAATGATAATAAGAGCAATAATAATAAGAGCATAATAGTAAAAGCATAAAAGTATAATGATATTAAAACTTATGTATGAATAAGAAGAAAAATGGACATATTGTTGCTTTCTTAACTCTCATGGGTTTAGAAAACATACATTATGGTCATGTTAAGTTACATGAACATAAAGAACAATCTAATAACAATATTATAATAGAATTTATGTATGAACAAGAACAAAGAATGAACATATTGTTACTTTCTTAACTCCTATGGGTATAGAAAACACACACTATGTTCATGCTAAGTTACATAAACATAAAGAAAAGCTTGAAAATTTACCTATTGGTTATGGAAGAAGGAGAAGAAAGTTGTTAAGAGAACTTTGTAGAGAACATTTTGGGAGAGTTTTAGTACTAAATAAAAGGTATGAAAGAAGTGGAGAGAAAGGTGATATTTATAGGGAAAAGTGAAGGGTAATTTGTGGTAATTAAAATAAATTGAAAATAAAAAAAATAGAGAGAAAGAGGGGGTGGCTCGCACTCAATCTTGGAGGGAAAGGGAGAGAGAAATTTATTTATTTATATTTTGTTAATGAAAAGTAATATATGAAAGATGGAAAGTTGTATTAGAAATGAAAATTATAAGAAAATAGGTGTGTAGGTAGTAAGAAAAATTAGAGATAGATAAATAGTAGTGAATAGTAAACAAAACAATTAAATTACCGATAGTAAGAAAAATACGCGTAACTGGGCTACATACGATATTTTCAATTATCAAAAAATTCTAAAATTTTTATTTTATGAATCCTTATATTATTACGAGTCTAATGGTGTTATCAGAATATTTTTACCGCTTTGCATGTCTAGACCCTAATTTCGATAACTGATCCTGTTCGGTTCGAAACGAACTTAATTTTAGCGAATATGATCTTTTTATATTCCGCTATATTATTATGGACTATAATCTATAATTATCTCAATTTTATTACTTAAGGATTTCAAGTGTGGGATTGCCAGACCTAGATCCTCTATAACACATTATTTTAACTTGGATGGTTATTAGGGTTTTTATTTGGTTTTCGGCCTCTGAAAATTTAATAAAACTATCAAAAAATCTAAGGGCTTATAGCCACCTCCTCATCAACTTCCACAACTTCCTCCACCCCCTCCGCAGGAGAAGAAACCTAGCCTAGAAGATCTAATGACACAGTTTATTCACAATTCTAAAGCTCGCCATCGGAACCAAGAAGCCTCTATCCATAATTTGGAAAATTAGATTGGGCAGCTTGCCAAAATGCTATCAGAAAGGCAAACCAAGTGATATGATCCTAGGATGCTAGGATACGATTTTCGTTTAACCCGCGATGAAACCCTAAACTAAAATATGGATTCTCAACCAAACTTCGCCATAGCCCATGTATAATCGAGCTAAGATCCAACTAACAATAAATAAACCCGATAATCAACACACACAAGTATGGTAAACCACGACCCTATGCATATAAGAAAGCAAGAACCTTTGGCATATGATGTAGACGCCACAATCAAAGGTAGAATTTCAATTGATAAGTTAAAATAAAGAACGCCACGGAAAAATTCCAATAAGTTCATACAAGTTCACTCAAGAACTCAAAGAGATATCTCTCAAAACCTATCATTCAAGTCTATTCTTTACAAAAGCAAAAGAACTATATTTTATAACAAAGGAAACCCTAAAAAACCTAAAAACAAATGTTGCTATCAAAACACATAAGCTGGCAAGAAAAACAAGTACGTTGGCAGCTTTCGAGGCGGCCTTAAACTGAAATAAGAGCATCAGTTCATCGACAGATTAAACCCCTATGCCGCTGGCGTAGGCCATGAAGGCCAGAAGTATTGGGCCGATGTAGGACAAAAGCCATCCAATAATGAAGCGACGATACTGGCTGTGTTAAAGACAAAGGCCGACGGTGTTCAACATATAGGCCGATGGCTTTGAGCCGGTGTAGCCCTTATTCGCCTGAAACATGTTTTGGTACATTTCATTTTCACATTGGTCCCTCTTTCTTTGGAAGGATTTGTCCTCGAATCTATGTTGCCATGAATCTCTAAAAGCCCTTGGTGCCTCTTACGAAATTGTTGCACATGTAGCTTATCTAATCTGGTCGTCTTTTATCTTTTGAATCCTACAATAAAGAAACATTCTTTCTAAGAACAGACAAAACAAGATCATTAGTTGCAACACACCTAGCAAATAACATACTCTTAACATCGCTCAATAATTTTTGAGTCTTACTCTCTGATTTTCTTTTGTCATTCCTCACCAGTGTATCACTTACAATCTTACCCTGAGCACTCGTATATTTTCCTCTCTCTTAAAGCACTTAATATCATCAGTTGATCTTCATGTGCTTCACATGGTTTAATAGGTGCTAAATTCACTTGTTGTTTGTTTAAAACAAAGGAATAGCGGTTCTTGTAGCCATCATATGTAACCCTCCTATCAAATTGCCATGGACGGCCTAAAAGAATGTGACCAACATGCGTCGGTGCTACATCCAGAGAATCTCATCCTTGTAGCTACCAATAGAAAATGCCACTAACACCCGCTTCGTCACCCGAACCTTTGGACATTCCCTAAACCATTGTAGTTTATCTGGCTTAGGATGCTTCAATGTAGGTAAATGTAGCTTTTCTACCAACAAAGTACTAGCAATATTAGTGCTGCTATCATTATCAATCATCATGCTACATACCTGATTGTTCACTAAGCATATGGTGTGAAAGATATTCTCTCTCTGCACTCCAGTTTCCTCTTTCACCTACTCAACTAAGTCTCTCTTCACAATTGCAACTAACTTTCCTTGTGTAGGTTCTTCATAACTAACATCTTCTAAGGGTGGCATATCATCATTTGAGCTCTCACTGCCAATATCACCATTATCCTTAACAACCATAATCCTCTTATTTGGACACTCAGAAGAAATACACCTAAATCCTTGGCACTTAAGACATTTAATATCACATGCTCTAGAAAAGGATTTTTCAGTCTTACCTTTAAAAGCATAATCAAACTCCTTAGCCTTCACTTTATCTTTTGATTTTGTAGCTGATTTGTGATGCTTCTAGTTTGAATTCCATGACAATCCAGATGAATCTATACTTAGATTTGACCCTATATTTCAATTGCTTCTCTACTTTAATGGCCTTGTGCAGCAGCTCCTCCATCTCCACATAATGCTACAACTCTACCACACACTAGCTATCTCTGGATTCAATCTACTAATAAACCTAGCCATAGTAGCCTCCTGATCTTCCTTCATATTGGCTTGAATTATGGCTACTTCCATCTCCTTATAGTAATCTTCAATAATCATAAAACCCTGTATCAAACTTTGTAATTTTCTGCATAAATCTCTATAGTAGTGACTAGGGATAAATCTCTTCCTCATCACCTCCTTCATCTCTTTCCAAGTACTAATACGTCTTTCCCCATACGTTCGTTTGTTATGCATAAACTGATCCCACTAGATACTTGTATAATCTGTAAACTCCACGGCGGCTAATTTCACCTTCTTCTCTTTTGAATAGGTGTGACGGTCAAATACATGCTCAACCTTTCTGATGTGCATCAATTTACTATTAATCGAAATGAGGCAGTTGAAGCGGATAAAAGGATGGTAAATCACATTGAACCCGATGAAGTTCATATAGTGAATGCTTACATTCTGCATAGTGGAAATCAACAATTCAATGTCAATCATCTTTCTGTATAGCAGAAAAACACATCGAAGGAAGCAACTAAAGGAAAGTGTACTTCATCGGCTTAAGTCAAGATGCATTAATTTTTAGTCAAATAGTCAAGATTTATTAATTTTTTTATTCTTTAGTCAAATAGTCAAAACGCATTAATTTTTAGTCAAATTTGTCTTTTTTCTTTTAATTTCCTTTTTTGGGTTTTACTTCTATAATAAATACCCCCCTGTGTATTGAGATTCATAAGTTTTTGGCATATTGATAAACTTTTCCTTTGTATTTGACTTTCAATTGTGAGAGCAAATTCAATTGCGTTCTTATCGATCTTGTGATTGTGGCAAACATCCTGTTCTTATCAATCCTTTGGATTGTGGTGAACAAACCGTGATCTCTATTTTCATGCATCATATCAGATTAGGGTTTGCGTACTCGGTTGATTGCGGTGTGTAATATCCATCGTTGAGCCGTTCATATCCTTTTATTTCCTTGCATCCAATTACAAAATCCAAAAAGATTTCAATTTTATCCGATCTGGTCAAGCCCCCAATTGAGATTACTATGTCTAGGGTTTTAGGTACATCACTTTCTCTCCCACTTTTGATACAACTCTAGATCTTTCTTGCCTTGGAAAGAAGGTATCTTCATCTTAATGTTTCCCAAATCATTGTCACTCCTACGAGCAATCTCCCTTCTTCTCCTAGTGAAATCTTCAGAATCAAATTCTTCTATAACAGGAGACTTAGTTCTACCAGATTTAGTTCTGTTAGGTAACTCTAGATTATGCAATCTCATATTCAACACCTTTAAGTAATCTTGGGCACCTTTTATAAACAATTTCATATTGACTTTAGAATTTTCTCCTCTACCACTTATGATTTTTCTTTTTTAGAAGTCTGCAATAAATCAACATTATAAACCTTAACAACAACTCAACCCTCAATTCAACCCAACAGCAACAACAACAACCAATCAATTCAAATGGAGATAGAAAGAATTAAGTGATCTTGCCAACAAATCGCGTCAAACAAACTCCACAACCTGTTTCTATGATACCAAATGATATGATCCTAGGATACTGGGATATGGATTTCGTTCGACTTGTGATGAAACCCTAAACCAAAATATGGATTCTCAACCAAACTTCGCCATACCCTAGGTATAATCGACCTAAGACCCAATGAACAATATGGAATAAACTCGATAATCAAAACACGTAAGTGTAGTAAACCACGACCCTATGCTTATAAGAAAGCAAGAACCTTTGGTATATGATGTAGACGCCACAATCGAAGGTGGGAATTTCGATTGATAAGTCAAAATAAAGAACGTCATGGAAAAATTCCTATAAGTTCATACAACTTCACTCAAGAACTCAAAGTGATATCTCTCAAAACCTATCATTCCAGTTTATTCTTTACAAAAGCAAAAGAACTATATATAATAACAAAGAAACCCTAAAAAACCTAAAAACAAATGTTGCTGTTGAAACACATAAGCTAGCAAGAAAAACAAGTACACTGGCGGCTTTCGAGGCGGCCTTAAATTGAAATTAAAATCTGGAAGCATCAGTTGACCGGCTGCTTAAAGTCCTATGCCACTGGCATAGGCCATGAAGGCCAAAAGCATTGGGCCGATGTAGGACAAAAGCCACCCAATAATGATGCGACGATGCTGGCTATGTTGAAGACAAAGGCCAATGGTGTTCGACATATAGGCTAGGGTCTTTAAGCCGGTATAGCCCCTGTTTGCCCAAAACATGTCTTGATCCATTTCGTTTTCACATCACCTAGTTCACTTCCTAGTAATACAAAAGAGAATATGAAGGAACAGGCAAAGGTTATTAGCTTGAGGAGTGGGAAGGAAGTGGAACCCAGGAAGAGAAAAGAACCAGAGGGAGAACTAATATAGGATCCTGAGGAAAAGAAGGTTTGGATAGACAAGGAACAACCCCTGAGGTAAAAACCTACACTCCTTTTAGTCCTTATTTAGCTCATCTTCATCAAGACTGAGAGAATGAACAATTTGGCAAGTTTTTAGAGCTTTTTAAACAACTCCTTATCAATATACCTTTGGTGGAGGCACTTTTTCAAATGCCTAAGTACGCCAAATTTTTGAAGGAGTTATTATCTAACAAAAGGAAA
This sequence comes from Combretum micranthum, assembly GCA_024138025.1. Taxonomy (NCBI): domain Eukaryota; kingdom Viridiplantae; phylum Streptophyta; class Magnoliopsida; order Myrtales; family Combretaceae; genus Combretum; species Combretum micranthum. The sequence continues at coordinate 801,088 of JAMXBD010000433.1, read as the reverse complement.
CTTAAAGATGTGTTTACTGCAACAATGGGGGCTAAGTGTTCAGCTATAATTCAAAAAAACTTCCAACCAAACTAAAGGATCCTAGGAGTTTTACGAACCCATGTGTTATTACATAAATTTCTATAAAGAAGGCTCTACCAAATTTAGGGGCAAGCATCAATTTAATGCCTTACTCATTCTTCAAAAAGTTAGGTTTAGTAGAACCTCATCCTACAAGAATAAGCCTACAATTAGCAGATTGATCAGTTAAATTACATAGAGGAATCATCGATTATGTGCTTGTGAAAGTGGGAAATTTTATATTTATTGTAGACTTCGTGATATTCAAGATGGGTAAAGATGGGAAAATACCTTTAATCTTGGGAAGACCTTTCCTAGCTACTGCTAGAGCCATCATTGATGTAGATGATGGGAGATTGATACTCAGAGTTGGTGATAAGGAACTAACAGTGAAGATTCCAGTAGCATTGAAACAATCCATGGTAGCTAATGATTCTTGATTTAATATTGATATTATTGATGCTTCTATGGTAGATTGCATGCAGGACATAGTATGCAAGGATGTTTTGGAGTCATGTTTAATTAGTTTAAAAGAGAATGAAGTGAGGAACCTTGAAGTGTGAGCTATGATAGCTAAATTAGAGAAGCAAGAGGAATTTACAAACAAGAAAGGGTTCGAGAAATTATCAATAGAAGCAGGAGTAAGATTAAAGCCATCTATTGAAGGCCATTAGATTTAGAGATGAAGCAACTTCCAAACTATTTGGAATATGCCTTTTTAGAGGAAAAATCTAAATTATTGGTAATCATCACCTTAGATTTAAACATGAATAGAAGAAACAACTATTATCGGTTCTCAAGAAGCATAAACAAGCAATTGCTTAGAAGATATCCGATATCAAGTGTATCAACCCCTTTTTATACTCATAAAATCCTATTGGAAGATGGAACCAGCTGTACAGCCATAAAGAAAGTTGAATCCAAATATGAAGGAGGTGGTAAAGAAGGAAGTAAACAAGATTTTGGACGCTAAGCTTATTTACCTAATTTCATACAACTTTTATGTAAGCTCGGTGCAAGTAATGCTTAAAAAGGGAAGGAAGACTATGGTCTCGGATGAAAGAAATGAACTGATCCTGATGAAGACAGTAATAGGATGGCAAGTATGTATAGATTACAAAAGACTGAATGAAGCCACTCACAAGACCATTTCCCTTTACCTTTCATCGATCGGATGCTGTAAAGGCTTGTAGGTCACATGTTCTATTGCTATTTAGATTGTATGTCCGATTACTTCCAGATGCCAATTGCTCCCGAGGATTAGGAGAAAACAATGTTCACTTGTCCTATGGCACCTATGCCTATAGGAGGATGCCCTTTGGGCTTTACAATGCACCATCTACCTTCTAAAGGTACATGTTGACCATATCTGATGATCTAGTGGAAAACATTATGGAGGTGTTTATGGATGACCTTTTCGTCTTTGGTGACTCCTTCAGCGATTGCCTCAAGAATTTGGAATAGGTTTTGACTCGCCGTGAGCAAACTAATTGGGTGCTTAACTGGGAGAAATGTCACTTCATGTGTAAGGAAGGCATAGTTCTCAGACATAAAATGTCTCACAAAGGATGGAAGTGGATTAGGCAAAAGTTGAGATTATTGCTAAACTTCCTCCTCTATTGTCAATGAAAGCAATTAGGAGTTTCCTCAATCATGCAGGTTTTTATAGGAGGTTCATAAGGGATTTTTCCAAAATCGTCCGACCTTTGACAAGGCTATTGGAAAAGGATGTACAGTTTGAGCTTAGCCAAAAATGTCTTGATGCATCCAACATCCTTAAGGAGAAGTTTACTAATGCACAGATCATGATAACTCCTAATTGGATCTTACCTTTTGAATTGACGTGTGACACAAGTGATTTTACTGTTGGGGCAGTTCTAGAACAGCAAAAGGAAAAACATTTTCAACCAATCTACTATGCCAGTAGAACTCTCAATAGCTCAAGAGAACTACACTACCACTAAGAAAGAATTACTGGTTATGGTGTTTGCCTTCGACAAGTTCCAACCTTACTTGATCTTATCAAAGGCAGTGCTTTATACTAACTGCTCTATTCTCAAATTTCTCATGTCTAAATCAGATGCGAAGCTACACCTTATCCACTAGATTCTCCTTATACAAGAGTTTCATTTGGAGATCTGAGACAAAAAGGGAACAGAGAACCTTGTAGCTGACCACTTGTCTCATTTGGAGAACCCCAATTGGAGGAAATGAAGGAAGAAGACAACAATGACGAATTCCCTGAAGAACAATTGTATGTAGTATTTGAGGTTATAGGTTCTGAAATTCCATGGTTTGCAAATTTTGCTAATTGCCTTGCTCCTAAAGTCCTCCCCAATATATGACTTCCCATGAAAAGAAGAAATTCTTTTATGAGTTGAAGTATTATTTTAGGGAGGACCCATTTCTTTTTCATCAGTGTGCAAATCAAATGATTCAACATTGTGTGTCTCATTCAGAAGGTTGGAACATTTTGCAGGCATGCCACTATGATTCTACAAGAAGCCATTACAATGCGAACCGAATGGCTCAGAAGGTTCTAGAGGCCGGGTTTTATTGGCAGACCATTTTCAAAGATCCCTATCGTCTCGTTAATATATGTGATAGATGTCAGAGAGTTGTGAATATTCTCAACGTGATGAGATTCCCCATAATTATATTATGGAACATGAAGTCTTTGATGTATGGGGCATCAACTTCATGGGACTATTCCCAACTTCTTTTGGAAACAAGTATATACTGGTGGTGGTAGATTTTGTCTCAAAGTAGGTAGAAGCCCAAGCTTTACTACTAATGATGCTTATGTAGTCAACAACTTTGTGAAAAAGTTGTTCTCAAGGTTTGGAGCCCCTAGAGCTATCATAAGCGATAAGGGGATGCATTTTTGTAATTCTCAACGTGAGAAGGTGTTAAGACGATATAAGGTGACTCATAGGATTACAATACCATACCATCCCTAAACAAGCAGGTAAATCGAGGTTTCGAATCTCGACTTGAAGAGAATATTAGAGAAGTCGGTGGAGCATCATAGGAAAGACTGGGTAGAAAAGCCAGACGATGCTATAAGCATACAAAACAGCTTATAAGACCCTTCTAGGAACCATACCATACCGTCTTGTCATGGAAAAGCCTACTATATACGGATAGAAATTGAGCACAGGGCCTATTGTGCCATTAAGCAGGTTAACTTTGACTTGGATTATACCGATATGAGGAGGAAACTTTAACTTAACGAATTGAATGAATGGAGGATGAATGCTTATGAGAACATGCAAATTTACAAGGAGAAAATGAAATGGTATCATGATAATCAAATCTACCATCCAAAACACTTTAAAGAAGAGACCAAGTACTTCTATTTAATTCTTGTTAAGACTTTTTTGGGAAAGTTAAAATCAAGATTGTTAGGACCTTTCTTGGTTAAGCAGATTTTTGCACATGGAGTTATTGAGCTAGAGCATCTAGAGAGTAGGACTTTTAAAGTAAATGGTTAGCGTTTCAAGCTTTACTTGGGAAATTAATCTGGTTTGGAAGGACGTGAGGAGTTTTGGCTCCATTCAATAGATAATTAATTAGATAATGAGAATGATGTCAAGCTAACGACATTAAATAAAGTGCTTCATGGAGGCAACCTATATTTAACTTAGGTAGGTTTTGTTTCTTTTTCTTAATTTTTTCTTCACTATCCTTATTCCTGGTTCTATAATTTTGCAGGAGTATACCCAAACTTATTGGCATTAAAGTAACTTTCAAGCTTTAAGTGTAAGGAAGATTAATTTTGTATTGTGGTTTTAAGGCAAGTGCTCATGGTGTAAAAGGTAAGTTCCCATGCAATTACATAGTATTTGAACACAAATTGTGTTCGTAATCATACACCTACACCACGACTTTTTGTGGAAAAATCTCATTCAACACGATCATCAATGCATAGCTTATTCACAAAGCTGTGTACTTTCTAGAAGCTCTCGGGTCAAGTTTTGGAACATACATGTCCAGTGTGCATAGGTCGGGCACGAGGGTTGTGTACACTCTCTCGACCCTCTTAAAAAAAATTTGCATAACCATCAAACACAACCTAGGTACGATGCTCATGCACTTTTGGAAACCCTTCTGGACATTTTTGAAGCTTTAAATGGCCACCGTACACTAGCTATGTACAAAAGGCCATGTATGCCCTACCATACTTTATACAAATACTTCTTATAAATCCAACTCTCTCATTCATTAACAAATCGTCCACTCACCACGAATTTTTTTTTTTTTTTGCTCTGTAAACTCTAACCATGACACACTATGCTTAATTCCCATTCACTCATTTTGGCTCTAGTAAGAATCTAAGGTACGTGCTTTCTTCTTCATATCTACTTTATTTACCATATATTCTTTGCCATTGGTGGATTTAGATTTTCACATCAAGATTTCTGCACCATGTCACCCTTGCACCTCTTGGGTTTTTATGATTTTTGTGTGCTATATCATGAATCTTGTATCTGGCTACTCGTAAATCACATGCATGACTAATTTTGCCAATTGATGAACCTACATTGTACAAAACTCGTGATGATTTTTCAAGAAGCTAGGGTTCATCCTTGATTTTCACTTGTCATATAAATTGGGGCTTTGTTGTTTTTCATGAAATTATTCAAGTGCTTAACATGAATATACATGTTTCATCAAGATTCATTACATGAATGATCCCAATCGTGATATCTAAGGTTTCAAAAGATGAAAATTGGGATTCTTATGATTTTAATATATGAAGTGCAAATTGATGGTTATTTTGACTAACTATCTTGTTCATAATTTGTGCCAATTTTGTACACAAGCTTATGCATGACCATTTTCATGCGGTCATGTTGAATTCCAAATTTATCACTTCATATCTCTACAAAACTATCCTACATAAGCTATGTAAGATAGCCATGTAGCTAAGAATTTCATGATTATGTACACTAAACCCATGTACTTGTGTCTGCTGAAATATTTTCATGATTTATCTTTGATGTATATAGCAAGCATTATTCATAATAACTAGGTGCTTGCAATGTCATCCTACTCTTTAAGGAGCTTATATGGCTTTAATTTTTGTTTTTTAGGAATGGGGAAGAAGGCTATTTGCATTAAGAACCCATCCCTTCTGTTAAACCATCCAGCTCCAAGAAACCTACTCCTACTCCAAAGGAGAAATCCAAATTTAGTTCCAAGAACCCCTCCCCCACATCAAGTCAATCCTCTAATTTAAAGAAGCCTGTCTCATCCCATAAGACAAAAGGTGAACCATCAAAGAAACAACAAAAGACTGAAGCGAAAGCAAGTGATGCAGCCATCTATTACCGAAGTATTTTTGAGAAGTGAGGGAGTAAAGAGAGAAAGCAAAGGCTAGCTAGTAAGCCATCTGGTGTGCATAAGTATGTTGATTGGGCATTATTAAGGAGCTATGGTATTGAAGCAAAGATCAAGCAACTCCTTGTTACTAGCCCATGGGAAACTCTCTTCAATATCCGCACTCTCGCTTACAAGGACATTACTATTAAGGTGTTCTCTACCCTTAACCTTGAGGACAAGGATTCTTCAAAAGGGGTGAATGGTTGTATATCTTTTCAAGCCTATGGGGAGTATCATAGGATAAATCTGGCAAAATTTTGTGTGTACATGGGACTATATAGTGAGGATTATATCCAAACTAAGGAATTCAAGAGCTTGCCAAATAATTAGCCATTGGGAGTCACACAATTAGAGTATTAGAAGGTGCTTTGTGGCAAGGAAATTGGGTATTTTCCTTCCAGATCTAAAGCATCTTCTCTAGAAAATGTTAATTACAGAGTAATACATTGGATGCTAGCGAACAATATTGGTGTAAGGAAGAGTAGTATAGGAGTGGTGAACAATTTCGAGTTATTCTTCATCTATATTATTGCAGCTCACTGCAAAATTAATGAAGGAGTTGAACTGGCTCATTACCTCTATATCTAGACATCAGAGCTGCGTTCAAAGCGCATATACTATGGTAGATACATCACGCAACTACTATAGGGGATGAATGTTTTTAAAGAACCAGTTGCTGGCACATCTTATATGCAAGTTACTAAGGTTACGGATGGACCTTTCGCATGATAGGGCTTGGAAAAGCTGATACAAACCCAATGTACTCCACACCTCTTTAATTTCGACATGTTAATTCTCCAGGTGCTTCTTCTTCTCAAGTGTAATCTGATGCTGAAAAGAGGTTGGATAGAATGGAGACAACAATGAGGAAAGGACGCAATAGATCTAGGAAATTTCGTGCTTACATTATTGATTTTCTTCAGAGCATTGCTAAATGCATGAAACCACCTCCTACTGATATTCCTTCTTAGCAGCTCCTTTGACAGTGATGATAGAATTTTAGCTCAAGCTACTCCACTAGCTCTAGCTACAACAAAGGGGAAAGAGAGACTCCTCAACCAAGGACACACCACAGGAGATATCATCCGAAGATAAGGAAGCAACTAGGTCAGAGGATGATGAAAGTGAAGAGGAAGATGACAATGATGAGGCTGTTGAGGATGAAAATGATGACCAAGAGGATGATGAGCAAAATGAGGATGATAAAGATGACTGATGTGCTATTTTGTCTTTGTTAATTTGTTTTTTCTTTTCAAGGACTTGTGACTAGTTTGTCAATGTTGATGTTCTACTATCTTTATCCTAAAATTTGCGCTCTGATACCAACTTAAACTATCACGCCCCGGAGGGTACCCTAAACGCGGCAGTCCGTCGCACATAATATTAAAGCTAATGAATGAAAACCTTAGTCACGCAAAAGTTTTGATATCACGTGCAAGGCGTGCTTCAAGATAGTAGGAGACTCAAAGGGTTATTACGTTTAAGCAGATAATAAAAGCATGCAAGAACTTATAAAGATAAACATGTAATAACCATTAAGATAAAAGTTGCTTACAACTTCTTAAAGGCATTCCCCCGTTCTAAAAGTCTTGCTCAAACTAAGTCATCCTCAAAACATACATGAATATAACATAAGTCTACTATAGAGATTTCTCTTAGAAGTCTACATCCAAAACTAAATATATAAACTTCTTCCAAAAACTCCTAGTAACTTTGGCTCAAACTTGACAAAAGGGGCTCCTTGGTGCCAACCACAAGTAATCAAACTGTAACAAAAAGCTATAGGGGTATAAGCAAAACTAGCTTAGTGAGATAACTCCTATATTTAAAACATTTCCATAAAACATGCAAGTATTTTAGAAAATCATATAGGAATGCATCAATCACATGAGCAAACAAAATACGCATGATTAACCGAAAACCATGTGTAGCAAGGATTTTACACCCTCCATGTCGGGGGTTGGATTATATTATCGGCCCATATGATCATCAATAGTTGCAGAATTACCGGTTCCAACTTGTCCTATAGACTTTCCGGCTCCTAATAGCCCATATAGACTTTCCGGCTCCTACTAGCCACCACTACGACTCTTTGTTTTCCTACACGAAGAATAGTAGAAAAAAATAAATGTGACTCACAATATGTTATGCATGAATCGTTTTTAATATTGGTTTATCCATTATTGTCGAGTTCAAGTTAAAGGTGACCAAAACAATATTCATCATACCATTGCAAGAAAACATAAGTTATTCATCAATTCCTCTTTCAATATACTTAGCTTTTATTCAACAACCACATTATTTAATCACGTATCCAAATCACACAATATTTATTCATTTATTTTTTTCCTTACTCTCTAGTGCTACTACTTATAAGCACAATCAAGGAAACATAATTAGTAAGGGATTAACTCACTCCATAACGATCGCTCATAGTCGAAATAATCTTCCGAGAAGGCGATATCGGTTTCTTCTTCACCTAAACAAGATGAAATACCCAAAATGAGTCTTTCATAGAATTTCTACTTTAAAAATTCTAAGTCTATCTTTAGTTCGCCATAAAATCGGATTGAACGAAGTTCCAACTTAAAATGGCCATAACTTGCTCATTTTAACTCAGAATTTCGCATATTATATGTCGTTTTCTACCTACTCGAAAAGATCTATCCATTTCTAAGGTTAATTTTACTATAAAAGGTCATTTAGGTCTTGGATTAGAATGGAACAAATCTAATACGAAAATTCCTTTCTTGAAAAACAATATTTTCTAATTCTTCCTTTACTAAGGCTTGCTTAAGTAAAACTCAAATATGTATATTTTCGAAAAGAATTCCTTATGTATATAGACTCATAATTTATGCATGAAGCTATAGGTATTGTCTTTATTTAATTTATTTTCTTAAAACAACCTTTTCTAGTGTTTTTGGAAAATTTGGATTTGTTAAACTTTACTTTATGTGGGTGAAGTAGCTTCTAAATTTTTGGATGATCAAAATCTAATATACTATATTTTGATTCTTTAGTTTATCAAAAGTGAGTTGGAAACAAAGTTTGGTCTTTTGAGGTTATCTACAAAATTTATTTCTAGGAATTGAAAAATAGATTTTCCAAAAGTTTACTTTAGTAGTACTTGATAAGTTTATTCTTTAAAAATTTATTTTCATTTTTCTGTAAGTTGATTTTCTTGAACTTATTTAGCTCTTGGTTTAGGAAGTTGGTAAAAATAGTATCAAGTTATTATCTATATATCAAGATTTCTTTTGTTATTTGAAAAGGAAATATCTTTAGACTTTGAAGAAACTTCTTTTATTAATAGTTTGAAATTTCATGATGAGTTTACATAAACTTTTAAAAGAGATTTATTTGAAAATATGTTTCTAAGTCTTTGGAAAAATGCTGATCAAATTTTATTCTTTCATCAAAAAGATTCATTTTTATTTGGACAACAACTTATTAGCCATGCATGAATATGATCATGTAGTTTATAAAAGCTAAAAATATCATAAGATAAGATAATAAAGAATATAAGAAATAAATAAGCATAATAATAATTGTCAAGTATTGGGAGCCTTAGCTTCTTCAAGGCTTCCGGGAGTAAAAATAGACTAGTCCCAAAAGAACAAGAAAATAGTTTTGACTTGATGAGGACAAGTCTAAGACTAGAAAGACTAGTCTTAAAACAACTTGAAAGTAAAAAAATTGCAATAACAAATGAGCTTATATGCTCTAAAAGATATATATATATATATAATATATATATTATAACTACATAGATATATTTAGTTACATATACATAAAAACAATATAAAGGAAAATAGATTCATGAACAAAAATAAAGTATGAACATATTGTTGCTTTCCTAACCTCCATGCGTTTAGAAAACACACATTATGTTCATACTAAGTAAATGAACATGAGGAAGACTTAAAGAAGCATTACCTATGAAAGATAACTAGAGAGAAATTTTGAGAGAACTTTTGGAGAGATTTTGAGAGAGTAATTGTAGTGTATGAAAGGTGTGAAGGAAATGGAAGGAAGAGGTGGTATTTATAGGAAAAAGTGGAGGATAATTTGTGTTAATTAAATAATTTAAAATAAAACAAATTGAGGAAAGAGGGGAGGGGGCCGACGCAATTTTGAGAGGGAGAGGAAGAGAAATTTTTTTTTTTTTTTTAATGAAAAATAAGATATGAGAGATGTGAAGTTGTATTGGAAATGAAAATTATAAGAAAATAGATGTATGGTTGTAAGGAAAGTAGAGATAGATAAATAGTGTTGAATAGTAATAAATAGTGTAATGTAAAGTAGATATGCAAATAAAGTACGGTAATAAGAAATACGCGTATAATTGCGATATCTGATATTTTTAATTACCGAAAAAATTATAAAACCGATATTTTTGAAAACCGTATATCTTTACGAGTCTAACGGTATATCCAGAATATTTTTACTATTCCAAGCCCTAGGACACGCTTTTCAAAAACTGTATCTAATCGGGCTCAAAACGAATCACGGTTTAACTAATTTGATATTTTTAAACCTTCTTATGCTATTGCGAACTATTCTACATACTAATCTCTTACTCACTTACTTAAGATTATGAACACAGGATTGTCGGATTTGAACGGTTGCATCTGACTAGGGTTTTGTTGACTTTAGGATATCCGATTAACCTTCTAATTAGGGTTTGATCTTAATCGATTGTAAAATTTTAGGGGTTTACGTTAAGAGTTAAAAGAACTACCTTCTTATCTGGAATATGCCTTTTTGGCAAGAAATTGTAAACTACCGGTGATTATATCATCGGAGCTTGATTTAAGCTAAAAAGAGAAACTTCTCTCAGTGCTTATGAAGCACAAGAGAGCAATAGCATGGAAAGTATCAGATATAGAAGGAATTAGCCCCTCCTTTTGCACGCACAAGATTTTGATGGAAGATGGATACAAGCCGATGGTGCAACCGCAAAGGAGGCTAAATCCAAAAATGAAGGAGGTAGTTAAGAAAAAAGTGGTGAAGTTGATGGACGCAGGACTTATATACCCAATTTCAGATAGTTCATGGGTAAGTCTGTTCAAGTGGTCCAAAGAAGGGGGGCATGACGATTGCACCCAATGAAAGTAATGATCTGATTCCGATGCATACAGTGACTGGTTGGAGGGTATGTATCGATTACAGGAAGCTCGATGATGCCACCCGGAAGGATCACTTCCTGTTACCGTTTATTGACCAAATGTTGGAACGGCTTGCTGGTCATGATTATTATTGCTTTTTGGATGGAATGTCCGGGCATTTTCAGATTCCTATAGCATCAGAAGATCAAGAAAAGACAACATTCACTTGCCCCTACGGTACTTTTGCATACTGTAGGATGCCATTTAGGCTATGCAATGCACCTGCGACTTTTCCAAGATGTATGTTAGCTATATTTAGGGATCTTATGGAGGATGTGATGGAAGTTTTTATGGACGATTTTTTGGTGTTTGGAAATTCGTTTGAGGAATGTTTATCCAATTTAGAGAAAGTGTTAAGGAGATGTGAAGAGATAAATTTGGTCTTGAAACTGGGAAAAGTGATATTTTATGGTACAATAAGGAACTGTACTAAGACATAAAGTGTCAAGAAGAGGCATAGAAGTAGATAAGACTAAGGTGGAAGTGATTTCTAAGTTGCCTCCTCCAACTTCTATTAAAGCGATTCGAAGCTTTCTTGGACATGCTGGTTCTACCGGAGGTTCATTAAAGATTTTTCAAAAATAGAAAGGGTATTAATAAAGTTGTTGGAAAAGGATGTCAAGTTTTGTTTTGATGATAAGTGTTTAGAAGCTTTCAATTTTCTGAAGGACAAGTTGACAAGTGCTCCTATAATGGTAGCTCCTAATTAGAATCTACCATTTGAACTCATGTGTGATGTAAGTGATTCGGCTATAGGAGCAATGGTAAGGCAAAGAATAGAAAAGCATTTCCAATCTATTTACTATGCAAGTAGGACTCTCACACCTACACAAGAGAATTATCCACTACGAAAAAGAGTTGCTTGTTATAGTGTTCGGCTTTAACAAGTTCAGGCCATATCTCATTTTATCAAAGGTGATAGTATATACTGACATTCTACGTTGAAATATCTCCTTTCTAGGTCAGATGCTAAACCAAGATTGATTAGATGGGTTTTATTGCTTCAAGAGTTTGACTTGGAAATTAGAGATAAGAAAGGAGCAAAAATTTGGCTGCGAATCATTTGTCCAGATTAAACAATCCTAATTTGGAAGAGTTAAATGAGGAAGAAATCAATGACAAGTTTCCAAAAGAGAGCCTTCATTCAATTTGTGTGGTTGAGGAACACAAAGAACCATAGTTTGCTGATATAGCAAACTATTTGGTTAGGAAAGTCCTTCCCAAAAACTTGGACCCATGCCATAAGAAAAAATTCTTCTCGGAGTTAAAATTTTATTTTTGAGAAGATCCATATTTATTCAAGAGATGTGCGGATCAAGTAATAAGGTGTTGTGTCTCACATGAGGAAGGATAGCAAATTTTGTTTCACTGCCATAATGGTCTCATTAGAGGTCATTATAATACTAACAAGATGGCAAAAAAAGTTATAGAATCAAGTTTTTATTGGCCAAGTATTTTTAATGATCTTAACTCTTTTGTTTTATCTTGTGACAGGTGCCAAAGGATTGGGAACATGTCAAAGAGAGATGAAATGCCCCAAAGGTACATTTTGGGGTGCGAAGACTTTGATGTCTAGGGGATTGACTTCATGGTTCCATTTCCGAGCTCATATGGTAACAAGTATATACTTGTAGCAGTAGATTATGTTTCATGATGGGTGGAGGCACAAGCCTTACAAACTAATGATGCTCGGGTGGTGCTCAAGTTTTTAAAGAAATTATTTTCAAGGTTTGGCACCCAAGGCATTATTTAGTGATAGGGGAACTCACTTTTGTAACAGTCAAATTGAGAAAGTGCTCAAAAGATACGGAGTTCACCATTGGCTAGCCACACCTTACCATCCTCAAACAAGTATCCAAGTTGAAGTTTCAAATAGGGAGTTAAAAAGAATATTAAAAAAGACAGTCAATCATAACAGAAAAGAATGGGCTGATAGATTAGAGGATGCTTAATGGACATAAAGGACAGCATTCAAAACTCCCTTAGGTACCACTCCTATAGATTAGTCTATGGCAAGGCATGCCATTTCCCTGTAGAAATAGAACATAAGGCATATTGGGCAATTAGAACTGTGAATTTGGATTTCGAAGCTGCAGGTAAACATAGGAAACTTCAACTAAATGAATTGGATGAATGGAGACTGGAAGCCTATGAAAACAATAGAATATACAAAGAAAAGGCAAAGAAACTTCATGATTCACATATCAAAACCCTAATAAAATTCAAGGAAGGAGATGCGGTCTTTTTATACAATTCTAGGCTAAGGCTGTTCCGGGTAAACTTAGATCTAGATGGTTTGGTCCATTTATTGTCAAGAAAATTTTTCCCTATGGTACAGTAGAGGTAACCCATTCAGACAAAGGCACTTTTAAAGTCAACGGTCAAAGGTTACGAATCTATAGGATTTGACATAGAGGAAAGTAAGAAGGAGTTGAAACTCCTTCAGGTTGACAATTGAAGGTCATATACTTAGAAATGTCGAGCTTGAGAAAATAACCAAAGCATGTATCCTTTATTATCAAGTGTTGCTTAAGATTTAGTAGAAATTTTTAGAGTTATAAGACTCATCCAATTGTTGCAATTTTTTTTTTTTATTTTGAGAGACTTTTGTTTTAATTTATTTTTTCCTATTTCTTGTTTAAATATGATAAAAATTTTATTATTATTTATTTTAAAAAAAAGCAAATAGAATGAATCACGCCCCTTTGCACGGGCAAGACATAGCAGAGGGACTTGAATCCCATCCCTCTGGTCACTCGTGATCCACTCAGTAAGGGGCAGAACAACTCTACAGCATAGATCACTCCCTTCGTGTTGCCCGTGCAAATGATCCTTGTAAACCCCGGGAATTCTCGGTAGCTAGAAAACCCCAGGAGTTGAAGACGAAACCCTAATCCGATCAGGTCGAGTTTAGTGAATGGAGCCTAGGAACCCCAAATCCGGCTTTCCATCGGTTTCATAGTAAAATAATATTTTGGAGTAAATGAATGAATTGTTGTTCCAAAGTACATTTCAAACCTTTGAAAGTTTTAAATTCGGGAATTTTTCAATTCCGGGCCCTCCCGAGCCCAATTACAGAAAAGCGTGCCCCGGCCACGGATTCAGAAAAATATTCCGGAATATTCATTAGAACCGTAATTTTATAAGGATTCCAAAAATATCAATTTCATAATTTTCCGAGCTATAAAGATTACAGTTATAGCTTTTCCCGTGTTTTCGGAACAACCGGTAAAGTAGATGTCTTGTCTACTATTCACAAGTACAACCTACACTACACACTACCCATACCCTATTCTTACATCCTTACAACTACTCATTTCAATTTTCTTTTCCAAGAAAATTTGTCTCTTAAATAATTATTACATTTATTACATTTAATTTACTAAACTACAAATTCATTTTTTTTAAACTCACACACACACACACACAAAGGAGGCCGGCGCCCCTCCCTCTTATTTCCCCCTCAATTGTATTATTTTTACTTCATTTTTATTAACTAAACCCTAATGCACTCAATATATATACTAAATTTTCTCTCTCTCTCTTCATTTTCTTCTTTCTAATTTTTTTCAAAAGGAGCAAAACCCTCTCTTCCTCTCCTCTCAAGTGCCGAGCACTCCCCTCCCCCTTCCTCTTGCCATTTCAACTTTGTTTCCTCTTCTTTCCTTCTTCAAGACCTCTTTGGTATGTATATTTAGGCCTTGTACATCCTAAATCTTGTTATGGCAAGATCATTCTTGTGTGTTTTCTCCTCTAAATCCCAATGAGCATGAGCAAGGGACATGAAAACACAACTACAAGAATCTCAAGCCATCTCAAGAAGTGGATCTAGCCTTTAAATGAGTTTTGTTTGAAATAGCAACTTGTTCATGCATATAAAGTAGTGATTTTGTGTTTATATTGTTGTTCATGCCATGAGATCCATGTTATATACATCATATGTAGTAGATCTAAGGTTTAGACATTCACCACTTTATGTACATGCATGATCATAGGTTCATTTTTGTTTATGTGCTTGTTGATCATAAAAATGAGTCTTGTTCATGTATAGAGATGTTAGATAGTATATCTCCACATATAGATGGCAAGAACATTGAAAAAGGAAGGACTTTGTTAGATATGAAAGTTGAAAATTCGGATGAAATGGAAACCCTACCCTAAAGACCTCCAAAATCAATTTTAAACTTATATTTCATAAGAAAAATGAAGGGTATGTGTAATAGACATGTTGAAGGAATTATTTTCATGAGTTTAGATGAGTTTAGGCATAATAAAAATAAGGAAAACAAGAGGTGAAGTTAGATGAAAAATGTTGACTTTAAATGTGTAGTCAAATTCGTAACTTTGTGTAATGCCTATAAACACTTAGTATTTAAGTCTAAAATGGATATTTTATAAGCTAAATGAAGTCCTTAGATAATGTATACATTGAAGCCCCAATTTTTAATGCATTAGACTAGATTTCCCTTAAGAAAAATGTAAGAAAAGAAAATTTGGAAAATTCGGATTTTTACAAAGCTTATTGAAAACATGTTTACCAAATGAAAAATGTGAATTTTTGTGCATGAATGGAGGCCATGACTATTATAGACTTTGAGAACCTATTTTAGTTAAATAATAAGTAGATTACAAGATTAAAAACCAAAGAAACCCTAAGGAGTATAATGTGGGAAATAACTTCTTAGAATTAGCCTTTATGAAACTTTCCCCAACACTTAGGAGTTCCTAAAGTTTATTACTACAAAAATCATCATGACCATGCACATATTGAGTTCATTACATGGCATACACATTAGTAGTTCATTCCTAAATCATTCATGCATGAATCACTAACTAGGAACATTTCTTATCAAAAGCAACACATTTTCAAAGTTGGATCAATTGCGGGACAGAACTGATCCCACTGTTCCGTGACCCTATTATTTTCAAAACTTGGATTTAATACTTGAATTAGATAGATCTTTCGAAGTAGATGAAGATCGATATAAAGTTTGCGAAATTCCGAGTTAAAATGACCAAGTTATGGCCGTTTTAAGTCGGAACTTCCAAATATAGCGAGAAATCCGAATTCAACTAGTCTAGATGTATAGTTTGATTTAATTACATGGTGAGAATCTCATAGGGATTATTCTTGATTGGTAGGTGATTCCGAGCAGGACGACTCTCTACCACCCGATTATTACTATTAAGGAGTTTGGTGACCCATGGCCGAGTGAGTTACTTCCACTCTCAATTAATGCTTGTGAATGTAATGTAGTGGCACTAGTGATGTAGGCAAAGATAAAAGGAATTGTACAAGCATGATGGGGTATGTGGGAATTATTTATGTTGTTGTTTGATGTGAAATGGAGCTTAAGGTATATCGAAACCGGGTGTTAAGATATTGATGTTTATAGAATCATATGATGAATGTCTGCATACTTGTTGGTCACTTAAAAGAATCGAATTAATGACTATTCGACTCCGACTATAAACTGAGTTCATTCATGTCACAATGGGGTTGGAGCATTTGCATTGGTTGGTTTTTCGTGACCCATAAAACGAATGTGAGGTTAATCGTGATCCATAAAACGAATGTGAGGTTAATCGTGATCCATAAAACGAGCTTTTAATCAGTTGACCGTGAGCTTAAACGGCGTCGTACCGCAGGATTCGTTAATCTGCTAACCCGGGATGGAGGGCGCAAGTCCATCCACATATGATTTCCGGTTGGTCATATGTTTGTTGATTTCATTTGTATGGTGCATACACTTGCTTGAATAATCACTTGTTGAATGATTGTATTAATTGCGTTATGGAAGTATTACTCACTAAGCTAGTTAGCTTACGCCCCGATAGTGTTTATCTTTTGCAGCATGAGTTTATATGGCTTAGGCCAAGACAAGCCACAGCGCAGGTACCGGAGATAGGAGTTTCCCATAGAAGTTTGATTCATTTCTTTTGTATAGACTTCCATTGGAAACTAAGGACTCTGGATGACTGTAATAGACTGTTATTCTTTTGCGGGGGAATGCCCCTTAGATTTTGTAAACCTTAAAGATTTATGCGTTTTGATTTATTATCTATGGCTAATGAATGCCTTGTTAAACTGTTAAACTCCATTTGTTGAAGTATTCTATTGTCGTAAGGAACGCTTTACATCTACTTAAGACTCCGAAGGCCCCGGTAGGGAACTCGAGAGTCTTACTTAGTATGTGGCGGACTGTTACGTTTAGGATACCCTACGGGACAGTTTAAGTTGGTATCAGAGCACTAGGTTATAAAACAAGACAATAGAATTAAAATAAACGGACCTAGAAATCTAACTACTAGGTTAAATGGAGTTAAAAACGTTTTCTTGCTGAGTCTAATTAGTAGTATTGTTTGATGTAGGTCTCTCTGGGTGAGACTAGGGAAAGGGCAAGGAATTTTACAAAAAAATGATGAAACATGGTAGAATATAGACTGAGGCTAAGAGAACTGTGTGAAGATTTTGCCTTGCCCGACATCCCCGGACCCTAGGGGAAATGTACAGGTTATGGAAGGATGGGCTGAGATATACCAGATGGGCTTCAGTAGTGGATCAATTGAGTTATGATCCTATGGGAAGAAGGAGCTGGACGAAGTTAGAGACATCTATACATTAGAGAGGATCATGGTTGATTACGGGCGTGAGCCCATGACAAGAGAAGCCATTTATCTTGAAAAGTGGAGGAAACCGAACCCCTCCAGATTTTAGGGTATGGATCCCCATAGGGCCCTTATATGTTTATGCTCATGATAACTTATTTGATCACCATGACTGGAACATAGCTGATGCATGGAATCATATCACCTGGCATGCAATCTATCTGGACATCCTCCCCCCCTGTAATTGCTCCACCTCCAGCTATGGATATAGGTATGCAGCTGAATGGAGCACCTGTGATTGAAGAGGAAGAAGAGGAGGAGGAGGAGGATCCCGAGGAGGATCCGAACTGGGAACAAAACGAGGTGCCTAGGACCCCTACCCCGCCTGTTGAACCAGAAGTGCAGGTAAACCCAGAACCCGATCCAAATTATATGGGATTTTAACCGGATGTTGGAGATACCAGAGAGTGGGAGGGTAGAACCCGAGGTAGATTCCAGGCTATGGAGAGATGTGTATGTGGAGGGTGAGAACCCACCTGTGCTTGACCTAGCAGTAGTAGAACCCGAGGCCCCAGTGCCTATGGAGACAGAGAATGTGGCAGATGAGCCTGTGAGAGAACCTGAAGTAGAGGTGAACCGCCTAGGTGAGCCCGAGATAAGAGGTGAGAGGAAGAAGTAAGCCCGCATGAGGGGCAAGGGACTGAAGAAGAAGAAGAGGAAGAAGAAAGTGAGGATCAGGAGCCTCTAGTTCGACCCGCTAGGAAGCGGAGGATGACCACCAGGGAGTATCTTAGCTTGTTCGTCCGACAGGACGATGGTGGTTCTACCAGCAGGAGGACTTCCTAGCCCGACCCCCGACAGCTCTAGTGATGATTAGAGACCGGGATGTTAGCTAACCCATAAAGTCCAAGCGGAATCCTGATTTTCTTATTTTGTAGTAGGCAATGCGGGATGCCAAATTGCCTTAGGATTTCAGGATAGTTAGTGTTTTGTTGTTCTTTTTCCCTGTATTTTGTCATGTTTTCGGGAATAGGGAAATTGATTAGAATAGGAAGGAGCTTAGCTAGCCAAATTTTGGGAACTAAAAGTTGATGTAATATTTGTATGGCTCGCTAAAGAAATGAAAAGGATCACTTTTGTTTTAAAGAAATGGAATTGTGAAAAGCACGCATCTAGTCATGATACATAAGAGAACATTAACTGCATATAGATTGCATAAGCATTCACTCATTCGCATTATGTTGTGAAATATCAATTAGTTACATATGTGTGGATTCTTCTATTTCCCTTGTGGTTCTTTTAATTATTCCTTATTTTCTTTTATGGATTGATATTTTGACTCATCTTATGACTTTATGGAGTTATGTACCTTTTTCCTTCTGAGTTTAAATTCAGATTCTTGCAACTTCTGAGCTTTGTTAATCTATTCCTTTGAAACCTAAAAACCCTAAATGTGCTAAAACTCCATTAAACATTGTGTAAACAGACGTAACCGACGAACTCGGAACCAAGGACAAGGGTCTAATAATGAAGCCGATCAACCGGCTATACAACAACCTGACCCCCAAGGAGTAGCACCCCAAAACCAACAGGGCGATGTACTAAATGCGATTGGGCAATTGGCCAATCTCTGAACACCTTCATCAGAATCAAAATCCAGTGCAGAACCCACCCAAGTCAGAGTGCTCGGGATTCAGCACCACATCCGCCGCCCGCAGATCATCGGGAAATGACTGCGGAGGCACCTGCTCCACAAGAGGAGCACTCCTATAATGTGCGGTTGCCGCCACCCCCCCCATACAGGAGACCCCACCGAAGCTCTTTACCGGACTTCATTAAGAGCAACAGGTACTTTGATGGGGCATTCGGTAAGCCGGATGAAGCTGAGGATTGGCTGGCCCAAGTGGAACGTTCTTTTGCTGCATACGAGATTCCACCTTACTTGCAGCTAGAATGGGACGTATATGTTAAGATACAATGCTCGAGTCTGGTGGGACTCCAAGAGAAGGAATTTGACCTCCCCGGCCACCTGGGAAACCTTCCGCCGGGAATTCTTGAATAATTACTTTCCCTCTAGCTTGAGGGTGAAGTATAGTGCGGACTTCCTTCATGTAAAGCAGAAAGGGAGAACGGTAGAGCAATATGAAACTGAATTTGTTCACCTGCTGCAATATGCCCCTGAATCTTTCAGGGATAGTGAGGAATTAAAGAAGCAGGTATTTCTGGGAGGCTTGGACGAAGAACTACGAATCAAGCTAGAAGAGTTTGGAGTAAGAACCTATCCCGAGATGGTAGAAAAGGCTCGAGTCATTGAAGGGGCTAGGAAAAGAAGTATCAGGAGCCCGAAAAGAGAGTATTCGGGAAGAGGCCGTTTGATGCCTCGAGCTCAGGATTCAAGGTAAACGGTACAGGCCGTACCAAGGGTTTAAAGAGGAGTCTAGCAGCAAGCCACCCAATTCAAAGCCAACGTCACATGTTGGAAATGTAAGGGACACATGCACCCAGGCAATGCCCGCATTATGAACAAGTGCTATTTTTGTGGCTGCTGCCACATGGTTTTTACATGCCCAAGAAGCTGGCAGTAACTGCTTATTTGCAAAGAGAAAGGCACTTAGCTTCCGAGAGTTCACAGCGAAAGAGCGTGGCCACCCCCCCTTCGGAGCCTCGAGTAATACCAACCCTTTGAGGTCTGGTAACAAGAGCGGAAGTCGAGCAGCTTCCGCGATGCACGGGATGAGGCTGTATAATCTGGCCAATGGATGGTGGAGGAAGACGAAGATGAGGAGTAGAGTTAGGCAGCTTGGATCAAAGCGAGAGTTTGATGGTGGCCTGGTACAGGTTAGTAACAGAAACCCTCCTAAGTTGAAATTCAGTTGTTTGAATTGAATTATTTTTAAATGGAAATTTAATATTATGGAAAGCTGGAAGTGAGACCCTATGTGGATAGCCTTAAGAATAATTTTAAGGTTCATATGTGATGGGTATTGTTGACTTCAGACATATACAAGTAAATAGCGTGGAGGCCTATGCTTTGTTTGACACGGGAGCGACCCACTCGTTCATCACCTATAGTTTGGCCAACCGACTCGGATTGCCCATAGCCACAACCATGGTTAGCCTGAGGATTAAGACCCCCACGGGGAGTGTTGTCGACCGAGATCTGATAAAAGACTGTCCATTGGAATCCTTGGTCACCACTCCAAAGCGATCTAATTGTGTGGAAATGAATAAATACGAAGTTATCCTCGGGATGAATTGGTTAAGTAAAGTAAAGGCAATAGTGGATTGCCAAAAGAGATGTATGTTTTTATTCAATCGGGAGAAAAAGTAGAATTTATGGAGAGGCCTTAGTCCCAAGAAGGATTGATCTAATTCGTTCGAGTGATGATGGAGGATGAGGAAATGATACCGATTGAGGGTGCCTTGGATGAAGGGGAAACCCGTGAGGAAAGGAATATTCCAGTGGTGAATGAATACTTGGATGTGTTCCCAGAAATTTTGCCGGGATTACCACCAAGAAGAGAAATCGACTTCGAGATTGTGTTGGCTCCAAACACTGAACCAATCTAAGCGCCATAACCGGATGGCACCGGCTGAGTTGAAGGAGCTAAAGACGCAGTTACAAGAACTTTTGGATCAGAAATTTATAAGACCAAGTGTGTCGCCATGGGGCGCACCCGTCTTATTTGTGAAGAAGAAGGACGGATCGATGAGGTTATGTATCGACTACCGGGAATTGAATAAGGTGACGATCAAAAATCGATATCCCTTACCAAGAATCGATGATTTATTTGACCAGCTACAAGGAGCTTGTGTGTTCTCACGTATTGACTTACGTTCGGGGTATCATCAGCTAAGGATTAAGCCTGAGGATGTGCCTAAGACAGCTTTTCGTACTCGTTATGGGCACTACGAGTTTTTGGTAATGTCATTTGGACTGACTAATGCACCGGCTGCATTTATGGACTTAATGAATAGAGTCTAAAAGCCGCTTTTGGATAAATGTTTAGTCTTTATAGACGACATCCTCATATATTCAAGACCAAAAGCAACATGAGGAGCTCTCCGTTGGCATTGCAAACCTTGCGAGATAACAACTGTACCCAAGCTGTCCAAATGTGACTTTTGGTTAGACAGTATCCTTCCTCGACATGTGGTAACGGTGATGGTATCAGTTGATCCCGAAAAGATCAAGGCAATAGTGGATTGGAAGCCACCACAAACCGTTACTGAAGTGAGGAGTTTCTTGGGATTGGCTGGCTATCGCAAATTTGAAGGATTTTTCAAATAGCTAAGCCGTTGACCCAATTGACTCAAAAGAACGAAAAATTCATTTGGACAGACAAGAGAGAACAAAGTTTCCAGGAGCTAAAGCGACGACTGGTCTCGGCACCGATTTTGGTTTTACCAGATCCGGAAAAGTCTTACACGTACATAGTGAAGCTTCGAGAAATGGTCTTGGATGCGTCTTGATGCAAGAACGGAAGGTCATTGCGTATGCCCTTGGCAATTGAGACCGCATGACAGAACTACCCTACGCATGACTTGGAGCTAGCTGCAGTTGTCTTTGCCTTGAAGTTATGGACATTATCTGTATGGACAACGGTGTGAGATATACACAGATCATAAAAGCTTAAATCCTGTTCACACAGAAGGAGTTGAACATGCGGCAAAGGAGGTGGTGGAATTAATAAAAGATTATGACCTGGGAATAAATTACTGTCCAGGAAGAGTGAATGCAGTCGCGGACGCCCTAAGTCGGAAGAATCATGGAGAGGTAGCCGCTTTGATTACAAGCCAGAAGGAGTTGATTAAGGAATTTGAGAAGTTAAGGATCGAGTTCACAGATCAAAGTGCTGAGCTGAGATATCTAACTTAGTGCTGGAACCAACCCTCGTGGAAAGAATCAAAGAAGCACAGAGGTACGACGAGGTGATACAAAGGATCACGGGGCTTTGGTCGCCCGTGATATGAATTGAGGAAAAAAAAATTGAACACAGCAAGAATACAACCCCCATAGTCACCCGCGATTTGAAGAAAAGTAAGGAACAACAAGGATCCCCATCCTTTGGTCACCCGTGATCTGCCGGTCATTCAATGAAATTCACTTACAACTTAAATCACTTCCTTTTGGTTGCTCATGATATATTGTCTGCTATCTAACGTTTCTAGTATCTTTTCATTTAAGTGTTGTATCATTTCGGACAAAAGACACAATTTTACTCTAAGTGTTGCACTGTTTGTCAAAAAGGATCTAAGGAGTTAAAAGAGGAGAACAAGACACTTAAGACGAGGATTGATTCATATTAGTTCTTACATAAAACACATGTTCATGTGTGGAGAGTGAGTGTGGTACCTGTTTAAGTTGGAGTGTGTTGTAATTGTGTACGATTCTGTAAGAAACTCGAGAGAGACAATCGGAATCAAGTGTTCATGTCTTGTACAATGTTTTGTTTAGAGTAATTGAAAGGGGTTTTCTTTGCTTTACTTTGTTATGATGTTTTGTTCTTGTTTATGTATGAAATTTGTATTTTTTATCATATTTGTATCATGAGTGAGTAGATTTTGGGGTAACGAAGTCATATTAGCATGTACTGTGCATTTAATTGTGAGTAGTCCTCTTAATCATGAATTTCTAATAATAGAACTTCACAAAAGTTAGGGAAATGTAGTGCACAGCATTTCCCTACATCAGATATTGATGGAGAATGTTGAGAAACAATTCCATTGAGTAGATCTACGTTACTAAAACAAATTACTCCTGTTAATAGAGATATTATTAGGAAGTCTGCTGCGTGTTTTAGAGAATTGAAGGATAATATAAGCTTTTATTGCAATTCGGAGTTTTCTATGTGCTTATAACAGATTTTAGTAGATACAATTAGAATTAGAATTGGTTTATTATGAGAATAATGATCATGAGTTAAGAATTCTACAGAAAAGTGATTAAAAGGATGAATTAACTTTAAATCATGTTAATATGATAGAGTAATCCTGTTGTTTATCTTATCCATAATTGTGTTAAAGATTTATTCTATATAGTATTTTGGTGAAATCTTATAATTAGTTTATATTAGTTAAATAGTATAGGTTAAATACATTAAGACCCGAGTAATCTATTGCTTGATAATAATAAAAAGCATGAATAATAGTACTTGTTGGTGACCCCAAGGAGTATGACCCTATAAATCATTTCCTATACTACAATTGATGCACTTACCTAGCGTTAAACTAGATCATAGGAAACAATAATAGGAATTAATTTATTAAACTCAATCAAGTTTAAGAAAACGCATACCATTGGAGAGCGAAAGGATAGGGCCTAATCGGTTCTTAATAAACTCTCTTTAGTCAGGTCATAAACGTCTCTAGCCATTGCTTTAGCAGGGTTCGAGATTTAGTGGCTTATTAACGTAAGCTTCTGGGATAAGCCTAGACCAAACACCAAATGAGTTTCTTGCCATTTCCTAATCTACAAATCACAAAGGAAAAATGATACAAGAAAGTCTTTTAAAAAATTACAAGGAAATCTTTTACTTCTTTTTTTTATATTTAAAGGAAATTTTTTATAGAATTTCTAATTCTTAAAATAATTCTCCAAGTTTTTTCTTTATTTCAAGATTCCTTTTTGTTTTTAGGTGCCACAACACTTGATCATCACGCTTTATTTTGTGAAAAAAAATTAGGTGGGCTCTAAAGGTCCTCCCGACTTAATGGAATAAGATCATGTTAAATAGAGCAGGGGATTCCTTTTACAGAATTTCTAACTCTTAAAATAATTCCAACTTTTTTTCTTTATTTTAAAAAATTCCTTTTTCTTTTTAGGTGCCACGACACTTGATCATCATCCTCTATTTAGTGAATGAAAATTTGGTGGACTCTAAAGGTCCCCGCAATTTAATGGTTAAGATCACGCTAAATAGAGTGGGGGGCTAATTCGTACTTCAAACGTTGGATTGCTATAACACCCGAAGCCTACCAGGGCCCTCCATTCTAGGCTTTTAAGCTAGCCTAGTTCTAACCACATCTAACATACATACATATCATTTTCAAAAACAATCCCTCCCAAAACATATCAAGTGCCCATTTGGGCTTTTGGTTCTCTTCACCACTTTAAAGAAAATATTAGTACAACTATTTATAAGAGCTGTACAAAACATATACAAAATAATTTACTGAAAATGAAACATTAAAGGAATAATCATTTGATTTAAGAATTTTTAGGTGGTTATCCCTCTTATGAACAAGTATCCCTAGTGGAGTTGTCAAGGTGTCAATGCTAGATTTTTTATTTTTTAGTTTGATTTCTTTTAATTCCATTCATATCAAACCCTAACCCATTTGATACAACTCTCGACTAGGAATTAAAATAAATTTGAATTTTATAAGAAACATTAGCCGTTGCCACAAGACTAAAGTCTGGAAAAAAATGTAAGTTAGAATGAATTAGTCGATTGATCCTAACTTAGCTACTGATTTGTAAAAATTGATTTTTAGAAATAACTAGAATTCTATGGGTTCCGAGGCTATCCTATTAAAACATAAATGGTTACCGCTTTAATTCATTAATCAAACTATTATTCCTTTAACATTGGCATTCAAAATATTTACAAAGCGATAAATTCAATTATGATAATATTTACAAGACAAAAGACTATATTACAAGCATTCAATTTTCTTTGCAAAACTATATTATTTGAATGCTAATTTAATTAGTATTTACAAGATAACATGTATATTGTAAACACCTCACTTATTTTGCAATGCTATATAATTTAAATTCTAGTTCAGTTAATATTTATAGGAGAAAATAAACAAATTTTCATTTTTTAAATCGCCTTAAAGGTGTCTATATGCTCACTAATCAGGATTAGACAGCACGTAGTTCTTTTAAGAAAACATTAGTGGGTTGGTTATTTTTAAATTTTGAACTCTTTAAATATAAGTTAGTTATTTTTTATTATTTTGATAAAAAGGCAAGTCTTTAAATAATGAATCCTATAATACTATCAAATTCACATTTTATTTTAGACAACAGGGTTTTCTAAGTGATAAGATCTTTATTGTTAATTTTTTTCATTTACAATATGCTATTTATTATTATTGTTGCTATTGTCATTGTCGTCGTCGTCGTTTTATTTTTCAAATTATTTGTTATTTCTATATATTATTATCTTTTTATATATTTCAATATTAATATTTCCTCTAAATCATTTCAACATATTGTATTATCAATTCTTATTATTCCCCTCTTATCTACTTATTTATTATTTATTATTTTTATATATTTTACATTTTTTCCTCTTTTCCATTTTTTCAATTATTTTATTATTAAATTAATTTAACTAATTAAGAGGAGAAAACTTACATTGTCATAGATTTGGAGCATGGGTAAAGGTACGGGTCGGACTCTGATCTAGGTCAAGTCCAGATGTATATATTCGAAATGCAGATTAAAGACAAGAGGAGGCAGCCAACGGATCGGATTCTACAATTTCGAGGGTCTACGACGGCGACGATTTGATCAGAAAGGTCGAACTTAGCCTTAGGAGCACTCAAATGGTGGTTATTCGTCGATGGCAACATCGGTGTTGTGGTGTTCGTCAGAGATGACTCCGGCAACTTCAAACGTAGTCTAAGCTACAACATTAAAGCTTGCAACGTCAAAAAACTTAGTTGTAGGATCATTTTACAAAACACGAAGTCAAAGTTTTTAAAAATTTATAAAATACTAATAAGTTCTATTTAACTTCTGTTGCAATCACCAGCATAAGAAAACGCACCTACCGAAGTAGCATAGAAATTATGAGATCATATTCCTTGGGGATTGTTAGCATCTACCATACTCACTTTCCGTCTATTATTAGCTAAAGAAAGATTTAGAAGAACATAGTAAAGATAAAAACTTATGCTAAGTATAAGACTAATTATATACATGTTTTCAAGAAAAAGTAAGGATATTAGGATTTGCTTCACCAATTCCTTATTATGTGATTTCTCAAAAAACTCAGAGAGTTGTTTGATGGGTGTAGTTACACTGTCGGATTTACTAAGGTAAGCTAAAACCTCTTCAGGTCAAAAACTTTAGATCAAGGTTAGACCATCAGAAACTCTTCATAAGTTATCAACAAGCTAATTCCGCATAAATATTAAGAATCCTTTAATTAAAACCCAATTTAATAAACTTAAAATCAAGTGATAGAAAGTTTCACCATCCCTGTCTTTAGGTGATTATGAGTAACTTCATTAGCAGCTCAGATCTATTCAAAAGAATGATCTTTTAATTTATTCAGTTGAAATCAAACATGGATCTTAAAAGGTGCATTATGCAATTAGACCCACGAAATTAAGTTTTAACTACTAATTACAAATACCCATTCAATATTCAATTAAAAAGCATTTGAAATCTCATGAATTAGGGTTTAGATTCACGAACTCAAAGTGAAAATGATTTTTTATCCATATATGTAAACATTAAGAATAGATTCAAGAGAAATAAAATGAAATTAAAGATGAAAATTATAGATTAAACACAAAAATCTTGTAAGAAGAAATTTCGGGTTTAGTATGAATTTACCTAAAAAACACAAATTTCTAGCGTAAAGAAAGATTTCTCTTATTGAAAAATCTCTCACTACTCTATACTGTGTTAGGAATTAGTTACATATGTGACAATACGTTATTGCCCATCTATGCATGTTTATTTATAATGACAAGGCATAGAAATCATGGAGATTTTATTCGCTGATGTGGCATATTCTTTATAATGAAATATGTCATATTCTAGTAAGTGAGGGCAGGTAGCAGGCACATGACAAGGTCACTTTTCGTGGCCTGGATCGCAAGCTTGAAAGTTGGCCGAGATCTAAGCTGTGTTTTTTCTTTAGAAGCACGATCTAAGGTCAATTTAAACCATAGGTGGAATCACAGATGCGATTCTTGGGCATGATTAGCATATATCAAGGTGTTGTTGTCTCGGTGTAAACCACAGGCAAATTGAAGGTGCGGCTCAAGGCATAATTTGTACTTTTGCCTTGTTTTCTTGCCCTCGTTTGGGGTCTTTGGCAACCGCAGTTGAGTCTGTCTTTAAACAATGTTGTTATTTTGCTCCAATCTTGATTCAAATCATTTTGTTTCTTCTTTTTATGATCTTAAGAGCTGGAAAACAACATTTGAACCATATAAGCACAAAATCATAGGAATTTTCCTAAAAATGAATCACATTGAGCATTATTTCCTATGAATAGAATAGAGTATAAAAAACGTATCAAATTCTCCCACACTTAATCCTTTGCTTGTCATCGAGTAAAGCATCATTTTTGAACAACAAGGCAAAGCTTCTTGAATAGGAAAATAAATCATGAATGGAATTTGACCAGATCAGTTAAGTTCAATCACCACTAAACTTAACACTCTATTGCAAAATTAACTTCAGACAATCCTACTATGTCACATGTTAAAGTTACTTTTGTTAAAATTACTAGATTTATCTATGTAGATTAGCCTTTACCTTCAATGTTTATTGCGGAATATAAAGTAAAAATTATTCAAAAGATCAAACAAAATAAGAGGGACTCAATTAATTTTATCCCATTATATTTAAAAGTATACAATCACTTAATTATCTCTCTAAGCATTACACTTAAGAATGAGGACATACACATTAATTTATCATCTGAATTATTTTCCTTATTTGTGCTTTCATTTCATTTTCATTCATTAATTATATACTTAAAAGTTGCAAAACGGAATGTTTTTGTCTTCTTCTTTTCTTTTACCTCAAGAGGGATTTTGCCCCTATCAATTCGCTTCTCTTTTTTTTTTTTAGGCTTATTTAAAATTGATAGAGAAGTCAAGAAGTTGCTCTTATGAGGAACCAGTCCCTGCTCATATCAACCATAAGCACATGGTAATTTAAATTTTAATTCTTAATTTTAATGTAGCACAAGGAAAATTCATCAAGTTAAAAGTATCACTTGAACATTCACTAAAGACTATAAAGCTCTCAAAATGCCTATATGGAAAGCATACAGGTCATTTAAGCTTTTAACAATTAATTGAGTAGCCTTACTAGGGAACTTGAGTTAATTTCAACTCTAAATTCTCAACTTAAAAAACAACTGAAACTACTCCGCTTGGATAGCATAGAGTCATTTTAACATAGTAAGTTAACCCAAAAGCAAGGTGATGTTGTTAAAAATAAGTTCAATTTAGTTATTTGGTGATTTTTGTCTCAAAATTTTGAAAAATTTTGGTCAATTTTTTAGCCATTTCATTATTTTTCTATAATTATGGAGAAAAATTTATCAATCATGTGTAGTTTCTCTACTTTTAACAAATTATTATTATTAGTCTCAACTCTTAATCTTGCTTAATTTCTTCCTTAGTCCCTTTCCCCATACTTAAATTGAACATTGTCCTCATTGTCTAAAATTTGACAAATCAGACAGGGGAATAAAGTAAAAGTGCAAAGCAAGGTTGGGAGATTAGAAGTTTAAAGAACTTCTCTGTTTAGAGATGCGGGATGAGAACATGTTTGAGACCGCATGCTTGGTTGCTTTCTTGATTACAGATGTTTAAGATTAAGGCAAATAGGGCAAAATTAGTAGTAACCGTAAACTTGATTTGAGTTGTAGTTGAAACCGAGATAAAATTTCCTAAGTCATTAATTTATTCGTGACCTAAAATATATTACAACTAAACTAAGCTTAATAAAAAGGACCCTACATCAAGTCATGTTTATTTTGCCACAAAGAATTTGAATTATTTCAGAAAGAATTTAAAGAATAAAAATAACTAAAAAGAATAATAAATAAAGAATTGAAGAAAATGACTAAGAATATAATGAATCTATTTCTAAGCTTAGATAAAGAATGTCAAAGAATATTAAACAATATCAAGAATTGTGAGTATTATAAAAAGAATATAAAAAAAATTAATTAAGGGAGCATGGTAGTTTTAGTCCTCTTCTCCAAGCCAATATCGCCAACTCTTGCTCCCTTCTCTTCTTCTCCCTCTAGCTGCTTTTCTATCCCTAGGTGCTCTAGTACCTCTACTTGTCCTCTAAACTCTTGGGGCTACATTTTCTCTTCTTTACCCTGTAAGTATACCACCAGTTGGTATAGTCCTTGTATTGCTGCTCCTGGCCCTTCTTTTTAGAGCTTCTCTTAAAGTACCAGCCTCCTTCTTCCTCCATTATGCGGATTTCCTCTTGTTTATGTGCTTCTTCTTCAAGCTATTGTTGTAACTATAAGGCATATAGATAGTCACTCTTCTCTATATCTATCATGCCTACAGCGTTTTGCATATAGCTTTTCATTTCTGCAGCTTGTCTTTCTTTGAAATATGCTTCTTTTTGTTTTCTTTCTTCCTCTTGTGTCCTCCTCCTTTCTTCCTCTGTTGTTAGGCAAGTGCTCTTTCTTTGATTTTTCTCTCTTTAGCTTCTTTAATTGCTAAGAGCTCTTTTCTGCTTCTCTTGCCTAACTTTTGAAGCTTTATCTCTTTCTTCTTTGCCGCTTCACTAACTTTTTCCATAGGAGGCTCCTTAGTAATTTTATGAGGAGCTAGTGTAATCTTCAAGAAATTCACCATAACATAGGAGTAGTAGTAGTAGCAGAATTGACAATAAATAGAGAATTTATGAGTGATCAAAAACCTTAGATTGAAATTATGAATAGTCATGAGCTCAATAATAGCTTAAAACATGAATGGAAATTTTTCTAGTAATAAAAAATATCAAAGACAAGATTTCATATCTCAAATCAGTAACTCAACTAGTAATCATAATTAACCTTAGATCTCAAGTGCAATAAAAAACAATTAATTTATAGAATCTATTGGTTATAAAATAATAGTTTAAAGATGAATCGTTAGGGTTACAAAATACGCGATAGGACCAAAAACATATCGATATCTAAAAATTTAGACTTCAAATAAAGTTTGGATTTTACAAACATTAATTACAAAATTCCAAGTCTAGCGATTTTAAAACCTTAATTTAACTTTTAAAAACTTTAATCGTATAGATAAAAAAACTAAAAATACTCAATTGCATAAACTTTAAACTCTTGATTTTAACTCAAGCATAATCTAAGATATATGTAGAGGCCTTAGATGAGTTCTTAAAGATGTTTTCTTAAACTAACTAGTACATTTAGACACATATGATCAAATAAACTACGTTATAGTTTACACAATAGACATTTAGGGGTCATAAGCTTCTCGAATGAAATTAACATGTGATATTTTCCTATTAAGAAGTTTTGAACTATCCTAAGAGGAGGGAGAAAGAGATGGCGCCACCTTTCTTATGGGAGTGTACAAAAGATCTTCAAATCTAAGTGTTGACTCATGACAATGACCTTACTTCTAAATCTAGATAAAATCCTTGCATTAATGATTCAAAATACCCAAAACCAACATGAAAAATCTTCTTCTTTCCCATCAAAACGTGAGTCATAAGGGAATGAATTAAGACACAAATCAACATCAAGTATATTCCTAATATATCATGAAATATCCTCAATATCTCTTCATTAAGTAACATTAATGAGCAAGCCAAAAATCTATACTCTAGAGGACCCCAGATTACCCTTACTGTGCCATGCAAACCATTACATATCATCACGGCCCCTCAACATCACAAAATATCTTATATCTTTATCCAATCAAAATGAATCTTATCAATTAATACACATAATGAACAAACAAACAAACAAGGATAATTAAACCCTTGTATTGTTGTGAGCCTTGCTTTGTGCATAAAAGAAAAATCGAACCCCTAAGAATCAATCGACATCACTTTCAAAAAGGAAGCTTTAAGTGAAAAGAACTCCCTCATTTGCACAAACCCAAATCGTGGGCTCTATAAACGCATATACCCCACCTACCTTTTCAACTAAACAATACAAATGATCCATTTTCCAAGCATCAAAACATAATAGAGCTTTTAATTCATAGGACCACAAGTTAAGGTAAGGAATTATCTTAATCAATAGATTATATCAAGAATTCCATTAACTCATTTTCCTTACTCTTTTCCTAGGTTTCGGGTCACTATAAAGAGAGGGAATATCCATCTCAATCTCTATTCCATCAAGGTAAAATCTATACGTATTTAAGTCTATACTATGTCCATGAATGTAATTTGAAATAAAGTCTAGACTACACTGAGTTTTATAATCATAAAATATGACCTATGAAGTAAAATGTAGCTAATAGTAGCATGAGTATATCTAAAGAAGGTTTTGAACCTATAACAATCTTATATGTTGTAATGCGTATTCAAGCAGTTTAGACTCTTGATAAAATGACATTATAAGTAGAAATAAGACTAAGAAGCCAAACAAACTAATGAAACCCTATGAATAGATCCCCATACCGCACGACTCATATAGAATTAAGGAAAAAAATTGAACTTAACTCAATAGATTAAATCATGATTAGTTATATGAAACTATAAATAGGTGCAATCAAATGAATAAGATCAATATTGAACCCATATACATACTTATAGCCCCCGACATGCTTAGCAATTTAAGGTTACAAAGCTTAAATGAATATAAACCTAAGAAATCTCAATCAAAAGTAATCAAGATAATCAAAGATATGAACTTAGAATAAAGACCAAGAGAAGCAAAATGAAAATAAAATTAAACATATATTTCGGTGAAATAGGGATTAAGGAACTAGAAATGAATTTAATTCTCAAAAACTATTAACAAAGATACTAAATAAGGAATTAAACTTAAAACAAAGATCATAAACTCAAAATAAGAAGTTTAGATACAATAGGGTACTTCTCGAATTCTATAGTATGAAGAGAATAATAATCACAACTTAAACAAACCAAATGGATCATTAGATAGTACTCAAAGCAAGCTTTCCAACACCTATTTATACGTAAAAATCTAAGTTAAAATGAGTATTGTAGGCTTAGTTGAAGATTACATAACAAAAACTGATATTTGAAATCGTTTAAGGTACTTTTCCTAAGAAAAGTTCATTATTACGAATTCTATAATAACTTTAGGAAGTACTAGACTCTATGAGCTTTGAAATGACTATTCATATGATAAAATTGGAGACAATAAGATTAAAAAAATAAAACCGAATTTAAGACACTTAAGCATCGATAAAACATATTACATAGTTTGTATGTAATAACAAATGCTTTTTAATTCTCTTATAGGTGAAATTGATCTAATAGGAGAATTCCCAACGAATTATTACGATTAAGGCAAGATGATCAGGTGAGTGATTCATATGTATTACACTGTTTGTGTTTGTAGCTTAGTTGCATCTGTAATAACTTAATTGAATGAAATTGTTATGATTATAGGGTTAGGATTATTGCATGATTTGTGGTGTATGCAGTTGATGCTAAAATTATGCCATTATAAGTGATAATTGAAATGCCTGTGAATAATGATTGAAGCATATTGATTATTGTATGTGACTTGCTTGATCACCTAAAAGGTTGAATTAAAACTATAAGGCCTTTAAATTAAACAATCATGCATTGCACAATTTGCATATAATGCATAAAAGGTGTGATAGCTCGCTACATGTTAGTATTTTGGTTCTCTAATAAAGCTTAATTTTTCTAGATAAATTATTCCTAGTTCTACGTAAGGTTACCTTTGCTTCATTTGATTCCATAGGAACTAACTAGCAAATGAAGGAATACCGCCTGTGATATCGGCATAATATGACTAACACTTAATGGAGTTTCTAAGTTCTAAAGGAAATTGAGTGTTAAAAATACACATAAAACAAAGTGATAAGTAATGTAAGATTGGTTGTTGTTTCTAGTGTTCTTAGTCTCTTCTAGGCGAGTGGGTCATTGAGATTTGGTTCCTTCAATCCCGATGCGAAGGCGTAAATCTCCATCTTGTTTGATTCTGGATTGTCCAAGCTTGTAATTGAGCATATGTTTGATTGATACATGGCATATGATTATTAATACAATTGCTTGATATTTGCTTGATATGTAATATAATCTAGTTACTTCCTTGAGCCATGGTTATGCTCACATTCCTATAGATTTTTTAGGGTTCTCCTATGATCTTGGCTTGTGCCTTCTAGAAGCTTTGCACCAATAAAGATCCAAAGCTATAAGGAAATGGGTTTGGGCAAGAGATTTTTAAGGTGGTTGTAGTAGTAAATCTTAGATCGTTAAATTATGTTCTTAAGACTTTAAGTTTACAGAACTATTCTGTAATATCTATTGTCCAGACTTCGAAGTGTAGTTTTATTTCTCTATTATTATTTGACTTATATATATATATCATTTCTTATCAAGCAATCGAAAGATCTTGTTTTATAGGTCACCTTCCTTAGAGTAACTAGTTGTATTGTACAATATTCTATCTTACTTATAGTACAATACAACTAGGGTAACTTTTAGGGCATGGCAACTAGTGCTTTAAGGTAATCCTTTGAGCTTTTAGTTATCGGGGCTCTAATAGTAAGGTGATCATTGTCATCATTCTCACTAAAGAGCGGGATGTCACTCCCGTTCTCTTCTACTTGTTTTTCTTCCACTGCTCCTTTAAGTTTGTGGGTTGCTTTTCTCTCTTTAGAGAAGACTAAGCTTTATGCTAATTCAGCATCTGAAAGCTTTTGTCTCCTAAGCTTTTTCCAAATTCTATTCTGTTTAAGCATTGCCCCTATTTTGTGATCGTTGGCTTCTCTCTTAGCCCTTTTCTTAATCATCTCTTATACATCTTTATTAGCCCTATGCTTTTCTTCATCTTTAGCAGCTATCTCCGCTTGAAGCTCATAGAATTCATCATCTCCTAGCAGTTGGTATATTTCCTTGGGCTCTTCACTCAGGTTAATGCCACAAGGAACTATGCCATTGCCTTCTTCTTCTACAAAGGCAATGGGGGTGGACTTTTCAGATGTAGGAGCAGTTTTGGTAATGGCTTCCATGTCTTTTTTCTCCAAAAACACTTAAGGTATGAGGAACTACAACCCACCTCTTTCTGCAAATTGGTCTCCTCTTGGCACATCTTTTAATTCTCTTACCCATCTTTTTGTATAGTATGCGCACATGTTGAGTTGAGGGAATAGGTCTTCCCCTTTTTTCTTGTTGCTGGTGACATGGTCATTTTGGTGTAGCTCTTTTCCTTATCCTTTCATAAAATTCTACATCTGAAGCTTCTCCTTAGGGCACATCAACGATTGTCACTGCCCCTTCGACCACTATCTTTGCAACATCTTTATAGATAATGTCAAAAATTTCTTCTTCTACTGCTAATTCTCTTTGCATCTTATCATCATTATCAACCTTTTCATCTGTTACAACATTAAGGTTAATACCACCCGAAACTATGGCATTGCTTTTATCTTGTCTATCTACCTCACCTCCTATTTCTTCTTTAACTCTCTCTACCAAGCCATCAAGCTGCAAGGGGTCATACTCTTCATCAGAGGGTTCATCTCTAATAATTAGTTTTCTTCTCTTTGGAACTAACCCCTTGGTTTTTCTTTTAAAGGCCTTGGGTACTGTAACCCCCAAGTTTTTCCATGAGTAGATTTAAAGAATAGATTTAAATTAATGAAGTTTTAATATAAAAGTTGAGTGAATGGTATGATTGGTAGATTTAAGTATAATAATAAGCTTATGATGAATTAAATGAAATAAGAAAATTCAACAATTTTAATTGATCTATTTCAAATTATTTAACAATAATTTTATTTTTAAGAACTATTAGGAATTTGAATTTTCAAAACATAATCTCTAAATTATGAGAAACATAATTATAGTTTCCATAAGAGAAATTTTCTATTTAACTGAATCCATAATCTAAGCTAATGAAACTTTGCATTAATTTCACATTGTTGGTTCTTATTCTTGTAGAGGCCCAATTTGTATGTAACAAAAGTTAAGCTCAATCTTGCAAAGCTTGCCAATTTAAGCCCATTTAACCCTACCATAATAACATATACTCACACACGCAAAATCAGTTTTAATAAGCCTCAAAAGTCAAATTCACATTGGCTAATTTTGAGATAAATATCAACTTAATTAAGCCAAAAATGATCTCTTCTACTTCTTTTTAGCAGACACGCACACACACACGCACACACTCCATAATTTTACTTCATCATTTTCTCTCCTAAAGTTCTTTTAAAATCCATTTCAAGTACAAATCAACAAGTCAAGACTCTTTTAAGTAAGTTATTGCTTCTCTTTGCCTTGTCAATCTTGAGATGTGAATGCTTTTGTTTAGAGTTAATATTTCTTAGTGGTGGAAAGGAAGTTGTTGATGATGTTGAAGTTAGATAAGTGAGAGCTAAGTGAAGAAATTGATAGTCCAAGTCTTAAATCTTTGATTTGATGGACTATTGTTGGTTGGAAAGAAATGAAGTTGTATATGGATGGTTATTGATGTTGATGTTAGGAATGGCTAAGTGTAAGGCATTATGATACTAAAAGAGATGAATTTGTATCTTTTATAGTGATGTTATAGTGTTTTGTTTGGCAACAAGTTCTTTGAAGTTGGTTAAAATGTGTAAAATCTTGGAGTTAAGAAGTAAGTTTCATCGTATTTTGACATGGGGCATAGTGGAGGGTGTGGCACATTTTGTGTGCCATTTTGGGTTGATACGCCCCTCCATATGGGGCATATCAAGGGGCATGGTAGCCCCTTTGCCCAACCTAGTCGAATACAAGTATAGGGCGTAGTAGCCCCTATCCTTTGGTCTATTTCACATACCCTTCCATATGGGGCGTAGTGAGGGGCATATGGATCTCTACCCCCCCCCCCCCCCCCCCCCCCCCCCCACCCCCCCCCCCCCCCCCCCCCCCCCCCCCCCCCCCCCTCCCCCCCCCCTCTTTTGATCTTAAATGTAATTTATGCTTCCTTTTCATGAGTAATCCTTAGTAAATGAGTCTTTATCTTACAAGAATCTTAAATGAAGACCTAGATTTCCCAAGTGATTATTAAGATGATTGAGGTGATATGCAAAGGTGAGTAACTTGAATCTTTTCACATTGCTTGTGATTGTAAAGTAGTGGAACATAGTAAAATATAATTGAAATAGATCAAATGCATGAGGTTGGGAAATCTTGTATGCTATGTCTGTTATGAATAAATTACAAATTCTAATGTTCAAAGTGACAATTACTTGCTTGATAATGATTAGGTAGCTTGAACTGATGATTGTCTAAAAAGGAAGTGACCACTAAATAATACGAGATAAAACTTTCCAGAGCTTTAAAATTAAACAGCCATGCATTACACGACATCATATTTGTATTAATATGGTACTCATGTCACGTATTAATATTTCAATTTTGTGGTAATGCTTTGATGAATCCAGTAAATCTGGTTAAAGTTTATTACCATAGGGTTGTCAGCTTCACAAAAACTATGTAGGCAATGAAGGAGGTCGCTTGTGTTAGAGTTAATTTTAGAGTATTAATACTTAGTAGGGATTTCCAAGTTCTAAATGAAGTAAAGATATATGTGTTGTATTATTTACAAATAATAAATTAATTTGAAAATAGTTCTCCTTCTTTAGTTTTTGAATTCTCATAGATATGAATTATTTAACTAATCCTTCAAACCCCAAGGAGGGCGTAAATCTCTATAGGTTTAGATTGCGATCATCCAAATCATGTTTGTTACATATGTTTGATTGATACATTCCATATGCTTGTTAATCAAATCTTCATTTATGTTAATGAACTATGTTAAGATTCTGTTATTCACTGAGCGTGTTATGCTCACGCTCCTTTGGGCTGTTGTTTACAAGAATTTAAGCAAGACAACTTGGACTAAGATGAAGTATAGGAGTAGTGTAGAAAGTAAAGCTATGTATTTGTGTTTAAGTAAGGAAAACATTCTTATGTAATAAAGACCTAGAGTTAATGTTTGTAATTATATAAGTTTTGTGAATGTAATCTCCTGTATATCCTTGTGGTATATGTTTATGTGTTGTCCTTGGAGATAAAGTTGTAAGCTTATGTGATGACCTTGGATTTTTGTAAAGTTTTTTATATACGGCTTATATATATATATTATTTTTCTTATTCTAACAACTTTCGATCATGTTATATCTATCCACACCACGAGGCATGTTAGTTGTACAGTACTCACGTAACTTCCTAAAGGCCTCAGTTAGTTATATGATGTATCGTTACTACTAGAATACCCTGTGGGAGTATGATAGGTAGAGGTTTAATTGGAAGGTTTAGCTGGTGTTGTTCTGTAGATTGTGGTTGGGGGATGGGAATTAGAACAGATTTTGGAATAGGTTCAAGCACTAGAGGGTTAGGGGATTGTTTTTATTGTTAGGTTTGTGTTAAAAGAGTGGAATCATTGTCCCCACTTGGAAAATGAGTAGGTGACTTAGCCATCCTAACTTCTGGTGGTTGTTCTTTTATAGGGGAAGGTTATGTTTAAGGTAGGCTTTGTGTTTAGACTTATTGTGGGAGGATAATTGTGTTTGTATGTGTATAGAAGAGGGTATGCATATAGAAGGTGAGGAAAGCCTAGTATCATTGTTATCATCACTAACTCAGCTAAGGTGGGTTCAGGGTTTATTCTTTTAGACTGCTTGGGTTGTGGGTAAGGGGCATGGGTAAGCATCTCCATTAGCTTCTTCATATCCCTCTTCAAGGCACCCACATCTTTATCATACTTCTGCTCAAATGCAGCTAGCTTCTCCTTCAATTCCCTCAGTTCACTCTCTAATTTATTGAAGCTAGCTGCAGAATAGTGGGTTGGAGCTTGTTGTGCAGGCACAAAGGGGGGGTAGTTCTTCCTATGCTGGTGCAGCAATTGCTTCTTCAGTATTTTAGGCCATCACCTCAAGTTCTTTAAAATCCTAGTGATTAGACCACCAAGGAATATACCTTTATCCTGCATACTTGCCCGATGCCTGATTCTCCAGGCCACTAATAGACCCACATTCATTATCCTCTTCTTCATCATGTCATAGACAGGATGTATCTCAGCTTCTTCGATTATAGTAGCTCCCTTCAAATTCTCTCGACAAGCATATAATGGAGAATTCTAACACTTTTCTTTTTAAGGCTAGAGGCCACTGTCTTCGATGGTATAAGGCAGCCCTCTATTTCCTTTGCCACAAAAGTCTTTATTTGTTCCTTTGGTACCTTTATGGGCAAGTTCTTCAAATTCTTACTCATTATCTCTTCTTCATTATCATACAAGCCCATTGCTACTATGAATTCTCTCATGGGTGCCCTTCTATATTCTCCAAAAGCATAAAAAGTAACTATATCTTCCATACTTAGCACTTAGTGCCCAGTCCTAAAACTTGCTAAGAAGGCTAGGTTGACTTCACCATACGCTTCTTCCCTGATATCAAATACTTTCTCCCAAGCCTAGTCTTCAAAATACTGTTTAAACTCCTCTTCTAATCCATAACTTCTTATTACTTCCCACGCCATCACAATATTTGCCTCAATTTGTTTCTTAAAGAGAAAAATCTCATATTTTGCCTTGTCATCAAAGTTTAAACCTACTGAAGGTTAGTTAGGTGCACTTACTTGTGAAGAGGAAGGCTTAGAATAATTTCTAGCCTTCTTGTTTTATTTCTAGGTTGCCTTCCTCTTTACGAAGATTAAACGAGTATCTATAATGATATAAACCACAATATTGAAATAAAGAGGAATGAAATGTGCTTACCTTGTTAGTTTGATGCCAAAAATGTTGTGAAATAGTGATTTTTATTGATTTTGTAGATTAAGATGTATCGAGGGTTTATTGGGTTTGTTATGATTTTGAACGAAGCAATGAATGAGAGGGAAACAATAGTATTGAAGCTTATATACTAAACGAATCATGGTCCAAACATGGACACATTTTAGGATGTGATATATATATATTCTATTTTAGAATATTTAAAGAATAAATAATCGCGGCCTTGAATTAGCCTTTATTAAACCTGCACAAAAGAATATTAGACAAGAATCGTGACATTTATTTTAACCCCAATTAAAAATATAAAGAATAAAGAATTAAAGAAAAGGGTAACCATAGTCACAATCATGGACTTGAATCAAGTTGTGATTGCAACTATTGCAAAAAAAATTATTCATTTTTATGAACCATGGGCTCCTTCACAACCAAAATTATTAGGTGGATTCTTGTAAGAACACTTTGAAACAAACATGAAAGCTCAAAGGCAATTGCATCCCTGTTATTCGAGCTTCAACAAGGAATTTAACTAAAAACACCATTCAAATTTCCATTCAATCTTCAAAAACATCATTCATAATTACTAGAACTTCTTATAAAAAATAATCAAAGTCTCAATCATTCATCAAACATTCATCAACAAAACAACCATATTCAAGGTCTTTTTAAATCAAGGAAAATTACATCTTCCAAACAAATAAAACAATTTAATGAAAGGCTATGATTAGTCATCCTAGGAGTCTATCTTCTTCACTTTTATCTTTTAGCTTGATCCTTCAAATCCGCTCCTATGTTGGTTAGCAAAGTTTCTTGGGGTCTTTCTCATATGAGTTTAGAAATCTAACCTAATTGTGTCTTTAGGTTATGGATGGTAACTATGTGATTCCTTAAAGCAATATCAATTCCTTGCTATCTGGCCTTAGAAGCCTTGATAAACTGAAGAATTAATTCCTCTAAAGAAAGCTTGCTATCCTGGGACATAGATGATCCTTGACCCTATTGTTTTTTAATGTTTTGTGGAAAAAAACTTGGGTTTTGAAAATTGTTGTTATTCTACCTGAAGTATTCTTAGGTCCATAATTTCGAACAAACTCTACATTTTCAAAAGTCATGCAATATTTCCATCAACCATATTCACATAGCCATCTCCCATAGTCATATTGTCAACCTTTCTAGAGAGAGCTTCTATCTTGGAGGTTAAGGATGTGACTACATCTAGTTCAAATACTCCTCTAATCTTTTCATTCTTAGCCTTGATAGAAGACCACTAGTAATGGTTATTGGCCATATTCTCAAGCAAGTTCAAACATTCCTCTAAGGATTTATTGCTCAGACTCCCTCCTATTGCTCCATCAATAAGTTGCCTAGTTCCATAGTTTAGCCCATTGTAAAAGGTTTAGACTTGTGTCCATTTAGGCAGTCCAGGATGTGGGCACCTACTTAGCAACTCTGTCCACCTCTCAAAAACTTCATAGAGGGTTTCGGATTCTAGATGGTGAAAGGAAACTATATCTACTCTCGGCTTTGTTATTCTAGAGGGTGGAAAGTATTTCCTCATAAACTGTTCAACCATTTGTTGTTAGGTGGTTATGGATTGTCTAAGCAGACTATTGAGCCATTTCTTTACATTCCCTCCTAAAGAAAAAGAAAACAACCGTAGACGTATGGCATCATCAAAGGCTTCATTTATCTTTAAGGTATCACAAATTTCCAAGAATTGTTGGAGGTAGGTATTAGGGTCCTCATCTTACAATCCATCAAACTAGACGTATTGATGCACCATTTGAATAACATTGGGTTTTGTTTTAAAATTGTTTGCTACCACCTTATGCCTAACTATACTTGTATCAATGCCTTCTAAGTTTAGCCTACAAAAGTCTAACATAGTTATAGTAGGATGGTTTACCCTACCCATGTTGTTTTCTCCATTTAACATCCCATTTGGCTCATAAAACTCCTCCTCCTAGTTATTGATAGGGGTAACTCTATGAGCCATTATTTCTTTAGAAACTTGATTTTCTTTTCCTAACAAAGCGCATGGAGGTTCTTCCTATTCGTTGTGGCTCTGGATTATAGGGAAACAAGAGGTAAGATTGACTCATAGTCATAATCCTACAGTTTTATTATGGTAAGGAATTAGTCTATGAAGACTTTTTACAACAGACTAACTCTGATAAAAATAGAAAAAAAACTATGAAACAACAGCGGCACGACTGATATACAACAATAGATTCTATATAAAACGAAAATTATCAACAAAAAGGACTAAAAAAACTATATAGGTATATTCA
Source organism: Combretum micranthum (assembly GCA_024138025.1). Classification (NCBI taxonomy): domain Eukaryota; kingdom Viridiplantae; phylum Streptophyta; class Magnoliopsida; order Myrtales; family Combretaceae; genus Combretum; species Combretum micranthum. The sequence goes on along the minus strand of JAMXBD010000433.1, from coordinate 759,895 downwards.
CAAACAGATAAAAAGATTATGTACAATAACAACTTAAAAATAGAACAAAATATATACATAATTTACATATATATAAACAAAAAAAAAGGGTTAGCGATATGAGCAGGGAAAAGAAAAACAGAAACAAGATATTCACAAGAAAATAAACTATGTACAAGATGATATTTACAGAAAAACAAAGAATATGTACAAAACAAAAACAAACAAAAAGAGAAAATTATTTAGACTATTCACAGGTTTAGTGACTAGTCTAATAGATTCTAAATTTCATGTAGTGCTTCATTGAGCTTCATTTTCATGAATTCAATGTCGATCCCTAGCAACGGCATCAAAAAACTTGGTTATAGGATCATTTTACAAAATATGAAGTTAAAGTTTTCAAAAATTTATAAAATACTAATAAGTTTTGTTCAATTTCGATTATAATGACCAACATAGGCAAGCGTCTTTACCGAAGTAGCATGGAAAGTATTAGGTCATACGGGGATCATTAGCATCTACCATACTCACTTTTCATCTATTATCTAGTCAAATAAAGATTTAGAAGAACATGGTAAATAACAAAAAGCTACGCTGAGGTTAAGACTAATTATATACATGTTTTCAAGGAAAATTAAGGATATAAGTTTGTTAATGCAAAACGGGACTTAAGATTTACTTCACTAATTCCTTATAATGTGATTTCTTAACAAACTTAAAGAGTTATTTATTAGATATAGGTGCACTATCAGATTCACTAAGGTAAGCTAAAGTCTCTCTCAATGTTAGAAACTCTAGATCTATGTCAAACTACCAGAATCTCTTCACAAATTATTAGCAACCTAGATCCGCATAAATATTAAGAATCTATTGAATAAGACTTATTTTAATGAATTTAAAACCAAGTGATAGAAAGTTTCACCATCCCTATCTTTAGGTGATTATGACTAACTTCATTAGCAGCCAAGATCTACTCAAAAGAATGATCTCTCAGTCTATTCAGTTGAAATCAAAACGGATCTAAAAGGTGCACCACACAATTAGACCCACGAAATTAAATTTTAGCTATTAATTACAAATACCCAGTCAATATTCAATTAAAATACATTTGAAATCACATGAATCGAGTCTTGGATTCACAAACCTTAAGTTAAAAATGATTGTTCCTCTATAAATGTAAACATTAAGTATAGACTCAAGAGGCATAAAATGAAATTAAAGATAAAAATTACAGATTAAGCATAAAAATCTTGCAAGAAAAAACTTCGAGTTCAATATGAATTTACCTAGAAAACACGAATATCTAGTAAGAAAAAAGATTTCTTCTACTAAAAATTCTCTCACTACTCTATACTATATCATGGATTTGTTACGTATGGTACAATACATTATTGCACATCCGTCCATGTTTATTTATAGTGATACAACACAAAAATCATGAAGATTTTATTCGCTGATGCAGCAGGTTCTTTATAACGAAATTTGTCTTATTCTTGCGCGTGAGGGCAGAGTAATAGACACGTGATGGGGTCAATTTTCGTGGCTTAAATCACAAACTCGAAGGTTGGTTTTAATCTAAGTTGTGCCTTTTCTTCAGAGGCACAATCTAGGGTTAGTTTGAACCGTGGGTAGAATCTCAAGTGCGATTCTTGGGCACGATTAGACTCTGTCAAGGCACATTTATCTTAGTGTAAACCATGGGGTAGATCGAGGGCACGTTTGACGTCACGATTTGCACTTTTACCTTTTTTTTCTTGGTTAGGGTCTTTGGCATTCTCGGTTGAGTCTGTCTTAAAATATTATTGTCGTTTTACTCCAATCTTAATTCAAACCACTTTGTTTCTTCTTTTTATGATCTTAGGAGTTGAAAAAAACAACATTTAAATCATAAAAGCACAAAACCATTGGGATTTTCCTAAAAATGAATCACATCAAGCTTGATTTAGTGTGAATAGAATAGAGTGTAAAAGACTTATGAGAAACCCTCTTTTATCCTCCAAATCTTTCAAAAATACTTGTAAAATTGGAATTTCAAAGAAAAAGTTTCAAAACCTAAAATGTTAGAACACTTGATTCATACTTGTTTGAGTGATTTTTCTTGTGATTTTTGATGAGGGAAGCATTGTACGAGCTCCTATTTATACTATAGGACCTCGAATCAAAGTTGGAATGTATCAAATTTTGTGATCCCTAAATCTTGAAAAATAAGGTTTGAATATTTGAAAATTGGAAAAAATATGTGATTATGTGGATTTTGATGGATAAAATCAAATATTATGGTGATTTTGATTGATTCTAAACACCTAAGAAACTTCAATTCTTTCTAGAATCATTCAAATCTCACTCGAATCATATTGAGCAAAATCCGCATTTCACATTTTTTTCAATTTTCTTGCTTTGATTTGGGACCTCAAAACTATGAATCAAGACCATTTTTTAGTCTCAATTCATAATATCCCACAAATATTTTGTTATTTCACCATTAATTTGGTGGAACCATAAATAAATCTCGACCAAAAAATGATCGAGAAGTAGGTCCTTCAACCATGGCAAACGTGGTTTTGGGGGATCCTAAGGTAGAAAATGAAGCTAACATCATCGACATGAACCAATCATGAAGCACCATGTGGTATCCTCTTAGCCAAAAAAACAAAAGGCATAAATTGCATTCACAATGGTTTGAACTCTTGACCTCTTTAATGCATTGTGAGTGTCTTACCATACAAAATGTTGGCTTATGCTTTGTTCTAGTTTGCAAAAAAAATAAAAATAAAAAATAAAAAATAAAAATTGAAGCTTTATATCTAGGCACAATTAAATAGTTTAGCTTATTATGACCCATTTAATTGGGGCCATGGAAAAGCTTGTATTATGTTAAACCCAAAATTAAACTTATTACTATTATTTTTATAATCATCATATATTCATTTTTTTATTCTTTTTATTTTAAAAAATCCTTAAAATTTTCGATTTGATGTAATATTCAATTTATTCATGTTTTAAAGCCTTATTGAGCGAAAACGGGGTGTCTATAAGTCTACTAGTAGAGCATCATCAAAGTTTTGGTCTCAAATTGGTCATTACTCAGTAGTTGCATTGATAGGCACTCCATGCAAACTCAGTGGCACTTTGTCTAAGTTTGTTCGATTGGCACATGATAATAGTAGCTCAGCCATCAATAGAAGCTTGAGTCGAGTTTGGTATGAAGTAGTTCAATCAAAGTCGACTACTCTACTCAGTGTGTGTTGCCGCTTGAAAACTACAAATCGTCTCATATGAGTTGGCAACTACTAAGGGCTCAAACTTGAACATTAAGAGTAGTCCATGTACTAATCAGGGGTGCTCCTATTTAGATATCGAATGCTCTGTTGTTGTTGTTACTTAGTCAACTCAATCTTTTGAAGTAACAATATAAATTTGGTTACACATAGAGCTTGAGACAATTGGGTTCGGTTAATATAATTAATTCTGCTTTAGATCATTAAAACTACAATAATAGCATCTATATATTACTTTCTATCTATTAAAATCTAGTATATATAGAATTCACTCTTTAAATTAATTACTCTAGCTAATTTTAAGTAAGAATCCCACCAGGTGCTTCCAAGTTTTATATAATATGATCGATACTATCTAAACTCATTGAATACCAAAATAAAGAATAACTTCACAACTCAAATAACTTATTAGACTGTAAACTACACTTCTACACTACACTATTTGACATCAACCATGTCCGTTTGCTCAAGATAGATAACAAGAGACCATTGCTTTTTAATTGCTAATAACATAAATGTCGTAAACTCAAATTCACATCTTAAAGCATCAAATGAACCATTTACCTTACATTCTTAATCCATGTTTTGATCTTTTGGTATAATTGATCCATATCCATGCATTTCATTGCTTTTAATCAAAAGAAATTAAAATGCACCAATAATGTGTCAAATTGAAGTATTTTAGTAGGGGTAAATGTGTATTTTTACCATTTATCATGTTGCAAAGCAAATCTATGACGTCATGTTAGGAGACTAGGCATGGTCAATCGTCGTCTTATTCCATACCTACAACAGGCAAGCTTTCTTGGTGTAGCCCACATGCCATTCATATAACTAAATTAACACCTAGTGATGGCATTGGTAGAGAGAAAGCATCTTGAGACACAGACATTTTGATAGGAATCATGATTCATTTAGACCGGTAACTCAATCTAAAGTTAGGTGATTGATGAACTTAGTTCAACGAATCATTCTTGATGAGTCAAATAAATGAGAGATTGAGTATTTGCGGTGCTATTTAATGCACTTTACTATTTTGCATGAGTTAGTGCGTTTATGCATGGAGAAAAGGCAAGATTTGAAGGAGAACTTGCCAATATTGAAGGTCATGCCCATGCCAAAGACCATGACTGAATTGGAGCATGCAAAAGATTTATAGAGGCATACATGCACCATAACATGGTTGTATGTGATGGTCTACCTATGGGCACGGAGACGACGAAGAAACAATGTTGTTAAGGAGATCACGGCCTAGGGCATGGCCATGCTTAGGACTGTTACGAACACTATACTACCTTGATGATGCTTAGAACAACACCTGATTCAAGTGTCCAATGGGTTTCACTCCTTGACACACGACCATGCTTTTTCCCATGTCTATATGTCCTATTTCAGTTGCCTATTTTTTAGTTTCCTTTTATATTTTTTTTAGGCTTTTATGTTCCTTTATTACCCTTATCCAACTTATGGGATTATATAAAGGTCATCAGAGTCATGTTGGATAATCTTTTTGACATTTTTTGTTATCTTTTAACATTGATTGTGAACAATTGCCTCTTGGTTTTCTTGGAATTGTTTTCTAGAGCTATTGAATAATATTGAGTTTCCTTTCTTAAGATTATTCTGTATTGTTTTTTTCGATAGTATAACATATCAATTAAGTGAAACAACTAGTTTGATTCTTTTCTTAGTGTGCCGCGTTCAAGGGTAGATCGTTCATATCTTTAATTTTCAATTGCACGTAAATCATAAAACTCAAAAATATATCGCAAATTCCTAGATTGAGTTACATTACTAGATCCATTATATTAAAGCGATGATGATCATTGTCCAGTGACTGGACTCTTAGAGATGACCAAATGGTTATAGTTATCACTAACATACATTAGCTAGGAGTGTGTTAGCAGTTGTTAAGCGCCATACTGACTGCACGTGACATCTAAGGAGCCTGCATAAAGATCTATTAGCTGGATGAGTACTTCATACTAGATGATGATGGCGATGTAACCATCTAGCCACATGTCAGGGCTTACATATAAAAGCTAATGAAGGGCAAGTAGTTTGCAAATAAATTGTAGAATCTAGCACATTCGATATACCTACCACTACACCATTACTTCGAGGTATGTTGGACGCAGCATGCTTAACTTGGCTTTATTGTGAGCTTTATTTAGCGATGAACATTGACACAACAACATTACAAAGCTGTTGATTATTCTTCAAGTTTAGGCTAGCTCGTAGGAGTGCCCCAACAAAGGTCCATGGCTAGCCCTCACTTGTTTGTTCCTCTACACCATAAAGCACGATCCATATGTACCATATTTTGCTTCAGTCAATGCACTGCTAGCTAAAAGCTCTAATGTAGCCATGGAAACTCTGCCAGCTTGCATAAGAGGTACCCAGTGGCTCTTATTAATGATATCGGGGATGGTCTCTCTCAAGTTGACCCCAATCTCATCTCAATGTACGGTAGCCCTCGCTATAATCCATTAGGTGAAAACTTGGAGCGACACATAGTTTACACAATCAGATGCTCAGCCAAAGCCACAATTAAAGCCACAAATAGAGCCTCATCGGAGATTATAATGGTTCTTGTGAAGAGAAGAATCATACGATAATAGTATTTTCTTTCTTTTTTCACATATCTTATATCATGTAGCGATTAAAGGAGATTGCAATGGTTCTTGCGAATAGGAGCATATGGCAATAATAGTTTCCCTTTTTTTTCACATTTCTTATTCCATGTAGCAAATATTTGTGCATATTTTGATTGATCTTATGTACTTGTACATGTATTATATTAGTGACATTTAATTAAATTTTTATTTTTTTATTAATTTATTGTTAAAAAGTTATTACATATAAGTTTGAAGTTTGAAATTTGAGTTTGGATTGATTGGTTGTACTCATTATATAAAGTTGCTATTTAAAGTTGGTTTTGATTTGTATTTCCAGTTTTATAATGGACAAGACTGTATTTAAGTTGCAACAAAGGCCCTTATCTGTATCTAATTAAAGATAGTGTCTTAAACACTTATGCCCCTTTTTTTTTTTTTTTTTTTTTGCGCCAGGAAACACACAGCTCTGTGCCTGCGAGACTGGATTTCAAGTTTTTTTTTTTTTTTCAAGCAACCTATTTTGAGAATTTTTTTTATTTCCTTATTCTAAGTGTGTCTATATATTAAATTAATATACCGGTTATATTTCTTACAAAATTAAATAATAACAAATTAATCATCCTTGTTTACTTTTTATACTTGAAAAAACAAAAACTCTTTAATATATAAAATACTTTAGTAAAACTCTTATAACAAGTTAATGAATAAACTTAAAACTTAATTGGTATCACTTGTCATCTGCAAGCGAGAGTCAGTTCCATTCCCCTCCCCTCAGTGAATTATAAATTGAACTCATTTCTTTACCTTCCCGTTAAATTTATAGAGAGTAAAAAAATAAATAAATCTCCCAACGAATTCATTTATTCCATTGCCCATTAAAATTACCAGGCAAATTAATTTCTACAGTATTCCTTAGATTTCAGCCAGAGTTTTTTCTCTGGTGTCTGCTGGAGGAGGTGGTGTTATTGGTAGAAGAAGCAAAAAGAGAAATGGGATTGAGAATAATGGAGTGGGCAGGTAAAGGGACTCATTTGGGTGGCATACCTAGGAAAATGGTCTTCACGGCTGTCGGAGCATTTTCCAAAGTGGTGGCTACACTTCTCAACTCCACCTCCGTCCACAACGCAGACACGCTCCTCCACTTCGTCCGTTCCCGCCCTCCCGGCGTCCCTCTTATCACTGTCAGCAACCACATGTCCACGTCAGTGCCCTAAAAGCCTTTTAATCATTCTCGTTTCTCTATATTTTGTTGTTTACTTTGACTTTGATTAGAATACGGGTTTATAGTATTTTGTCAGGAGTTTGTAGTTTTCAAGTAGTGTGAAAATGGTGTAACATTCTTGTTTACATAGAAGCCCTCTTGAGATGCCCAAATTGACTTCAATTATGTATACATTTGGTAGGAGCTATGATATGATTATGATAACATTAGACAATTTGGTCGGTTTGCTGTCAAAATGACAATTGGGTGTCCTTGCAATTATGTGCCGGTTGGATTGTTTTTTGTATTGCCCAACTTTAATAAGGATGGGACTTTGGAAGATAACGCAAAGCAGTACTCTATAAATGGAAGATATATAATGTCACCTTAAAAGTATCAAGTTTGTGTGCTGAGTTTACATTATTAATCTCATACCCCATGGTAAAATTATGACTCGGTGAGTTGTGAGTTGATTAATGTTCGGGACTCCATTGCATAATTCAGAAACTTTAAGAGCAAAAGGTTATATGTATGGTGGCTCTTATTGGGCATTAGAAGAGTTGAAGGGTTGAGAGTAATACCATTTGCAAAAATTATGAATGTATTTGCTTAAATGCAAAACTAGTCATAAAATTGTCAGTGATTTAAAAGTTATGAAGGGAACATTCTTGGCAATCAAATAATATCATGGTTGTGGTTTTCATTTTCGTGCTCCATGTTTATTTGCATATGTCTTCACCGGATCCTATAACCTCCTCATAATGATTGGATTATCATATAAGTTATTCATACTTACTCAAAAGGTATTTTCTTAGCTTTTGTTTTGATTTATTTTGTTTGTGAACATTGCTCTTTATTTTATGTGGCCATTTGGTTGTTCTTAAGAGGCTTGGGACTGAAAAATATCACCCATGCAATTTTTCTTGGATCTGTTGGATTCTCATGCATGTGTTCAGGATGTACTACATTCTTCTTCTGATCACTGATCATGATTGCATGCTTATGTAGCAATTGAATCCTCTCAGCTTTGCCCAAGCCACATAATGAGTGTTCTAAAATATGAGAAACTTTGCTTCTTATGGCGCATATGCCAACAAACTTAGGGAAAGTAGTTAATTGGATTGATGGGCATCGAGGGATCAGTTGGCTATATAAAATGTAATGTGCAACGTATGGTGACCTCATATTACCTCAAAGTTTTTGGTTAGATGATGTGCTATATCATTAATCCAAAGAAGTAGGATTGCATATGTCAACAGGCAACATGAACAGGGTTTAAATCCAGTCAACCCAAGCATCGTATTAGTGTTCTAAAGTGTAGGAACTCTCATGGCAATTTGTATGAGTTGTGGATTCGAATTTCCACTAAGCTCACCTCTTTGGGCTATGTGCTCTGTGCAAGCTACTTAATAATTGCATAAGGTTTATAGGACGGCTCATGCATCTGATGGTAGCCAATTCAATCATTGTTGCATTCTCCTTTTAGAAAGGGAAAACACTGACATAGCTCTTTATTGTATTGCTTCATTTTTCATATGCTTATTATACGATATTTACTGGCAAAACTTTCTAGATGTAGGTGTTACTCTTTATGGGCCATTGTTAGGAGTTTCTTCCCTGGGAGTTTGAGATTTAAGTCGATTGTATCAGGTTGGACGATCCGGTCTTGTGGGGTTTCAAGGGATTTCCTTCTACAGATGCAAAGTTAGCCAGATGGGTACTGGCTGCTGAAGATATATGCTTTAAAAATGCAGTGCTCTCATATTTTTTTCGACTGGGTAGGTAATATTTTGTTACAATAAGATAGTTAATATGAAATGTCTTACAGACCTATTGTGCCAATGTAGTTCATTCTTTGGGGAATGCTAGAGAATACCTCTTGTTAAGACTAAGTGCCTCAACATGATTAATTAACTCCTAATCCAGCCAGTGATATTTTCTAATTTTAGTGTGAAAAGATTTTTGTTCTTTCTTCAATGATATAGAAAAAATAAGATAAATGAAATATAATAAAAATAAAAAAAATGAAAATCTTTTCTTCGATGTGGGGTCCTTGGAATCAATGTGGAGCTTCTGTACTGGTGCTCAGAAGAATAATCTAGATGTCACAAGCTTCTGATACTGGTTCTTGTTCTTTTGCTATATGGTTTCTGTCATGAGTTTTTTTCTGGGTGGACTGGAGAACTTAATGCTGTGTTTGGCAATCTGGAAAGCAACAGAAACCAGTGGAAAACTGGAAATGGGTGGAAAGCTATGGAAACTTTGTTTGGGTACAGCAGAAATCAGAGAATCTGTTGGAAATGGATGGAAATCGGCAGAATTATCTCTAGTTTGGCCTCCCTTCCTTTTCTCTTCATAATTGGGTAGAAAGTAATGGAAAATGTGAACAGTACCATAAATTCCCATTCTATCCTCGTAAGTGAAAAATAAAAATTTGATAGAAGGGATATTTTTGTCGATCTCTAACTCTATTTCTTTTCTTTTCCTTCCATTTTTCTTCATAAATTACCAAACATAAAATAAATATTCCACCCATTTCCATTTCCACTCTTTTCTTTCCACCCTTTTCCATTGATTTCCACTTTTAACAAGGTCAGCAAACACAGCATAAGTTTTCAATGCTTGAAAGGAAGTTCTGATGCTAAGCAATGCATATATATCTCACTTAAGTAGTGCTTCATGAGGACATATTAATGCACCTACAATTATCATGGTATACACTCATCAGTGTCCCTACTCTTTACTTACTCAAAAAGAAAGTGTCCCGTGGCATTTAGTATATGATGTAATCCTAATGTTTCTGGTGCTGTGCATTAATGGCTCTTTTATTTGGGATGAACTCATTTGAATTGGTTAGTGGCTTCTGCATATGCAAGCAATGAACTACAGTTTAGTTCGTATTACATTCCAAAAATCAATGGTAATGTTCAATGAGAATTTTGTAATATCAGGACCTTGTATCTTAAAAATGTAGGTATCAAGAGTTTGATGCTCTACTATTAGAATGTTATCTTTGCCTTGATTGGATTAAATTCTTTTTAAACTGTTAAGTTGCATTTACATGTTTTTGGCTGGTTGTCTTCTTTGTGTTGTTGGTTTTGCTCTATGAACTTTTGTTTACTGCCCAAATTGGTAAATCACCCAGGCAAATGCATTCCTATCACAAGGGGCGGTGGAATTTATCAAACACATGAATGAAGCTGTTGAAAAATTAAGTAATGGAGAATGGGTATATCCTTATACTTTACATCTTTTATGCATTTAATGTTTTGGGAGTGATTTTTCTATATCTTAGTTAGATTCTTCTTTTTGTTGTAACCTTATTGATGGCTTCAGTTAAGCATTACTGGACCACTTTTTGAAATTATAGTCTGCGAATTGATTGCTCCAAGTTTATCTCACATTGAGCCGTCTTCCTCCTTACTTCGCTTAAAGATTATTTTGATTTTGGTTGAGGTAGCATGGTAGTTTCAGTATTTCATGAAATTGTGAAAGCATTTTTAGATGTTGATTATTTCTGTAAGAGCTTCAAAATCTTTTTGATTGGATGGGGTGGAGTTAAATTGCATTGAAGTGATCCGTTTGGAAAGATAATTCAAACCACATTGATTTCTTTTTTTCTTCTTTTCCCATTTTACCATCTATAATGGTTCTACTCTATATTCGTATCAGTTGATATCCATTTTGAATTGTGACTTCCTTGTGCTTATAATTTATCTCCTAAGCAATATTGGTTTGCCCATTCAGGAAGAAAATTATTTACCATGTGATTAAGAAACTGGAGTTTTTAAGACTAGATTAGTTTCCTTACCCAAAAAAAAAAAGGACTAGATTAGTTTAGATTTGATGGAAATATAATGAAGGGTCTATATAAAATCAAGGAATGAAAATTGTCGAGGCGACACTTCTACGCAAGTTAAGCAATGTGGTTCACTTCTGGTCTTGCTTCAGTCCAACTTCAGGTCTTCCCTAGATCAAACCGCTATATAAACTGCATAACGAAAGAAAACCGCATTTTGCTATTTGGTTTGATTAAATAAACACCCTTATTTTTCACAGGATAGGTTTAGAATTCTCTAATTAATGAGTTATTGGATGGCATTTTAGCAAGTACCACAAGGTTGCATATACAGTAGATAATTCTTTTGGAGAAACTATCTCTGCACACGCGCGTGTGTGTGTCTCTCTCTTCTCCCTTCCTTCCCTCCTAAAATTTATCATAAGACCAATTGAGAATTCCATTATTTATGCATTTTGAAATCTGCAGTTACATACATTTCCAGAAGGAAAAGTGAACCAAGAAGATGTCCCTATCAGACGATTAAAGTGGGGAACTGCTAGTCTTATTGATCGATCCCCTGTTACTCCAGTAGTTTTGCCATTTGTTCACCGTGGTCTTCAGGAGGTGACTACCGATTTTCAGTGCTTTTTATTTGAAATTCATGTGTATTTAATGCCTGCTTTTGCATAGTGAGCTTGCTTAATAATCAATGACTTCTCTTGAAAGGCTAAGGCATCTTCACCATATTAGATACAATTTCTTATTGTTGATAGTTGTTTGTGCCCATACTAAGTTGTTGCTGCAAATGGATGTTGAGGTGCAAGATATGCTCGATTGCAATCCAATATAAAAGTTCTTCTCAAGTTGCATTGTCCTCATGTATGAGAGCCCATGAGCTTTTCTATACCCTAGGTAGTAGGTCCATATATTATATACACACTCCTCATAATACCAATAGGTGTGTAATCATCGCCCAAACAAGTTTCTCCGTAAATTTGATTCGGTAATGGATGTAACTTGACATGTCTTTTGTGTTGGAATTCATGTCATCTTGTTTTTGGGTTAGTTGTTCATATAATTTTTGAACTGTGGGTCTATAACTAACCAATATAAAACTTTAAACCTGTAAATAATTGAACAATATCCAAGTTTTATTCCTTCAGGTGGGGTCAGCTATGTGGTCCAATATTATTATTGTGATGGAAAACCATATCTTCTGTTTATTTCTAAATGTGTCGTAAATTTTGTTGCAACTTGTAGTTAGGTATGCTTTAATGTTTTACCCCTTACCCTCCTTTTTGGATTCAAATATTGATTATAGGTCATTAGGTGAAACAATTACATACGGTGAAACTATGGTGTATCATGTATGGGTTATAACTTAGAACCTCTTGTTCTAATACCACATTTTTTCAAGTCCTCAACTGACTATTTAGAGTTTAAACTCGTTTTTGTGCGCATTTTCATATTTTTATAATTTAGCATAATCCTGTTGAAGTCATCTTTCTTATGAGTTTGTGCCTGGCCACATTGTTCATGTAACCTGCAATGTTGCGGCTGTCTAGCTGCAAATGTTTCCTGTTGCCAGCAAATGGATTGAAATAAATACAATATTATACCCGCTTTGTTTTCAAGAGTGGACCTTGATAGGGCCATTCATTGAATCGAGCCAAATTGAACCGAACCTACAAAATACGGTTCTTTATATTTCGGTTCGGTTTGTAATTTGGTTCGTGAAGAGTCTAAACAGTTACGATTGACCCAAACCGTTTGAAACCAAACCAAACCGCTTCACATTGAAAGAAATAAAAAAATAAGAGCCATTTTATATAATAACTCTTAAACATTAGATATTAGGATTGCATGTGATATTTTACTCTAATATCACATATGCATGTTAGAATAGATTTGAAATAGAATCGTAATTCTAAATTGTATTACTATTCTTGCGTTTAAATGCATCTTTGAAAGATAATTGAGGAAGATATCAATTTGTAAATTTATTAGGAGAAATTGTGATTTTGTTCCAACTTATGAAATGCAACTTACATTTCTAACCATATTAATGTTATTCATAAATATAAATGTTGTATATATATATTTTGTATTATATATTTTTACATGATACACCATTAAATATATTATATATCTAATAATATTAAACAAGCAATCTTTTACTTGACTCAAAAAAATAAAATAGGCTTTTAGCTCCTCAACATAAAGATAAGCTTTTGATATTTTACACACGTCTTTGACATGCTAATTGTTTTTTTAATAAATTTTTTCCTAAAATAATAAAACAAATTTCCATAAATCATGGTGTCATTTCTTATTATTTTCAAAATCTTTAATGTATGTTTTCCTATTTTATTTCATTGATTTTGAAACCTTCCTAAAACTATAGAAAAGATTTTCATAAATTTTAATGTTCCTTATTACTATCATTATTTTCAAAACTTTCATAGTATGCTACTATGTTATGCTATTTTATTAATTTTAAATTCTTCTTAAAACTAGCAAACATGCATAAAATTAAAATAGAGTGGTCTAATAGAGTTCGGACCATGCACAATCATTTAATTGAATTATATATACGAGCAATATGATAGAATTTAGAACATTAAAATATGCTAGCTACAACTAATTTGCTATTCATGAGGAATATGTGATTGAGCGTTTAGTAGCAAAGAGGATTCGATGGACACACTTTTGACCTCCATTATAAATTTTAGGTAAAGAACTAAAGATCACCATCATCATTATTATTATCATTAATTTCCTATAGAACACTAACATAACAATGAAAAAAGTTGTTCTTAAAAGATATTTCTTTTTCAAAACTTTTTAAAATATTTGAAAAGACTAATACGTTGATACAATTTTCTTGAATTGTTTTTAAATACTTCTATCTCTCTAATTTTATAATATATTTATTAACCACTATTTTCCAATTTTCATTTTCCAAAATCTAGACCATTCTTGATACCAAAGTCTAACCTTAATTGCTAATTACCTTTTCCTTTTTTCTGTTTTGTTTGTTCAAGGATTGAGCCACATTTGAAGCAGTTCAGTTCAAAACCCCTAACCATTAAAAGTGGTTCGATTTATTAAGGGTTTCAACCGAACCATTTCAAATACGATTCGGTTCGATTCGACCCTAACCACAAACATCCTTAGACCTTGGTGATACAATTAAGTTCTCCTTTGGTGATCTATGGTTTAGGTTGAGAGTTCCGAGGCATAGAAACTGCCTCTTTGTAAAAAAAGCAAGGGCAAAGCTGTTGTACATATGTATCTACCCTCCCCTTATCCCACATTAGCTGGGAGCATTTGCACTAGATGAGCCTCATTCTCTTCATTTTGGTCCCGGCCCAAACTTTGTTTCTGTTACTTTGAACACCTCATTCTTTCTTTTGGTGCATTGTCGTACCTCAATTGAGCTTATCATAAGGTTGTAATGAGAAAGTTAGGATCACAATGTTTAGGTTTAAAAAATCCATAATTGTGTACAGTTGAGATAGCAAGGAAAAAGATAATTAAAAGTTGATGTACTATTATTATATGAAACCCCATATTTTGCTTATTATTTTCTAAAGCTTGATTGTTGGACGAGGAAAATCTTGTATATTTTCAATTTTATGTTCCTTTGAATCCTTTTTGCCCAAAAATATGGCTTAATCAAACTTCCATTGTAGAGTAGTAAATATTAATCTGCCATGTAAAGAAGCTATTAAATCTTATCATATCTACTAGGTTAGCGGACAAATAACATGGGATAGCTAAGTGAATGAAATGTATTCTGCATCGGTCCTATCTCTTGCTCATCAGTTACCATCTACTTTTCCAGGTGATGCCTGAAAATTATATGTTTGGGAGAAGGCCACTTGTGCCTCTATGTAATAAAAACCTTAGCATCGTTGTTGGTGAGCCAATAGAGTTTGATCTTCCCATGATGAGAGAGATTGCAATCTCTGATTCACGTCATCTGTCACTTCCATCTCTGGGATGGCCCAGGACTCCTCACGGTCTGGATGAGTTAGCACAGAAATCTCTCTACAAAGCAATATCAGATCGAATTCGAGCAGCAATGGAAAGCTTACGAAATTTCAGCAAAAGCTTATCTAAGTCATAATACATATAATAAGAAGGTATTTTTGCAGTTCCACGCCCCATGTAGTGAAACATCATCAGCAGTAGATCAGTGGATCTTACTCCCAAAAATTTTGACATCAAGACTTTTTTTCCGTAGGAGAGATTTAATTTTTTGTTAGGTCAGTTTTTGGAATTCATTTGTAATTTGTATATTTTTCCACAGCTTAAGCTGTTTCATTATTTGGTCAGTTCAGACTGTTTCCTTGCCATGTATTGCGAAATTTTCAATAAGCAAATTTTGCATTCTATGTGCCAGTGTACCGAGACATGAGCCAAAAGCAGTTTTCTTTTGGCAATAACTATGCCATTGCCATGTCCCTTTCTATAACTTGGTAAATAATGTAGAGAGTTGGAAAGTTCAGTGCAGGTAAATTGGTTGGGTTGGACAAGGATTTTCCATTGGCTCTCAGTCTTGAGAAAAATTCTCAACCGGTTGATTCAGTTTACCTCGAATTCAATTCTTTCTCGATTATATGAGCTTCTGGCTGTGCAACCAGCAGCATGGCTGTGGCATTGTTAATTGCAGTTGTATCTGGGGACATGATTAAAAGTTACTCCAATGTATTATATCAACACGGTGGCATTGCTTCCCTGAGTGTAACATGTAGTAATGATACTCTAAAATTCCTGGGGCTTTCTGCAAGCTGAAGATTAGTGAAAAGAGGTGGCATCTTTTCACTTGATCTTTTTCTTGACTCATTAGTTAAGCAATATGATTCCCAAGGCGCATGATGGTGTATGGTGGTTCTTGTTTGGACCTTATGCAACTGGAGTTTGTTGGGTACCATAAAAATCATGATGAAAAATGTAAGTTAATAATAGCAGAAGCACAATCATCACAAACTTGGGAATCAAGACAGATTATGCAGCATATGCATTTGCTTAGCTTCAGATTTATGCCAATAATTTGTCTTAGCACTATATGAACATATTGCTACGTGTACTGAATGGTTAGTTATGATTATAAGACGCAGATTTCCTGCCCTTGTATGCATTCTCATCTACATCTACCATAGGGAAATGGTAAGATAAGAATCAGGTTTCGATTAATTAATCATTACACGTGATATCTCATAAAATCAGGATCTTAGAAACTAAAAACCTCTGCGACTTTTAGGTGTATCTGTGGTTGTCTTGCTTCCAAAATTTCTCTATACATGTTCTTGTCCCATCGCCAAATGGAAACTATGCACTCTATTAAGTGATTGAATATGGTTGATCACTTTGTTGACATGATTTGGTAGTTGAATATTAGATTCATAGTATTTTCCGACTTTTTGTATTACTTTAACCTCGAACAGGACACAAATAGTTTAAAAGTATTGTGGAAGTGGTCAGCTTTGATTGAATAAGAAATTATAAAATATAAGACACAAAATCATATGAGATCCCCAACTTTTTAGGTTTTAGTACGCATGTAGGCTGCCCACTATAGTGTATTTACTGTTTTGTTAATTTCTTTTTCTTATTCAAATTTAAATGTTTATTTATTAGTATCACTTTAACTCTTGTATTATTATACTTTTGGTTAGTAAGATTTTGAGTGGACATAACACTTAACATGCAACACTAGTAAAGAGGATGAAAATCCCCATCTAAAAAGAAAGTCTTGGATTAAGTTGAAATTTTTAAAAGTATAGAATTTAATCTAACATACATGGATTTAGAGGTGGGTGGACAGCACAGTTCGAATCCAAATTTGGTTTAACCATAACCGAAATCACCCCAGGCCAGTTTAAAGACAGGGTGTTTACGGTTCTGGACGTACGGTTCAATTCCACCACAATTTTTGCCTAAATTAAATATTGTGAATTACATAAATGCTTCATTATTGCAGGCCATAACTCAAAAACAATAAGTTAAAAAAAAAAAAAAAAAAAGGTTTCACATTTTATTTCAGAAAAAAAAAAGTATATTTTACAAATACCACAATGGGACATAAACTTCACTTTTGTTATATGGAATGAAAATAAAGGGAATGGGCATTTTTTTTTTATCTTTTTATCTTTTGAATAATGCCAAATTTAATACCTAAATTTTGATTGATTTTTAATTAATTGATTAAATTTTGAGATTATTAATTTTACTATCTAATTGAATTTTTTAAGATAAGCAATACTACATATATTAACTTTGTCTAAAATTGTATGTTAATTGCCTTATTTTATTAGTTATCGACTATCATGTAACATAAATAATACTGTGATAGAGATATTTTTTTTAGGATTCTTGTAAGCAATTGAAATGATAACTCACAAGATAGAGTTACTATGTGATGGCTCATGATTTTTTTTAAAATCATATATTATAAGTTCAATATATTTGTCAAAGTAATTGCTCAAAATTCGTAATAGTCCATAATCGGTTAAAAAACTAATTAAATAGTTAGTTCAATATGTGTTGCATGAGCTTATTCTATCGGTAGAGATTAGCTCCTATCAAACACTAAAAAGCAATCAAAGGTGTGCTGGGGGGTTGCCCAGCACGACCACTCTGATATCTAAGTTAGTCTGTGGGCCTTTCTCCCAAATCCACTTAAGACAAAGAATTATTCCTTCCTTCCCTCTAGTTCATAGCCATACCAGAATGAGATCCACTGGATCTTTTCTATTAAGGCGAATCTCCATCTGATTGCTGGCATGGCACCTAAGGTGATGGAAGCACCCAAGTTGCAAGAGCTATAGCTACATGGATTGTGGCCAAATTGATACTATCCCCCAGCACCTCCCCCTCCCCCTTCCCCTTCCCCTCCCCCTCCCCCTTCCCCTCTCGATCCCGATTAATCCCGAGGTGAAACACCAATATTCCATGGTTATTAGGCCTAGGCCTCGGTCTTATGGAGGTAGCTCATGGTCATGCTCAAGGAATTGTCATTAAGAATGATCTCATTGAGAGGTCGCTCTTAATTTCTTCTATTGGCGATGCAGGTAACACCTTGGGTTCTCTCTCCAAGTCAGAACCCAATGTGCCATTGGGCATGATCGCTTTTGGGCTGAAGAGGCAAGTGATTTCCTAGGCTTTGAGGCCCATATACGATGATGGTAAGCCAAGTACGCTGTGGCCTATATTTCCCTATCAACAATACGGATTTAACTAGGGGTGCAAATAAACCATACGGTTTCATAAACTAATCTAGCTCAGCTCAATATTTACTCAAGTTCGATTAAAAAATAATCGAGTTGACCTCAAAATAAGCTACTTTAATTGTTTATTGAGCCGAGTTCGACATTCCTATGTTGGGCTCTTTTAGCTTACAAACTTAATCAAGTTCTATTGAACTTGAGTCGAGTAAAGATATTAATCAAATTCGAGTTTGAGTTCAGATATTAGTATTATTTTAGTTAGAATTAAAAATATTTTTTAAAAAATCAAGCCTAAACAAAACTAATCGAATCCAACTCAAGATTATATGGTGTTTACTTTGAGCTGGACTCAAGCTTAAATTCTCAAATTTAGTTCAACTCAATCTCAGTATTGTACTGTCTAGACTTGACTTGTTTGCAATCATAAATTCAACCATAGATATGTATCTAACCATTTGATTATTTTTTCAAAAATCTAAAGAACTTAATTTAAGTAATTACCTGTAAAAAACCGTAAATATTTTAATTTTTGAAATTTTCCAATTAAATTTTTCCTTTTATTAAAAAAAGGTTCTTTTAATGACGAATCACTTTTTAATTATGTATTATTAGGTGAGCTCTTGAAATTACTAAAGTATTCATCCTCTAAGCTTGACATATTGCATATTTCCTTAAGTTACCTCTTTTTTTTCGACCTTTTGCTAGTTGTCATTACTAGTAAACACATTGATGTTTATAACTACTTAAAGAGCCCCTTAGGCTGCAACCATGTGTGTCACTATAAGGCACGAGCCCATTAATTATCTCATAAGGTATATGAACAAGTTTAGATATTGTTTCAAAATCTTATAACGTTTTGATAGGAAAATATTAGCCTATTCATTCAAGGATTATTTGGACTTAATTTGCATATATTTCCATGAATAATCCTTAAAAAAAAAGTACTATTATTGTTATTTTTTAATCTAAGGAAAATGAAGCTTATCTGGACATTTCATCATAAATTGATGAAGAAATAGCACAAAGGATCAACAAAGTAAGGAGATAAGGCTATAGCAGGCTATGAGAGAAATGAGGCCACAGAAGATGCTACAACCATGGTAAAAGTCACGACCACAATTAGATCAAATTGTACCAGAGTCTTAAATAGGGCAAGGTGGGCGTGCACAATGCTAAAGCTCATATCACAGTTGGGGACACTACCCTAGATACAGCTGTGTTGATGCCAGCATCTCAAATGAAGAAAGTCTACAATTAATTACGCGGTCGATGGTGTAAGCCTAGATTTCTAGAAGATTATTCATAGTAGAGACCACTGCCTTAGGCACAAATGTACGAAAGAAGAAAGTGATATTAAAATTGGGACAATTGTAAGCCTCTAGATTTTTCGATAATATAACCAAACTCTAAGAACCAGAAGTCAAAACGAAACCCTAAAGTTAACCAAGTCCTATGATTAGTCTAACGAATTTAGATCCGGCAATCCTGTATTCTTAAACCCTAGAAAGCAAAATTGAAATAATTGTGGAATATGGTTTGTAATAACATAGGAAAGCTTCAAAATATCATATTCATAATTTTCTAGTATCTTTCGGATCCAAACGGGATCAGTTTTCAAAAAACCATGCTCTGGTGCACCGGATAGTGAAAATATTCCAACAACACCAATAGACTCGTAAAAATATAAGGTTTTCAAAAATATCAGTTTTAGAATTTTTCGGTAACTAAAAATATCAGATATATGCCGTTTATGCGTATTTTCTTTACTAGCAGTATTTTAATTGTCTAGTCTACTATTCATAATACTTTTTTACTGTTCATAACTATTCATCTATCTCTACTTTTTCTTACACTCTATTCTTACATTCTACCATACATATACCTTACAATTTACCTTCTCCATACAACTTTAATCACATCACACTTTACATATTGCTTCTTTTTATTACAAAATAACAAATTTAATCAATTTTTCTCTCTTTCAAGCCCTTGCCGTCCACTCCCTCTCTCTCATCACTCACAATTTGTTTTCTTTTTCAATTTATTTAATTACATCTAATTTCTATTCTAAAACTCTATAAATACCTCATTCCCCCTTCATTATTTCACACAACTTATTTCTTAGTAAAACTCTACCAAAATCACTCCATAAAAATCTCTCTCAAATACTCTCCCAAATCCTCTCTTCTCTCCATAAAACCATCTCCCACATATTGCTACAAACCATTTGTTAGTAGTTTTCTCATTATTTGGATTTCGATGATAACAAAAAGAGTTACATGTTAACTAACAAGTGTATTGAATGTCAAGTTCTTATGAAAATATTTTACAAGAAAATATCAATCAGAAAGTATTTCGGAAAGTATTTTCAAGAGCAAAAAAGAAGCAGAAACAATTTCAGAAAGCAAAATAACGTGTTGCGTGGATATTTTACAAAAGAGTGCAAAATCAGAGGATATTTCAGAGAGTATGCAAGGAATGTTATTAAGCAAGAATGAAAATTCAGAAGCTTTTTCAGAAAGCATTTCACAAGAGTTATAATATATAATGGATATGAAGACCCAGCACCAAAGTGATTGTATTTGGGAAATACATTCAATAATGTTCCACAAAGGTGGTTTAATATCCAAAGGGGAATAAATTCGAAATAGAGATCATTTTCAAGAACAATTGAAGAACATACTACATATTGCACTTGAAAAGAAAGTTAGTGTGCATAATATGAAGTACTTACAAAAGGAAATCAGATATTCAAGAATAATATCTGAAGATTCTACTAGTATACGGAAAATATGGAAATATATCTATGAGAGAATATGTTATCAGAGGATATCATAAGATTTATGTTTCAAGAAAATCGTTTTGTTTTTGTTGCTATTTTCGTGGGATTTTTCAAATTACGATCACGCACCAAGATAACAACAAGTTTTCTTATTCTTATCTTGATGGAAGACGTCTGGAACAAACAACTTGAAGATTTTCAAATTTTCAAATGAAAGAAGACTCTATCAGCAAGTCATCCGAATTAGAAGCAGAAAAGAAAGGGATCAAGCTTATCTATTCCAATGATTTAGCCGTTAGAAGATTATCAAGCTTATCCAATTTTGAAAGTTCCAACCGCTTGAGAACGTGTGTTTAAAAAGGCATGATCAGAACGAAGATGATACATTGATACAGAGAAAACGAAAAAGAAGAAATATATACGATCAAAGCTTACAAGCAAAAATTGTCATTTTCACTTTCATTTGTACCGAAATATTAGAGGATACTTATCATTATTTCCTCAATTTGATTTGTTTAAATTTTTATGAGATTAAGAGTTACAAGAAGGCTCAGTAAGTTGATGTTAGCTTGAAAGAAGCTAGGAAGATCAAACTGAGTGCATTTATAGCCAAGTGCTTTGGCAAAAGACAACTTGTAACATTGATTTGTTCTTGGATAGTGGAACATACGGTAAAGACAATCGGATCCCCGGCTTGGTGCTGGAAGAGAGGACTGACGCTCAAGGGGAACCTCTATAAATAGCTTTGCAAATTCTTCTACCTTACTCTCTTTAATTTTCATTATAGTTACTTGTTTGTGTTTATCGTGACTTGTTTTAGAGACTGTTTCAGAGACTAATTGTTACAAGAATTAAAAAGCAGAGACTAAATCAGAGACTAAAAGTTTTGCCATATATTCTTGATTGAGCTTAACAATTGTTATAGAAATTAGACTTGTTTGCTTCCGCATTATAGATAAAACAATTTTATTAAAGTTATTATTTTAAAGATTTGAAAACCCATTTTTGTTTGATTAATCAAGTTGGTGAATTTGATAAAGTTTATTTAAAAGAATTTTTTTTTATTAACCAATTCACCCCCCCTCTTGGTTAGTTTTTAGGACCAACACCATTCCATTCATCTTCTACAAACACATAAACCTTAGGTAAAAATCTATCTTATTCATTCATCATGTTCATTCAACTTAGCATGAGCTTAGTGTATGTTTCTTAAACTCATGAGAGTTAAAAAAGAAACAATATGTTCATGTTTATTTAGAGCATATAAGCTCATTTGTTATTTATTTATGTCTTGCAATTTATTTATTTACTTGTTTTTATGCAATTATTAAGACTAGTCTTTCTAGTTTTAGACTTGTCCATATCAAGTCAAAACAATTTTCTTTTTTTGCTTTTCTTTTCTTTTGGAATTAATCTATTCTTAGTCCCGGGATACCTTGATGAAGCTAAGGGTCCCAATACTTGACTTTATTTTTATGCTCTTATTTTATTATTTATTATGTTGTTTTTATTACATTTCTCATAGTTACATATTCTCATTCATGCATGAACATATTGATATTGTCTCAACCTTAATGAAAATGAGTTTTCTTAAGTAATAAAATAAAATCTCTTAAAATAATTTTGTCACATAAGAAATTATTTTTCCATAAAAACTTAAAGTTTTATCTTAACAAATATTTCCTAAAGTTAGATAAGTTTAGCTCAAGTTTTAGTAATAACACTATATTTGATTTTATCAAGAAAATACATAAAGTAAAGTTATTACAAACTCTCTTTTCAAACTAATATAATAAGAAAGTTTCTTTAAACTTAATTCCTTGTTTAAACGAAAGTATTCCTAAACTCCTTTATCAAAGTTTTCTACCAACACTCTAAAATACTAAAGTGTAGATAAGTTTTTCAAAATTAACTTATAAGATCATTGATATTATTCTTTTAAAGTGGATCTAACTTTAGAAAAGTTTTAGAACATATAACCATGAAATATTTAGAAAAACTATGTTTTCCAAACCATTAGAAATAAAGTTGTAGGAATTTAAAAAGATTAAAATTACTTTTGAAAATTTAAGAAATTGAGTTAAAAGAAGGAGACGCTCACTTATAGTAAATTAAGAAATTTTCCTAACAAAACTAATTTATTTCAAAGTCTTAGCTTTTCTCACTTTTAAGATATTTTGTTTTACAAAATTATTGTTGAGATAACACCACTAAATTCATGCATATAGTTTGAGTCTATATATATATATATTCAAGGATTTTTTAACCATACAAAATATCTATATTTTTATACAAAAGCTCTTGAATGAAGAAAAGTTTGAAACTTAAGTTTTGAAATTGGAATTTTCGTATCAAATCCATACGTTACTATTCTGAGACCCAAATGACTTCTTTTGATAAAAATAACCTTAGAAATGGATAGATCTTTTTGAGTAGGTAGAAATCGGTATATAATATGCGAAATTTCGAGTTAAAATGAGCAAGTTATGGCCATTTTAAGTTGGGATTTCTATTCATTCGATTTTTGACGAATTCAATAAGATAGCATTAGAGAATTTGAGTAGATCTTGGATGAAATACTCACTTCAGGTATTTCTTTTGTTTAGGTGTTGAGAACTAAGATCTTCTCTTCACCAAGGATTACTTCAAATCCTAGAAGATCGCTATGGACGAGTGAGTTTCCTTTACATTTATGTATTCGGGCATGTGCTTGTAGAATAGCGTACTAGATATTAGGAAAAGATAAAATTGATATACATGTGGGATATCATGGGAATTATGTATGTAAATTGTTATGTGCGATCAATAAACGATAAGTATATCGGAACCCGATCCGTGATTGATATAATTGCTTCTATGTATATATTGCTATGTGTGCAATTATTGCTTGATCGCTTTAAATGATTTAATGTCATATTGGAATGCCCATATAATAAATTGCTCATGCATATCACTTAGAATATCATTTCGAAATTTTGCTACTACTCCTCAGCGTAGGACCGGAAAGGTAAGCTGCCTAGCTACACCTTGAGGGTTAGGACGTTCGAGGAATACGACCTCAAGGTGTAGCCAAGTCAGATCGATCCATTTGCGTATGGAAAGCCCGGGGACTAGTAGTACGGTTCGTTGAAACCCCAAGAAGCGCGTAAACTTTTAAGGAGATCGTTTGGGGCCCAGTTCAAAGCATTCCCTAACCACTGATGGAGAGGTAAATCCATCATACATACAAAACCGGATAGTCGTATATAATGTTTAATCATATGGTTGTTGCATTTCATATGCTTGATTAATAAACTTGGTTGATTGCCTGTTATGAGTATTTTTGTGTAAGGAATATCTCACTAAGCAAGTTATGCTTATACCCTTATAGACTTTTGATATTGCAGGATTATCCTTTTATACTCGATACCATCTTGACTCCCCGGGTAGAATCCTTATTTTGGGAAGCTTTTGGAGGAATTCTATTTTGAAGTCTTAGAGTAGATTTCTTTTAAAATCTTCTAGTTTTAGTTATTTTATCTTTAGTAAAACCATGTTGTTATGGAAATTATCGGGGGAATGCCTCTTAGAAGTTGTAAGACTTTATGTTTCAATGAATTATATTAAGTGTTACTTTGCATGTTCCGTTACCAATATCTGAAAATGCATTACTCCACCGGTCTCCCTTTGATGTAAATGTACGCCTTGTACCGATATGGAAGCTTTCGAGTGACAGAGGTAGTCATTCTTAAGTTTCAATATTACGTACGGTGGGCTGTCACGTTTAGGATACCGTTTGGGAGGTGCGACTGTGTCGTAGGGCGCTTCATGTTTGTCTAATGTGGGTTCCATTATTTTTTGACCTTTTTGTCGCATTAGCGTCCTCTTTACTATAAATGAATTTTTTACATGAAACCCTAGAATATATATGATAGAGAGAGTACACTTTAGTCAAAGATATATAGAGAATTATCCAATTTTAGCCTATCATATACAATTTAGCTTAGATTCACAACTAATCTTCAAGAATTTTCAGGGAAAAAATTCAAGGAGATCATTCACTAGATTTCACCAATTTTGAATTATAATGAATCATCAATTTAATAGGCTATATTCTTATCATGATTCTCTCTTACTTCTCTAAATTATTAAATTACATTGTCAGATCTATGGAGGAGTGATTTCTTAACTTAGATCTTATGGATCCTTAGGTCTAATTCATGCAACTCATGTTGTGATTTAATGCAAGTAATATTGATTTCTTGAATTCAATAACTTGTACTTAATATATCTTGAATCTGTGTAGTGTCAATAAGGATTCATGTTTGATTTCATTAAAAGTGATTAAAAAATCGTTTTAATGAATAGATCTATACTATTTATGAGATTGCTTATAACTTGAGAGATGGAGTGATAAAATTTTCCTACTATCGATCAATTGATTCAATGAATTATAGTGCTTAAAGAAATTCTATGTTGCTATTAATTCGGAAGAGACTCCAATTGATAAACTTAGCATTAGAGGTCAATGATCTCGAGAATGACTTTAACATATCAAGAAATCAATAAGAATTTATCGAGTTACATGATAAGGCCTAGCGATGAAACAAGATCTAAGCATTCAGTAATTTGGACAAATATCATTTTGTGAATCATTTCTAGTCTTGTTGTAGTTATTTGATAGTTTTAATTGTTAAAATCCTCTTATTTTTCCTGCTAGATAAGAGGAAAATGACGAGTAGAAGTAATTGCTAGGTTCCTTAAGGTGAAATGGCATCTATACTCAATTCGATGCTACAACGATAGGTACACTAGCCTTATTGTGCTGACCATAGTTAGAATTTTATTCGTTGATTTATAAATTTGTAAAACCCGGTCTATTTAATTACCATCACATATAGCAAACATATCAGGTTTCAAGATTAAGATAGGTTCTAATGGAAACACGACCTAATAAAAAAGAATAATGAAACTGTGATTATTCGAAGCTATTAGAATCGGTAACAATGCATGCTATTCAAAGTAAAGTACAAATAAAAATGTAAAGTACCCAGATGGTATTAATTTATTCTTTTCTTCACACGTATCATCATTTTTATGCGTTTTAGCCAGTTAAAATCATTGTAAAGCAATTTCAATATGTTCTAAGGGTGTAAATAAAAATAATGTAGAAAAATCATTGCACCACTAGGTTGTAACTCACATGCGAAAGCAGAAGCTACAATGCAGGTTTCCAAACCGATTTTAAGCTTACTTAACCAACCGTTATCTCTTTTACCAATTATGCCCAATTTATATAATTATAACAGTAATAATAAATAGATAAGGAAGAAGAAGATTATACCATGATATCCACGGAGTTCAGCTCGCCTTCTAGTCTACACAATCTACAATTGCCTCACTTAAGAAGGACTTCACACTTTTTCAATAAACAATTGCCTCAATAAAAGGACTTCACATCAATGACTCACAACCAAGAACTTCATATTTTCCTACCACAAGTAGGACTTCACATTATCTCACAAAGAGAACTTCACTCAATGTCTTAACATATGAGGACTTCACCTATTACCTCAAATAAGAGAGGACTTCATTAGAACACTCAACCAAAATATGTGAATAGTGCCTTACAATATTAACTCACTAATCTCACTATGATACTATTCACTTAACAGACACAAATACAAATCAACAGAGTGTTTTGACATAATATCTATACATAACAAGCTCAACTCTCACACATAAAAACATCGCAAATACTCTATTTATAAGCTCTCAACACAAACTAGGCGTTGCCCCTCAAAATAGCCACCAACAGTCAAACTTGAATGTCTATAACAACTATTTTTTGGCCTAAACAAAGCATATCATATAGCCAGTCCAAATTAAGCCTAAAGTCGAGGGCTCGGTTCGCTCGCAGTTACCTCTGATCAGTTCGACACTGTTTTGTATTTCGGCCATAACTTTCTCATCTATACTCTATTTGAGGTGATTCAAGATGCTACGGAAACCTTAAAAGGAGCTATACAAATTTTATATTTTGCTTTGAAAGATTCTAAAAGAATTGGGACCTAAAATGTGCTTGAAGCCACCTACAACAATAAACACAAAAAAAAAAAAACGAACATAACGAAGCCCAAACATATCACAAACAAGTTTTTGCTTATTATATGTAACTTAACTAAGTTGTGGAGCATTTGTATAATACATTCTCTCATCAAAACAATATTATAACCCCAACATGGTTCAACAATCTTCCCCTTTTTGATAAAAACAATTATTGCACAACATTACTCCCCTCAACTTAACACTCTCTCTCAATTAAGCATTCGGGTTAAAACCCATTTATAAAAGATGTACTGCTTAATTAAAGGTTCCTAAATTACATATAATAAACAACTTATTAAACGCAATTTAACTCTCCCAATTAAGAATTTCGAGTAAAAGCTCATTTGTAAAGATATGATGCTCAACTAAAAGACTTAAATTATATTTAACAAAAAATTCATTTTTAGCACACAAAAATACACAAGCCTAGTATTTTAAAAACCATAGAAACTTTTCTCTAAAATATAGTTAAGCATTAACCTTAGAGACCAACTCTTAACACCAATTGTTAAAAATAAAAGGGATGACTAGGCTTGTTACATGCACATATGGAAGTGGAAGCTACAAAGCAAGTTTGTAAATTGATTTTAAGCTCACTCAACGAACTGTTATCTCTTTTTATCAATTATGTCCAATTTATGCAATTATAACAATAGAAGGTCGATAATCTTCATCAATAATTCCCTAACCTTTGATACAGAGGGATAAACCCATTCTCTATATGGTTTCCAGATAACTATATATATTTGTGTAATCACGTTATTGTTGCATAGCATATGCGTGAAAATTGATTGAACTTGTTTGAAACCATGGTGCGAATGAAAAGGAATACCTCACTAAGCTAGTTGTAGCTTATACCTCCATAGATTTTTGTTGAAACAAGTATAGCTGTGGCTCTATTCAAAGATCATGACGTTAAGGAAGTCATAGATGGATTTTAAACTCTTGTGGGGGCGATAGGAACATAGGATCAAGTTATCTTGCAAATTCCTTATATGTAATGTATGATATGTTAGTATTTTAGAGATTCCTAGAGGAATGTATTTATATAGATTTAGAGACAATAGCGGAGGTATGCCCCTAAAATATGTAGTCAATCATGTTTATATTTTATGATAAGTATTTCATTTGTCTTGTTACTTGATCGTTATTAACATAAATTATGCTACTCCGATATGTGCCCTTAGTCGTGATGTATGCCTTGTACATGATATGGAAGCCTTTGCATGACTAAGGCAATCATTCTTAGGCTTTAGTATTGTGTACGGTGGACTATCACGTTTAGGGTACCCCTTGGGGTGTGACAGTTTAAGTTGGTATCAAAGCAACGAGGTTTTGGGAATTCGGGAAAAAAAAAAGATACTAGGAGATTAGAGTGATAGAATTTGATCTTAAAAATAAAAAAGATAGATACCCTATAAGATTAGAATCCCTATGTCTAAGAATAGAACCTTACCTTGGAGAATATTAGAAAAAGGTAGAAAATGCTTATACAAGAATCGGAGGTTATTTAAGAAGATACGATCAATGAAACGAAAGTATCACATAAAAAGATTTACCCTAGAATGTTAACCGAGATTGAGAAAAGTACTAATGACTTGGAAAAGGAACATAGCAGAACAATGTGGAGAAAACATGAAGGAGTCAAAGAATTGAGATATAGAATGAATAAAGTAAGCCTACCTTAGCAATATCAATAAGCCTTGATGCATAGTTACCCTACTTGACTCCTAGCTAAAACCAGCTAGAAACAAGATAAGT
The DNA here is from genome assembly GCA_024138025.1 of Combretum micranthum. Taxonomy (NCBI): domain Eukaryota; kingdom Viridiplantae; phylum Streptophyta; class Magnoliopsida; order Myrtales; family Combretaceae; genus Combretum; species Combretum micranthum. The sequence goes on along the minus strand of JAMXBD010000433.1, from coordinate 731,173 downwards.
GTAATACCTCTTTTATAAATAAGACCCCTAAGTAAATAATATTAAGTGCCTACGCCAAACCTTTTTATTGAATGAATAAAAACCTATAACACTTCTCTTTTCTTTAAAAACAGATAACATGTGCTAATTGAAAAGACCATCTAATACAACCGCTTCGTTTGGTTCTAGGAAGCTATCTGAGGAAACTATGCCAAGATCAGACATCCCTCTTGAAGAACTGCAAGAACAAGAAGTAACCTACCACACAATCAAACTCAATAAGTCCTAACCGCTTTGAGTCTCTTGGAAGAGATTAGAGGATTACATACAAGAAGTACCCATCATACTTGTGCCTATTCCAATCATGAAGCCCCAACTAGAAGCGATGCGAGGAGCCCAAACTCTCTCTATTGCGGTTGGTCCAAACCCGAGGGCCAAAAGACGTAAGACACTTAGAAGGCGTGAAATCCGATGTTGGAAATGCAAGGAGTCACACTACCCAAAACAATGCCCACAACTGAAGTACAAATGCCACTTCTGTGGAGATCCCAAACACATGATGTCAAATTGCCCAAAGAAGAAGACTACCCCTTTCTATGTCTGCAAACAACTAGGACACTTTGCCAATGATTGCCCTAAAAGAGAAAGATAGGCTGTCGGGTCATCACGTCGAGCTGGAAGGGATCAGCCTCCTAAGAAAAAAATTATAAGGATGGAAGATAGAACTCTTGCGTAGTTATGACTAAGTTCTTTTGTTAAGAAATCGAAATGTTTAAAAAGATATCTAAAGTGATGCTTTGTCAGCTATCTAGTTAGTGATCGAGCATAGATAAGATGAAATTGTGACAATGTTTTGCATCCTTTCTTTGAACTTTTGTAAAGGAAGAATTCAAGCCTTCCTCTTGTATTTATGTATTTTCTTTAATGATATGAATTTCCTTTCTATTACTTCGATTTCAGTTAGTTGTTTAATATTTCTTCTGTATATATATTTTTATGCATTTCCGTACTCGATCACTATTAGCATAATTCTTTGATATTTTTCCGAAATGCCTAAGACTTAATAAAATCTAAGAATCTCACATAAAACTTAATAAAACTTGCAGAGCATATAGGAGATACACTCGTGCACAACGTGATCCAAAAATACCCTTTGTAGAACCTAAGAACTGGGAAGAACCTCAACAACCAAATCAACCAAGAATGGACCTAGCTAACATCGAGCAACTTGCCAACCTCATAAGGTATTTCACGCAACAACCTCATGCTATAACAACATCTGCGCCTGCACAAGAAGAGGCACCAGAAGTTCCAATCCCACCTATTGAAACGGTACCAGTTGAGCCGCTAACACCAAGATCTTGTCAGAGTATATTGCTAGAATTTATAAAGTGCAGTTGGTATTTTGATGGAGCTTTAGGAAAATCGGATGAACTAGCAAGACCTTATCAGAGTATGCCCTCTTCTCAATCAAAGTCCTCTTCCACTTCTTTGATGGACTAACAAGAATGGTACCCACGTCCATCACCAACATCTCAGACTCTAAAAAGAGATAACAAAAAGAAGAATAAGTTAGTAACAAAGTACAAAACACCCGCCTAGTTGAGTTCACCAGCTCGAAAATCATGAACTCTCCTCACAGCGTCCTCTCTGTAAAGCTTGACTCGATAGGCAAGTGAGGGAGAGGGCGAAAGAGAGGCCATGATCTCATAAAGAATCAAGCCACCCCCATCAGTGATCGGCTTCCCATATAAGAAATTCTTCACTACAAATGTGATACTATAAGGCTTTTCACCTTACACCTCTAGAGCTCCCTCCAATCCCTCAGCCCCCTGGCATCATACGACATCAACTTATGTGGCTTCTCACTTCAAAAAGGCTTACACCAATCTACCTAGAAGTCAAAACCCTATCATGTGCCCTCTCCAACCTGACTATCAAAAACTCATTTTTCAGTCAAACTCATTCGAGCTGGTGAGATTGGTAAGGAGCTGGGGGATTTTTGGTTGCTTGGCAAGATAACACCGCCCTTCCTTTGACCTTTTGTAAAGGAAGAACTATCGGAACAAGATTAGGGTAGGCTATACCATGACACTAAAGCAGACAACTTCAATGGCCATCAATATCTGCCAAGCATTGGCCAGTAACTGAGCTAGGCATAACCAATAGAATTCGAAGAACTTCTTTTATAAAGGAAAGAAAGGCATCCTCAATCTAAACTCAAAAAGCCTTCTTATATAAGGCAAACTGCTGACCATCGATGAGACAAACCTGGTTTGACCTTGTAAGCATAACGACCTCCCACTCCTGTGAAGCACCTCACATCTCCTCCTAACATATGGCCCTAAGGGCCTTCTTTGAGAGCTTACAGTGAATCCCATCAAGACCATCACCTCAGACTGCCCTTACGTGTAAAGGGATGATGGCCCCTTCTCTAGACCATCAGAAGGATATGTATTTATAGGGTGCTGATAGATCTGGTTAGACAATTCAACAATATAAGAAAAGGTTTCATCGGTGTGAAAAAGTACATAAGTACCATGTAGGAGTATAGGAAATGTACTCACAATAGTGTCCACACTAAAGGTATCTTGGCATTGAAGGGCATAGTCCTTAGCTAGTACTCTCTATCCCTAGCGACTACCCAATTGTCAGCCTATTTGAATCCCTTAAGTTGCTAGCCTACTTGGTTTTTTGCAGTCAATAGTCCTATGTCCTCTTTTTCCACACTTAAAATGTGAGGAACTTCTATGATCCCACCATTAGTATTATTAAAATTAAATTGATTATAAAAAAATTAGTGTAAAAAAATTTAAGGGCTTCGATGATGGTTGAAAAATGATCTAGATTGTTTATTAATGTGACAAGACTGGTCTTATTGTAACCGCCATGGGATCATAGAATGTTTTTGAAACATAATACTTGTGGAAGAATCTTCTGTGTGCGGTTCGTGTAGTTGTGCCTATCTTATCACAAGAGAAATAAGCATTATCAAGCCATTTACAGTATTTCAAATCATGTGGCCCAAAACACTTGCCACATTTCTCAACATTCTAAACCACCGGTCTAACTTATTGCGTAAACGACCTCTTTCTCTTATCTTGGGTGAGAACATTGGTGGCTCGTTACTTGCCTACATAAACCTGACCCTTCCGTGTCTCTTGACTTTTCATCTTTTTAAGACCCCGTTTTACTATCTTTGCCTAATTAACCATTGTAGAGTAAGTGATCAACTCCATCAAGTCCACCTAACATTAAATATGAGCATATAATCCTATGATAAACTTGCTTATCTTAGCATCCTCACTAGTCCTTAGGGGCTCTAGTAAAAATCTCATCAATCTGTTCGGCTCAACTTTATACTACTCAATCTTCATGCAACTTTGTTAAAAGGAATAATATTCCTATAGGTTTTTTTGCTTGGTACTCTTTGGAAAGAACTCTTTATACAAAGCCTACTGGAACCTATCTTAGGTGATCTTCCTAATCATGTGCTACTTAGTCCTCATCTGCCAATTATTAGCGGTACCATCAGTAGGTAGTAAGCATACTCAACCTTCTTATTTTTTGGGATATCCAGAGTTATAAAAGTCTTTTCAACCTCTTGCAAAACTAGGGTCTAATAGCTTTCTACGCTTTGGCTCAAACTTGTAATTAAATCTACAAACTTATTTAGGCTTGAGATATATGCATCTTGGCCCCATTATGACCGTTCCTGTTCCTATGTAAGTCTCATTCCTCTAGGCTTTAGCATTAATCTATATCACTTACACATCTTGCCATACCTGTTGTTGTTGTTACATGACTATCCATAGGACGATATTCACAACTTGTATAAGTTGAGCAACATTAACCTTTTACCTACTGACATACATGTGGGGGTGGTGCTGGTGGAAGGTTATGAGGTGGCTGGTTTAGAGGTGACTGTCCTCTAGTAATCTCCTCATCATTGGTTCTTAAGGAGTCAACATTAGGGGATTTTCTTATAGGTGACATTCTATAAAGATAAACACATAGCACATGATAAAAGAGATTAATAAGGTTAAAAGGGATTAAAGCACTGTAGGAAACTACCAAATAATAGTGGAACTAACAAGATAAGTGGTCTAAACTATTAGATACCCCACTCATCATTGCTCACCGTTCTAAGAATTTTATAACCTAGGTCTAGTAGGATTTATAATCTAAGCTTTGATACCACATAAGCTGTATTAGCCCACCACGTGTCATCATAAGAGGGTGACATGCTAAGGCTTAGAAACCTACTAATATCATCAAATAACATTTAATAACTCCAAACTCACATTAAGTAAATAATATCATCAATAGTCATAAATGCAAGATAAATACTTCATAATAAAGTCAGCGTAACTAAAAACCAACTCATACCTATCCTAATAGAGGAATTAAAACTTATTCTACTACATAAACCAGAACATGGAACATCATCTCGAAAACATCAACCATCAACCATCATATAAGTCTAATGATAAAAAATCTACTGAATATTCTAGTCTGTTATTGTCATCCCCATAATCCACGAAGACAACATATCCTAATAAGTTGAACACTATAGGCTCCTCATCATTCCTAAAAAAGATAAAAATGATTGACTAAAGCCAGTACAGCAAAACCATAAACACACACCATGAACAATCATCACACACTATCGTATGCAACATGATATTTAATGCAACAACCACATTTTCTTTATCTGTAATTTAAAGCTAATAACTAACACAACCTGGGATTATCTGCGTCTAATCTTAAACCCAACGTAACTGATGACTCCACAGCAGTCATATATTAATATATATACATATTTGGTATTGAATACTCGCTGATACCCTAGGAATCACAATCATTTCCACCTAATCTTTCGAAATCCTTTCTAGGTGCAACTCCATTCAAGACAATGCCACTCAAGGATCATCAAGGTGCCGCCTTAGCATCACCTGTACTTTTGGTTCATTAAGCCCAACCAAACACCAGCAACAAAATAATTATTAGAGTTAAATAATTAATAATTTGTTTTTAGGTACTAGTACCTAACACACATAAACAACAAACAATATAATGAAAGAAGACATATTTCTAAGGTTGTCTAGGATCATTGGTTCACTAGAAGTCTACTATAATTCTATGCCCAGATACATAAGCTTACTTGGGTTTAGGTGTACTTTGGTGTCACTTATCAGGTCAAGCTTTTGGATGTTTAGGAAGGCCATTAAAAAGTTTTAACAAGATTAAAATATCACACTAAGTTATGCCCATGAAGGAGGGTAAGATCGACTCGTTGCAACATCAACATTGCATGCCTTTAAAATTGCGTGTGCATGGGGTCACTCCCTGTGTCACCTTCGTGATGGAAGGGGTGGCAGGCCTGCAGCCATCACTGTGGCTTGGTTAGGGACATCCAAAATAAAGTAAGCTAAGGAAATCATGGCTCGAAACACAGTTGTGACCCCCTATCCGTGCATCCTATGCTTGAAAGGTTATTTTTCTCCAAATTCTTCACCTCCTTCGATTGTTAAACATGTAAACTCTCCAAATTCATTCTTAACACATAGAATCACTTTTCTAAATATTCATATATCGTTTGTTTATCTAATTTTGCTCATGAAGTATTGTTATTATTGTATCAACTATTGCCAAGTTGTTAAAGGAGAAAGACATAAAATTAAAACTTTGAATTATATTTGTATAATAGTAATTTAAAAATCATTATCAAATTACATAAAATAGAAATTATTATTGTTAATTTTTAATTATTTTTTAAATTTATTTTCATACTTATTTAATCTTGAATAACACAATGCTGGCTAAAAAAGTTTTAAAAATTATTAAGAAACTTTCTTAAAAAAACTTTAAAAAGTAGATAATTCTTAGGGGAGAAAGTTGTTCAAAATGCTTACATGGACCGTAAGCAAAGAGAGCTTCTACGATCCCATTAATAAAACCATCCAGTCAACCATCTAGCCACTAAAATAAATATAATTGGAATATTAACTATTTTAGTGATTCGATTATACTTGGGTATGGTGTGAATTGTTGGATAATGACGGAGTAGAATTTCCCCTAAAAAACTCCATAAGTAACTTAAATATAAAAATGACCTTCAAGGAGTTAATCCAATAGATCCATTGCTTTTATGACTTTAATAATATCCCTTTTTAAATTGTATCTCTAATCTAAAGACAAAGTGGTTAATAATCTACAAATGTAATTTGAGAAGACTATGGAATCATTCTCATATTTTTTATTTTTTCATCTCTTAATTAATTTTTACTTGATCTTGACTTTGCAAGGAAGAGTGATTTATATTAGAATTGTTGATTGCGTAGTTAACAAATGAAAAAGGGATACTTGTTAATTTACCTTATGAATAACTTGAACAATTGACAACTCTACATCAGAGAAAATATTCATTGAGTGTGATACACCAGGTGAAATAGTTAGTGATATATAACTATGGGTAAAATTTTTTCATGCAAACGGTAGTTTTATAAAAACTCTACATTGCTATCACCATTTATTTAAAATATGTTGATACTTGTTCTTCACTTATTCGGATAAGTGATGTATTATGTTTATTGAATCTTCTTTATGTACACTGAGAACCATGGCAGTGTGAGGGTGGCACCAATGGATTTGAGAGAGTGAAACTTCAAGATATTCTTTGTGCTCATACAAATTAAAAGGCTTAGGTTTAGTCGCGAATCATATATGAAAAGGTCAAGGAAAATATATCATATTATAATTGATTTTGAAAATATTTTTATAATTATTTTACTTATTATTTACTCCACAAAAGATATAGAAAAAAAATTCCAAGAGACTCCTTTTAAAAATGAAAAGAAAAGGACGGTTGAGTCTTTACCTCACTTTATCCTTAGGTTCTTGCCATAAGGATCTATATAAAGTATCTCTATTCTAAGTATACAGGGAGGTTCTTCTATTAGAACCAATCATCATCAAAGATTGATGTCATTCAATTAGGAATGTAATCAGGTCAATCATCATAAGGTTTTCAACTTGCCAGGTCCGATAAAAACCTTATAGTGTTCATCCTATGGGGTTTTAGGTTCGAGATTAGATATGAAATTAAAACTATATAGGGTTACAGGGTTAGGTTTTGATACTATAAAATACTCTATGGATACTCGACCCGATAATAAAATTAAATAAAATAAAAGTACTTGTAAAAGTGATGGCTTTAGGTGATGGCTTGAATTGATGCGTAAATGAGAAAGATCTCATTTGTTTATTTATTGTTTGTTTAAAACTATACAAAATTGAGTCATGAAATAAGCATAGATACAATGATATTATAAATTTATAATTTGATTGGGAAAAAACAAATGAAAAAAGGAAAAGGAAAAACACAAACATACGTATTTCAAGGCTCAAACCATATTGGTCCTTTACTTTTTACTTAGATTAGTATGTCAATTTTGGTATTTATTTCTTCATTTATTTTTCAATTTTGCATATAATGTATGGAGTTATTCAGTTTGTAACTTTATAGTTCTTATTAAATCATTTGTGTCATTATTATTTAAGCCTCTTAAATTTATTAAATATTATTACAATTTGAAAACAAGTTGAGAAAAAAAAAGGAAGAATTTAAAAAAAAAATCGAGTGGGTTTTTGATTATTGAGTAAACCTTAAAGTAGGTTTGAATATAGTATGAAAACTCTATAGGATTATAGAGTCGGGTTTGATGTACCCTATAGGATAGCAGATTATAAGGTCACATTTGATGGATTCTATAGGATAGTTGGATAGATTTTAAATTCATATGATCTGTCAAAAACCAGTTGATTCCCTATAACCTTTTTTGGATGACCGTCCCTCCTTCGATCCTTCTGTTTATCAGTTCCCATGTGAAGTAACAATGGTTTGATTTATATATATATATATATATATATATATTTCTTTTCACATCCAGTCTCCTCTTCCCTTTATTAATGATAAAAAAAAATGAAAGCTATTGATATACATATATAATTTTCATTATTATTTACTATTTAATTTCTTATTATTACCATTAAACTAATATTGTAAAAAAATATTAATCTGAAAATAATAGTAGTTTGAAAATAACATGCTAAAAAAAAGGTCTTTAAAGAAAATAATTCCGTAAGGTACTAACGATGCACCTTAAAGGCACGTCTTATACAACTTGAATGTATCACAATTCAAAATTCTTTTTCCGTAGCATTTTTACATATCGAAATTCCATTTCCTAAAATTTGCGGTTCCATATTTAAAGGGGAACTTGTTTTGGCCAGGTCGTGATTCCACTCCGCGTGGAATAACTTAAAAGAAATGCAATAGAGTTGTAGTGGATATTATAATATTTACTTGGTATAAAAAGTAAAACAAATAATTATTATAATAAAAAATAAAATATTTATAATGTCCATTGTATTTAGTATAGAGAGAGAATAATTGTATAGGTCTTATTTTTAAAATAGGGATATGATGATAAGTTGAAAAATAGACATTGAATGGCAATTTATGGTTAGAGACATGAATTGGTATTCATCATTTTACAAAATAGCAATTCATTATAAATTGTCATTCCTTTTAAGTAAATACTATAATATTAAAAGGGATTTTTTTTTTTTATGTCATTACAAGGGATAGAAGGGATTCAAATCTCACACATCTCATTTGAGAGGCCGGAAAGATATTACTAGGCTACAATATATTAAAATTACATCGATCCTCGGTTTTCTTAAAAGTCAACAATAATTCCACTTTTTATTTGAATTGGCTAATTATATATAATTTCATCCTATACGTATAATAAATTTAAAAATTAAATGTCATGTCATATTTTTTCTCATGTGGCAATATTACCCCTTTTTTCAAAAAAAAAAAAAGGAAATCAGCCAAATATATTCGCAAAATAAATGTCATTTTTTAAAATATCCACAATTCCCTATAAGAATATTTTTATAATATGCATTTTTCAATAAAATTTTTATGGTAATTAATAACGTCTTTACTATGTAATGGTTGGTTGGTGTCAAATTTATATTGGTATTAAACAATAACATTTGAAAAGTACATATAATTTTTAGTGCAACAAGTTATGAAAGAAAAAAGAAAAAGAAAATCTAAAAGCAAGTAATCTCAAAGCCTATGTACCAACATTAATTAATTTTTTGGATGTATTCTTTTTTTTTTTTTTTTTAAAGAAGTGGTATTGCTACGTCATGTTGAAAATGACATTTTAAGACATATAAATTTTTTAAAGAACAATGGTTGGCTTTTTAAAAAAATCCATGATACATGTAATCTTAAAAGTTTTTAGAAGAGATTCTATGTGGTATACATAAATTAATATTAATAATTTACTAAACAATTACACAAGTAGATTTAAAAGTTGGGCATAAATTGGTTGATTCAATTAACACTATTTATGGAAACCCTAAAAATGTTAGGATTGAGATAATGGATCTATTTGTTCCTAAGATGACACATAGACCGAAAAGGTGGAAAGCAACTTTCTCATGCAAGTCTTAAATGCCATCAACACCATCCTTTTGAAGGCTTCATAAATCATAGGATGATGGTATGTGTAGTGTAGGCTGGCCATCACAATCGCAACCACAACCACAATTCTGGGTGCACAGAAAATAACATGTATGTATTTAGTTGAGGCCTACTCCTACTACCACCACCATAATTATAGAGTCAAAACGATCCTTCTCGTGAGCTACATTATTATTATTATTATTACTATTATTACTTTGGCTTGGCTCATTGTCATTACATTGATTGTACTCTTTATTGTTACCTTCCCACGTGGATTATTTTCCTCTATGGGAAATGCAAGCCGGCATGGCCGGCTATGACCAGTGCCTCATCATCTGCGCATGAATTTCATCATACTTTTTGTTTTTATTTATCTACCAAGAAAATTGGATTATCAAAGTGTGTCGAGTAATCAAATTCTAAAAATTATTCAATATGGTTATGGCAAAGGAGTAAAAGTATATTTTTAGCAATACCTCTATTAAAGATGTACCATACACAAAAATGAGATAGAATGTAGTATTATATGTAGGATTGTTGCGGTACCATATTTGTAGTTGGCACACTCTTAATCGAGAGTGATATAAAAAAGAGGTAGTCCATGACAACTTCTCTTTTTTCTTATGGCAAACATAGTGTATGGATCTTTGCTACATTATCTTTATAATTATTATATTAAACCATGCTTTAATTGTTTGAAAATGTTTGAACTTTCTTTTGCAACTACTTATATATATACATATATATAACTATATATAACCATGTTTATACTTTTGTAGCCTTATGGGGAATTATCTCCATATTTGTGTTATATTTATTTATAAAGATCCAAAGGTGGCAATTTTTAAGTAGCATTTATATGGATAATTTTCATGGAATTTGATTGGATGAAAGTTATTATATCACTTTTGGTTTATAAGATGTATTTGATATTGGATAAAACCCTTGTCTTGATAAGAGACAAAACTAAACCTTTTTTGTTTTATATATATGATAGTATTAAGATAAGATTTTGACAAAAAAAAAATCAATTAACAAAACATTAAACTAATATGATTACTATTATCTCTTTTTTACTATCGTAGTTGCTACCGCCATTGCCATTGTGTTCACCACCTATATCATTGCAACTGCCATCACCATACAATTACCACTGCAACTAATGCAATACTAGCAATTAGTTTCCATTACTATATCACAAGACTATCATTATTAAGTTTTCACCAATGCCACTAATTATAATATTTGTACATAATAATACAACAATATAATTGTCGACATATAATATCTTATGTAATATTCCATATAGTACTATGCATATCAAATATATTATAAGAAAATTATACTATCCAAAATTTTTATACTATGCTAAATAATTTTTATGCTACCTTAATAATACTAATAGTATCTCACAATAAATATTATCCAATTCAATTTTAAAAACACTTACAAAGAAAGGAAAAACCTAAAAATTCACATGATACTATTCATTTTGGTGTATTCTAGCTATGAATAGATTTCATATGATTTATAGATAATTTAAGTATTTATAATTAATATATTTTTAATAATTCAATAGAAAATCCCACATGAAAGATTAATAGTATTAATATAAGGTCACTGCCTTATATTAAGAAATTATTCTGCAATCATTCACAATTGTGTATAACATTCTTGCACACACACTAGACATCGGCACGGTTGGGTCGGTTCGGACCCGAACCGGAACCGCCGGTTCACGGTTCCACATTTCGTGGAACCGGAACCGGAACCGCCAGAGCCGGGGCGGTTCACGGGTTCCACGAAACCGCCGGTTTTGACGTTCCGTTCCGGTTCCACGTGAACCGTGAACCGTGTTTGTTGTTAGTCTTCTTCTTCTTCTTTCTTCTTTTTTTTTTTTTTATTTAAACAAACCGACCCCTTACACCCCCAACCCCTCCTCTTCCTTCTCTCCCCCATCCAAAATCATTATGTGTTTCAGTATGTGCGTATTTTTCTTTTTTTCTTTTTTTTTTTTTTTTTTTTTTTACGGTTCGGAACCGGTGGAACCGCCGGTTCCGAGTGACGAACCGCGAAGACCGCCGTTCCGGCGGGTCCTTTGGCGGTTCCTAACCGTCCCGACGGGGCGGTTCCCGGGTACGGAACCGCCGGGACGGTTCGGGGCGGTTCGCGGTTCAGAACCGCCCCGTGATGATGTCTAACACACACGACACACCCAATATAAAACTTGCAGGGGCAATGCTCATTGTTGGGTTTTCATTTATGAGTTATGACAGGTCAAAAGAAAAGCATGTATATATAACAACATTTATAGGATGGGTAAATTATACTGAAAGTAGACCTAAGTTTTCACAGTTTATACTCTCTCTCTCTCTCTCTCTATATATATATATATATGGTGCAGATCATATATTGAAAAACTTAAACCTAGATGTGGTTCGCGAGGATTTTATTTTATTTTTTTAAGTATAATTTAAAATGCTACAAAAATTTGGAAAGAAAATCCTTAAATATATTAAAATTTAAACTCAAGCAACCTTACGTTTAAAAATCTTGTAATATTTAATCACACGTTTATTTATATAGCATTCATACATCTAACTTCAGTTGTAACATTAATAATGTAAGAATATAAAAAATTTAATATAGATTAAAAAAACAAAGATTATTTCCACAATGTTAAGATTTTTCTTTTACATTTTTATTTTAGTGAATGTCAACACATGAACCAAACTAAATATGCTTTAAAATCATATTTATTTATTCATTGCAAAACCTTCCAGTTTTAAATTTAGTATTATTTAACTGTCACTGTAGCTTTCTCTTATTATATATTAAGGTTTGGTGGATCTGCCAATCCTTTGCCTAAGGCTGATGTACTTGTCTTGAGGATTTAGCGGGTTTGTGTCCGTTCCAGACCCATATCCGGGTTGTATCAATGAACCAACCCTTTAGGTTGGGTTTCGGTTCAGACATATGCCATTTCAGCTATTAGTTAAATAATTAGTTTGTTAGTTATTTTCACGTTTCATATATGCCTCTACTATTTTTATTTAGTTACATAATTATATTTTTGTAGTTGTCATTTTACATATAATCTAAGTTTTTAAGTTTTTTCGACTTTCTATATTCATATTGTCTGTATTTAGTTACATAATCCATGTTTTTGTTTTTGCCCCTTTTCATATCTTTGTTATTGTTCCAGTAGTGGTGTGAATTGATTTTACGGAATTCAAAAGACAAAATACGAATATGAAAAATGAAAAATACAAATACAATTGATATATAATTTGAAAAAAAAAATAGAGATATGTGAAACGAAAAATATAGATTTTAAGGGTGTAACATATATTTGCCAATTTTATGAATAAAAAATTTATAAAAAAAGATTACCAAATATTGTTATAATATTGAATGTATAAGATGAGATACTGGTTTTTCTACTTGTGTTGTATCCATAATATGCATCATGTTTTTATATATAATATTATGACGTATTTGAGTAATTATTTTTATATAATTGATATTTATATTGTTTGATAAATCTAAAATAATATTTCACACATCTTTTTTTTACTTAACAAACTAAAATCGAATCAAATTGGAATATTGGCTATAGTCACCTATATAATCACAAAAAATAACTTTAAACAATAAGTTCTAAAATCTATATTCATATTTATCCCAACAAAAGGCCAAAAACCAAAAAACAAAGATTGCAATAGGGTTTTCCCATAGAAGGAAAACGTGGGCCTATGTGGGCTCACGAGAAGGTGTAAAGTCCACATCTCTTTCAACGAGGACGTTTACCGCTAGGTGCCACCCTCTGATCAGTCGTCTCGTGTCGTTTGGAGGTTTCCCGCCTTAACGTTACTCGATTTTACCAAATTACCCTTTCCACAACCCAAAATGCACTTATGAATGCTTCTGGAGCAATGACAGATGTGTGAATAAGATTTTCTTTGGGGGTATTTATGTCCGGTCGGTAAGATTTCCGGTCTTCGAGATTTAACTTCATTTTCTGCATTTGATTTTTGAAAAAGTGAACCTTCCTGACTCTTTTCCCTGTTTCCTTGTGTCGCAGCATTAGAAATGGAACCTGTCCCTACCCTCTTTTTTTTTTTTTTTTTTTTTTAAGATAACTTTTTCAAATTCAATACTTCCACTCTCTTTTTGGCTTCTTCCACACCAAATTACAAATTTCCATGTGCCTATAGTACTTATTTAATAATTTCATTAGTAGTATATTTATTTCACCAAATTATTTTTACCTTTAGTCATATTTAATAAAATTAAAAATACTTCCACAAAATCGATCGTCCTGCTTTTTGGGTCGATAGCTGTTTTTTACCATATAGTACTATGTTAGACATTAAAAAGAATTTAACAAAAAAAAAAAAGGAGGGAAAACATATAAGAAAAATCCTTATTTGGTTAATAAAGGAATCATGTTTCTCATACTTATGATACCACTACTCGGTAGTATGATGTATAAAGTTATATATAATCGATAAAATTATAAATATGTAGAATCATATACTTAATTTCATAAAATTTACATATAAATAATTCTACGTTTATCTATTATTATTAACAGAATCATCTTTTTGGTGTACAAAATCATACAATAAAGCATGCATAAAAAAACAGACAATGAAATAGGGGTAGTATTGGACCTACCAGGCAGGCAAGTGATCTTTGGGTCTATTTGTTTCATTTGTTTTTTTGTAGTTTTGATATCTTATTTTTGCCCCTGTTAAACATAAGTTTGTGAAGAAACAGATAGAAATAATTTTTTTTTTTTTATAAACAAATTAGATATAGATAAGATACATATAAGATACAAATAAAATATAGATACAAACCATATACAAATTAAATACATATAAAAAATTGATATAAGACAATCTAAGCATATTGTCTCTCCCTCTTTCCTTCTCTCTTTCTTCTTTTTCTACACGCATAGTACGGGTGCCATTGATTGCTAGTTTTAATTAAGAGAAAACTTATAAATTCATAAACTCATGGAATTGTATAATTAACTTGCGATTTTGACAACCATGAAAGAAATCGAAACAAAACAATCAAGTAAATAAGCTAAATATTAAAATTTTTGCAAAGGATTCTTAAATTTGGAAACTATATTTTCATTCAAAGGATATTCTAAAATTGAATAACTTACTCGATTTTCATTTTAATAATTTTTGTGGCCTTCTCCAAAACCATTCAACATGTTTTTCATGCTATTTCAAAAAAAGAAAAGAAATTTTATTTTTATATAACTCTATTTTGTCTGTTTTGTTTCTTTTTGTCATTTTGATTTTATTTTTTTATCGTTTTTAAACAGTCTGTTTGTAAAAAAAAATGAAAAACAAATGTTTTTACTTATAAATTAATCAAGCAGACCAGATACCGATATGAAACAGATATAATACAGATACCGATAAAAGACAGACCATCTAAACATACCATTTGCATTTAGTTAAAAGAACTAGATAATACAATACAGTAAGTACTAGACAAAACAATTTTTTATATCATGTTTGATATGTATGGTACTAGACAATGATTTTTATGTTGTTCCATGTTTGGTATATACAAATATAGGATAAGACATCATATTTTGACCACTATACTTTTATATTGTAATATATTTATTTAATTAATTCATTGCATTGTTTAAGAAATAACAAATGGATGACTAGAAGTGGAGATAATTTTGGAATTTTCAAAACTGAAGTTATGGGCCATGTCTATTTGATTTTTGTACTATAGAATATATGGAACAACTTTTTTAAAGCTTGTCCTGTGCCCTAAGATTTCTTTTCTCCAGTCTAATAACTGATAAAAGAAACCAAATCAGACTAGAGGTTTTGTCCTATGCTATCCCAAAAAACTTCATAAACCAAACATAACCTTAATATAAAGCTTGAAATGATCTATATAGGACATCAATTTGGTCTTTATATAGCCAGCTTCCAACTTATAAAAAATGCCATTTAGTGCCAAATTAAGGCTCTGTTTGGATTATCTTATTTCTATCTATATTGTATCCATATTAGATCTGTATCTGTAATTTATTTATTTCATATTTATATCATATTCGTATCATATTTGTTTAGTTTGTTTATGGGTAAAATTATCAAATTTTTATTGGTATTAGTTCATTGACAAATATTTGTTTGAAAACGATAAAAAGATGGTGCCAAATAACCAAAATATGATGAAACAAACATACTCGATGATACTTTAAAAACCCAATGATAATTTAAAATTGCATTAAAATCTGCTATGAAATTGCCATTAATCTACTACATTTTGTTAGGTAATGTAGCTTGGTAATGTCACCAAATTTTACAATGTGGCAACTTGGCTTGTTGAGTTCTTATAATTAAATTGTATGAACATGATAATCCATTCCTTTCTTCTCTAACTACTACAATAATAATTAAAAGAAAAAACAAAAACTAATTAATTTATTATTAAATTTTTTGGACCCACTTAGTTTAAGCTGAAGTTTAAATACTAGTTGCTAGATAGAAAGTGTAAACAACCGAATTAATGTATTAATTAAATGATCTTAAATCCTCAAATCGCATCTCATCATTTGTTACAATTTTATATTCAGTGAAAAAATTACAATTTAACGGATATAATCAAACATATTTAATGTTTACATTGTCAGTCAAATCAATTTGAGGAAGTTAAACTTTTAGTATACAAAAAATGCGGTCAATAAACTTAATAAGAAAAGTTTCGATTGAATACCATATGTAGTATCAAATCTAGACCATTAACATGCAAAAATGTTCATACATCATTATCCTAATAAAATTTAATGATAAGTTTAGTTGGCATAATGGTACAAAAGAGGAGTGAGGTTATAATTACTAAAAATAGGATAAATAATGATTAATCTGTAAGGACCCAATTTACCCTACATCTAAAATTCAGGCAAGTCAAATCCTCAGCCACATATAATACTTTAAGTATTAAATGCACATGCCTCCTTGAATGATATATTTATTATGAAAATTTGCTACTCGATTTTAAATTATGAAATCATGTAATTAGATTATCAAAATAACTGGATTTAAAACTTTTAAAATAAACTTTACAAAAACATTTTATAATCTACTCTCATCAGTAGATAATATTTTCCTCAAACAAAACCATATCATCAGGTATCTCCAATACTTTTCAATGATGGTAAACAAAGCTTAAAGACTTCATTACCACAACATGGTTCCAACAGGCCCCTTAAAAGAATATTACAAACTTAAAAGAATAAATTCAATCCTTTAAACAAAAACAAACAAAATAAAATCCATGGTCCTACTCTAACTCACTCCTCTAACATTGCCCAAATACCCAAGCCAAGCATCATCATCACCCAAATCATCATTGTCAACATCAACATCAACATCAACACCATCATCTTCATCCAATCATCAACATATCATCGTCATCTTCAACACAATACCTGGACAAAGAATAACAACAACAATAATGAGTCAAAGCTTAATACATAGCAACACAAACACACATAGAGTGGTATGTAAGCCTATCTGAATGCAATATAATAAACAACAAGTTATTATCTTTCATTTACAGTAAATCAAGTATCATGGGAGCACTCATACTTTGGGACAAGCCACTGGGAATCTGGGAGTCCGAATAACCACATGACGCTTAAGGAGATAGCCCGAATACCTATATCTCTTAGATGATATAACTAAAAAAGAATAGTAGCATCCTCTAAGATTGACAATCGTTATACGCACTGTACCCATCTTATTCCATAATATAAAAAGGCTCAACTGATCTCCTAAATGCGAGTCCCAATATATTACTTCTCACCGATCAAGATAGACGTTATAGCGATACTGTTTACCCTATCAACTATCCACCGAGCTACCTACAAATGTCATGGCATCATGATAAGGATAGCATAAGTACCTAGACTACCATGTCCACTCGGACAAGGTTACCGCTCCTCAGACCTGATTTAATGGCATAAGCACAAGCAAAATCAACACCCAATTATTAATACCGTCTTTAAGTTTTAGTTCATTTTACGATACTTATCATAACAATCACCATGCAAGTTACTGTATACCTTTTACATGAAATCCAAACAGAGGCTCAGAGGATGTTTCAGAATCCATCTCAAAAAATAAATCAAATATCCATGTCTGTAGAATAATTAAACTCATATAAGAAATTATACTAATTATCCATTTACATCAACTTTTATTAATCCTTATTTAATTAGTCACTAATTAGAAACCTCACTATAGCTGCGAAGATCGCCCTACAAAAATACAAATAGTTCTTCTTTATCTGTCAAATTATTTATTTTCACTTTGTTTATAGTATTTTATTATAATAACATCATTGAAATATACATTTTCTATCAAACACACATTTGAAACAATATGTTCTCCATGTTATACTAAGGTTTATTCTAACATATCATTCTATTCAAATTAAGCTACTAAACTCATTTTACTTAATGCTAACCAAGTTGATTAGAATTAATCATTTAATCAAATTACTAAGCCAATATGATTAAAATTAATCAATTTAATCCAATTTAGCTTATTAAAGTCTATTTAGTTAAGTTATAGTAAAATTATTAACTAATTCATTTTATAGTTAGAAACCGCATTAACCCAAGTTAATTATTAATCCTATCAATTCATTTAACTCATTTATACAAGCATTAACACATCATATATATCATTAAATTTTTTTAAATTTTGTTTTAATTAAACAAGCGAAACAGTGCACAACCACGAATCACGTCTGTGACTGTGGCCATGATTCGAAATCACGCCCATTATTAAGGAATGGAAGGCGAACATAGGGGATCACAAGTTGAATCACACCTATGATTTCAAAAACTCAAACACTCGAGGCTACTACTAAGGAATCAATTATGCCCATGATTTAACAAAACTTTGAAATTAAAATCATTTTAACTTGGATCACACCCATGATTTTAGGATTTCGAAAATTTAAAAACAACTCGAGACTAACAAGGGATGAGTCACGCTCGTGATTCCTAAAAATTTTCAAAATAAAACTACCGGATCAAAGATCATGCCTGTGATTGCTCGTTGTTTCAACATCTGAGGCTATCATGGAAATGATCATGCCCATGACTTGTGAAAAGCTGTTGAATTTGATACTTTAAAAATCAAAGTCACGCTCGTGATTTTTTACCTAATACACGAAAAAACATATCTTTCCTCTGTTTTGCTTTGTTCTACATCAATTCTCAACATCTAACATCTTATACTCTACATATAAACTTGAAACTATGATTTACAACATCTAATATATCATAATCTAACTATAATCCTAGAATCATCATCTCTAACACCTATATTCATGTTTTGCTTCATTTAACTTCAAATCATGCCATGAATCATCTAACCTATACATGTATATACTAATCTAAAAAACATACATGTTTATATATCCATCAATCACCAACTTTATCACAATTTCTATATATATCTAACATCAAGACATCATATGCATATAATAACAATAATGAAACATAAGAAAAATAACAACACTTACCTTTTAGGCAATCATATACACTTTGATCTGCTTTCCTATTGTTGGGCTTCTTTTAACTTTGGTTTCCTTATTTAATCCCATCTTTTAAATTGGAGTTCTCTTTTATTTCTTTTGAAAACAAGATTTATGGATGATTTTGAGAAATGGAAGAGAGAAAAGAAGAGGAAGAGAAGAGAGAAAGAAAGAAATGAAAAATGAAAAAGAAAAAGGAAGAGAAAAGGAGGTGGGGGAAAGAAAAATAAAATGAAAAGGATAAGGATAAAATTAAGATATTTTAGAATAAATGAATTAGGTTTCAGATTAAAATCTTTTACTCTGGGAGTACTTAGAAAATGGTTTCAGAATTAATAGGTTAGGAATTAAGAACTTATAATAATAACTTAATTTAAGAATTTAATTTAGATAAAATTAATGGTCGCTTTGAGTTAAGCCTAAGAACTAACATTTTTAGGAAATCAAATGATTTATGAAATTGACAGGGATTAAGGATATGAAATGCTGAGATAAAGTTTAGGGTAAACATTTAAACAACATGCTTAGGAGTTTATGATTTCAAATCTCGAATTTCAATTATTAATCTAATCATGATAACTTATCTAATTACATCCTATAATTCATTTGATTCACTTAATTTATTTAAACTCCATTTCTAACTTAGGTGAATATTTGGGGTATTTCATAATCATATTTTATTATATCTAAGATGATAATAATGAAAAATTAGGATTGTATTTAAAATCATGTTATATCTTGTTCTTTCAAGATTTGATTGTAAGCTCGATTTATAGATAAAATATAGAAATATAACAAAAAAGTCAAGAATAATTAATATAAATAATTACTTTATTTCTCACTAGTGTTATAAGTAAAATTTTAATATAATATTTAGTATGCAAGGTTGAAATGAGTAGTGAAATGATAAATCAATTCTTTTTTGTGTGGGAAAAATTATATGATTTCGTCATTAATTTTGATGGGACCAATCTAGTCATCATTCAACGGCTCACATATACTAAACTGTGATCCAATCATTAAAATAGTTAATATTTCATTTATTAGATTTATTTTAACGGTTAGATTGTTAATTGGACGGTCCTATTGATGGGACCATAGAAGCTCCCTTTATTTGGATACATCATCAAAAGAAATTTATATAGTGTTGTTAAGAATATGTTTGGTAATAAATATGTATCTCGATTCCCAATAATCATTATTGTTTATTGCCAAAAGAAAGGTGCAATAAGAGAAAATGATAAAACAAAATATAAATTAAAATAATTTTTATGTTAGAGCACAATCAAATTTAATTACTTATTTAAGATTAAAATAAAAATAATTATTAATACACAGTTGTAAAATCACGTGTTTAATAAGGATATACGGTAGCACTATATATCTCAAATACATCAAGTGATATATGTAAAGGTATATCGTGATTGCATAAAATGATATCCATATATCTTTTATCAACTGCAATATAGGTACAATGATGAAACTTCATATCGCCATTGATATACATGATTTATGTATAGAAATATATGTTCTGATTCTCAAATGCAATTTTATTATGAGATATTGGTAACTAATTTTATCTAATTTGTATATTAGCTATTAGTATAAGAGAGATTGATTTAACTAGAAGACATTCCAGCGTGGAAATAACAACAGCAACTAAATTAAAAAAAAGAAAAACCAAGTACACCAACCACTTTTTTGAATTCAATTTTCAGCTAGAAAATTAGGAAAAAAAAAAAAAAAGAAATCGATTATATCCATCGTCGTCCATTTATAATACTCTCGTGACTCACTACACTTTCTCTTTCTAACTCTCTCTCTTCCCCCTCTACCCCCTCTCCCTTTAACTCTCTCTCTCTCTCTCTCTCTCTCTCCCCCCCATAGCTCAGATCTTCAACAACAAAGATTGTTCATGGCGCCACACTAATCTTCGTCAAACTCAGGTACTGTTTCATGTTTTCACTTCTTCAGCATTATTCCTATATCTATCACCAAATACGTCATCGTTTCATCTTCCTTCTTTCCTTCTGTTCAAGCTAGTGTTTTTCATTTTTTTTTGTGTGTGTTTTTTTGCATCTTGAATCGATCTATGTCGTTTCGGTTTGGGCGGGACAACGTAATGTGGAGATAATGTGCAGTGTCTCTCGTATGGATCTCTTCGTACTTTTTGTCGTTTAATCTGCACTAATAGCTTGCTTTATATCGTTTTGGTGATTCATTTGAGATTACGAAAGATCGTTTCGCTACTGTTAATAGCAGATTATTAAGTATGTGTATTCACTGATTTTAAAATCCGAAAATGTAATATATTTATAGTTTATGTTTATGATAACATTTACTTTTTCACAGTGCTATTGATCTTTTTCCTTTTTTTTTTCCCTTTTAAATTAGTAGAGAATTGTCACAATAAAAATGCATAGGACTAAAAATTGAAAAGCAACAAATTGATTGCTAGTTCTCTTACACTTGAAAATGATCCTTTGTTGATGCAATTCCATATATATATATATATTTATATCCGAGCTTAAATTTATTGAATTGGAGTGGCGTTTATTTGAATTGTAATGATTTTCAAGGTTTTGCTATTTGGAGAACTATTTACAACCGTGACTTGATGGTTTGGTCTGCAGTTTCTTATCAGCTTGTTGTGGCAGTTAAGCGGTTCAGAGAATTTGTTACTCTTTTCTTCAATATAGATGAAGGAGATTGGTAGTACAGAATTGGGGGTGGATTATCTGTGAAATGACAATTGATACGCTGTGGGATATGGCTCAAAGCTTTAGAAGCAACAGGTCTTCTTTCAGCTCCATGAATGGAAACGGGTCCCCATTGCACAGTTCGGCTTACTCAAATGGTGATGGCTACGACAGTGATGGGTCAACTTTTGCACCCCCGTAAGTTATTATACTTTAAGAGTTTAGAGGCTGTGTGGAGTTAAGACAATCATTAGTGCCCCTTTTCCTTAAACACCCAAGAGACCGTCTTCATTACTTTTTTCAGTAAAGTTGAGCGAAGGCTGTCTATACTTCTAAGGATAAGCTGGTGTGAACTGGTATTTCATGCTTATGCATTTATGCAGGATTTGAGCTGATATTACTAGCATTGTTTGTTTAAACATATGCTTGAAATATCCTTAGAGCTACTTTATGTTAACTAGAATTTTTCTTACCAGAAATTGACACTCTCAAAGGGTTCAGGTTATTTCGTATGCATGGGCTAGCTTATCCATAATGAATTTTTTAACTCCATGAGGCTTCTTAATGATCAAGCTACTGGTATACATCTTTGTTTGGCATCTCTTGATATTTCTCTTGATTTGTGGCAGCACACCAACTACGCTATCAAGGGCTATGCCTGCTGAACTTGCCGGTGCTATTCCCTTGTTTGATAGGTTTCAGGTGTGAAATTGATCTCTCAATGGCTTTCTTATTGGTACCCATCCTCATGCCCAAAATGTAATCCTGTTGGCATACATTTTTTATAATATAGGTGGAGGGCTTTTTAAGGTTAATGCAGAAGCAAATTCAATCTGGTGGCAAACGTGGATTCTTCTCAAAAAAATCAGTGGGCCCTCAAGTTCGTGATAAATATACGTTTGAGGATATGTTGTGCTTCCAAAAGGTTGGAATCCTGCTCTTTGTTGATGGTTTTGTACTTAATATTAACATTACCAGAGCTAACAGATGAGTTATTGCAGGATCCAATTCCTACTTCATTGCTTAAAATAAATGGTGATCTGGTGAGCAGAGCCACTAAACTATTCAATATTATCTTAAAATATATGGGAATTGATTCCTCTGATCGTGCAAGCCCCCCAAGCTTAGATGAGAGGATTGAACTTGTTGGCAAACTATATAAGCATACACTGAAGCGCTCAGAGCTCCGTGATGAGCTTTTTGCTCAGATCTCAAAACAGACAAGGAACAATCCTGATAGGTAGGCATATTTGTCCCCTCTCAAGTTGTGATTTGGGGACTTGTCTCTATCCCTGGCCAATGTAGTTTAGAGTACCAACCTTCAGACCATACTGATTATCATTGTAATTTTTTAGGCACTACTCAATCAAAGCATGGGAACTGATGTATTTATGTGCATCTTCAATGCCCCCTAGCAAGGATATTGGTGGTTTTTTATCTGAGTATGTTCACAATGTTGCGCATGGTGTACACATTGATCAAGAAATCCAGGTTCTTGCTATGAATACCCTGAATGCTTTAAAACGATCTGTCAAGGCTGGTCCTAGGCATACAATCCCAGGACGTGAAGAGATTGAAGCTCTTCTGACAGGCCGAAAGCTGACCACCATTGTTTTTTTCTTGGATGAAACTTTTGAAGAAATAACATATGATATGGCAACCACAGTGGCTGATGCAGTTGAGGTACTGTTCAACATTTTATTGAGATGGGAGGGAGGATGGAGACCGTGAACTTAATTGCATTTTATGTTTTGTTTTGCTTGCTTCAAACTGTTTTGTGGTCTCCAAAATAGTCATGATCAAGAAAATTTCATGTCCATTAAGCAACTTAGATATAATGCAAGTAGTGGTGATGCTGTTGCAAGTATAAACTTATTTGTTCATGTGATTATTTATCTTCAACTTGACTGTTTGCATAAAATTTAGCTTGTGAAGTCACCACTTGAGAATCTGTTTTTTCTTATTGGAAATTTAAGTTCATTTTAGTCAGCACTCATGAAATTGTTAATGTATCATTCATTTGTTGCTTTTCAATTCATTGGTAACTAAGAATTTTATGTGCTTCAGGAGCTTTCTGGGATAATCAAACTGTCAGCTTACTCTAGCTTTAGTCTTTTCGAATGTCGTAAAGTTGTTGCTGGCTCTAAATCACCAGATCCTGGCAGTGGTAAATTTCATTGTCATGTCAATTTCTAATCTTATGTTATTGAAACAACCACTTAACTTTTATCTATTTTTGTCATTAGAGGAATATATTGGTTTGGATGACAACAAATACATTGGGGATTTACTAGCTGAGTTTAAAGCAGCAAAAGATCGGAGTAAAGGAGAAATTTTGCATTGCAAGTTAATATTCAAGAAGAAGCTTTTTCGAGAATCTGATGAAGCTATAACAGATGCAATGTTCGTGCAGTTATCTTATGTTCAAGTATGTAATTACTCATCACAGTGTTTTTTGTTAGTATGTTATGGTAGGACTGGACGATTTAGTGAAAAAATTAACTTGCATACTGCTGATTTTCTCTTAAATTCTAACAGTTGCAACACGATTATATTCTGGGCAACTATCCAGTAGGAAGGGATGATGCTGCTCAACTGTCAGCCCTGCAAATCTTAGCTGAGATAGGATTTGTTGGTAACCCTGAGTCTTGCACGTGAGTACACACTGTTGTGTCCTATTACATATGGAAAATGACTTGGTTGCATGGGCAAAGTTTTAATGGTAATCTTAATGCTCCCAACTTTTGGTTTGGAAAACTTCCAGTGATTGGACCTCGCTTTTGGAACGGTATCTTCCCAGACAAATTGCAATGACACGGGCCAAGAGAGAATGGGAATTGGATATTCTATCTACCGTTATCGTGCAATGGTGAGGATGCTGAAGTCTTAGAAGTTCATTTCTTAGAGCTGAACCTTTGCATTTATTGTTTCATGCCCTTGTAAACTTCAGTTCTTTTTCCCAAATTGCTAGTCATAAGATGATAGATTCTTTCTTCTTATATTACATTGTTCAGTATATAGCTAAGTGATGATGTTATGCATGATATATTTCCTTACAATGAGCCAATTCTATATAACTGCTAAGAGCTTCATTTTTGAATTTTGAAAAGCTTCTCATTCAATTGAGCCAGGCTTGTTTAGCATTTGCTTTGTTCACTGAATTTTATATAATCAAACAAGGGACTTATACTAATGAAATTATTGACCTTCTAAAAAAAAATTTGCAGGAAAATAGACTGCTAAGGCTAGTAATGCGATTCCTCCTCTTTATTCTGTTTGAATTTCATGACATCTGATTACTTTGCATTGTACATGCAATATGGTTTCTTGGATATTGATCGTCTTGCTAATGTCCTCTTCTATAGGAACATTTTACCAAAGATGATGCTAGACAGCAATTTTTGCGGATACTGCGAACACTTCCTTATGGTAACTCAGTGTTCTTTAGTGTTCGGAAAATTGATGATCCCATTGGGCTTTTACCAGGGCGTATAATTTTGGGTATCAACAAAAGAGGGGTGAGACCTCAGGCTCCTAGTTCTCAAACTTGACTTGATTTTGGTTTTTTGTAATAATAAATGATATTTATGCTGCAGGTTCATTTTTTCCGTCCAGTTCCAAAGGAATATCTGCATTCTGCTGAATTGAGAGACATAATGCAATTTGGAAGTAGCAATACTGCTGTCTTTTTCAAGATGAGAGTTGCTGGTGTTCTTCACATTTTTCAGTTTGAAACCAAACAGGTCATAAAAGCTGTAATTTTCTTGTATTAGGCATTGAATTTGAACTGCCTTAGCTTTTTGAGTTTTAGCTGATAGAGTTGCTGTTCTTTTAATTTCATCTTTTTGCAGGGTGAGGAAATTTGCGTTGCTCTTCAAACACATATTAATGATGTCATGTTACGCCGGTATTCTAAGGCTCGGTCTATTGCCTCTGCTTCTGTAAATAGTGATGCCTCTAGTAACTTTAAGCCTTCAAATGTGGAGATTTATGAGAAGCGTGTCCAGGATTTGTCTAAAGCCGTTGAAGAATCCCAGAAAAATGCAGATCAAGTAAGTTTTTTAATGACACACATCAGTTACTTTATGACCTGATTGTATGAGCAACATTACTGGCAACCTTGATAAGTGATAGTAATAATGCGACAGGTCTTTTGTTGTTGCCAATGCATATAGTTTGTAAATAAGTGTTTCAAAGCATAGGTTGTAGTTGTTTTCTGGCTTTCATTTCCTTGAGATTTGTTTTACTAACTTCATCTTGGGAGAATTGAGTAGGAATTGCAAGGTGGTGACATTCATTTATTAGCTTGAAGTTTCTAAGTGGATAACAAGTCTATATGTCTTTTTTTTGTATTTAAGATGCAACCTCGGATAAGGTCCAACATCATCCAACTTGCTGATTGAAGATTTTTGATAAGTGATCAGTCTAGGTTGTGAATGACACTATTAATATCTAGTTTTTAGAGTGCATCATGACTCACCCCCTCGAGGCTGTTAGGACCTTGCTGGTAGAAATGCAATCCTTTTCTCAAGGGATTTTTCTTTCCCCTAGTATTTACTAGTGGATTCATTCTTGTCTCTTTGCTTGTGGTGTTGAGAATTGCTTTCAGATAGCATAGTTGCACAAAATCTTTGTTCACTACTGAAATGTGCTTGATGTGTATGTGGCAAGATCTCTCTCCCTCTTTCTCATATCTTTAACTTTTCACATCAGTTATTGGATGAGTTGCGTGAAAAACAGCAGCAAGAAATCAAGTTGCAGGAAGAAATGGAGTCATTGAAGGATGCATTAAGATCAGAGAAGCAAAACTTAGCACAAGTCACAAGTAATTGTGATACACTAAAGAACCTGTGTGATGAAAAAGATGCAGCTATTCGGGTAAGGATAATCAGTAACCCAAAATTTTTAGAACAACTAGTTGAAAGTTGCTTTTGTCTGTGACATCAGTTTGTTACCTTTTAGATGGCACTCTCAGAAAAGAGGAGCTTGGAGATTAGGTTGGCCAAGCTGGAGAATCAACTATCAGAGAATATTGCTAAAAAGGATGATCCTTTTCCAAACAACAAGGTGATTTCTCTATTTCCAATTTTGTGACAAATACAGATTTCTTATAACTTAGTATATCATTTTGCATTTTCCAGAACTTTTTACTTCTAGATTGAGTTAAATATATCATTCTATTGATCAATTATTGTTAATAATGGCTATTATGCAAATAGGAGATAAATAAACTCCAAGATGAGTTAAGAATTCGAGGTGAGGAACTGCAAATGGCAGAAGAAACTGTGAAGAGATTGATGGATGAGAAGGCTTTACTGGAACAGAGGCTAGCTAGACTTGAAAAAAAGAATGCCGATGAGGTCATCATCACATCTCATTTGTTTTAGTCCTCCGTATCTGTCGGTTCCTCATAGCGAGGAAAAGCCTTGAGTGGTTCTTGTGATATGCAGGTGGAGATTGTCAAAAGAAACTCTGAGGAAGAGAAGAAGGCGTTGAAGCTCAAAGTATTGGAACTTGAAAGGAAGTTCGAAGGGGTTACAAAGAATTTGTCTAGTGTTGAGGCTGCTCTTTTTAATAAGAGCAATGAAATAGTTGCATTACAGAGCAATTTGAAAGAATTAGATGAGTTGAGAGAGTTGAAAGAGGTATGAGAATCTATTTAAACTCAAATCTTTGGTTTCTATAAAACTTCCATGTAAATATAAATATCGAAATTTGGACTTCAATGATGTGATGGTACTAAATTTTCTGATAGTGGGTTATGGGCTTGTCTTAATGAGGTTTTTTCATTTTGTTAGGATATTGATAGAAAGAACGAGCAAACTGCAGCCATACTAAAGATGCAAGCAGCTCAATTAGCTGAACTAGAGGTTCTTTATAAAGAAGAACAGAGTTTGAGGAAGCGCTACTTCAACACGATAGAAGGTTGATGTTTGACAAATGCTTTAATCCTTATATTCACAGTCTTTCCTTTTCCTTTTCCCATTGAAAAGTTTGATAATGTTGTCATTATAAGGTCTTCATGAAATTCACTATTGATAGATACATTATTGATTCTGTATTTGTAGATATGAAAGGCAAAATTAGAGTGTATTGTCGGATGCGACCTCTAAATGGGAAGGAAATCTCTGAACGAGAAAAAAATGTGCTTGTTACTGTGGATGAATTTACAGTTGAACATTCATGGAAAGATGATAAAGCGAAACAGCATATGTATGATAGAGTATTTGATGGTATGGTGACACAGGAAGTATTCGAGGATACTAGAGTAAGTTCTTTGGTGAAAGAGTTTTCATCAATTAAAATTGCTGAAAACTAATAATGCGATTTCTTAATTAATTATGGTGAGCTGATCTCAGTTGTTACTGATATATCATGCAGTATTTGGTGCAATCAGCTGTTGATGGATATAATGTATGCATTTTTGCCTATGGACAAACTGGTTCTGGGAAAACTTTTACTATATATGGACCTGAAAACAATCCTGGGCTTACTCCTCGAGCTACAACAGAACTTTTCAAAATTTTGAAGCGTGATGGCAACAAATTCTCATTTTCACTGAAGGTATTTTATTGACATATTCAGCTCAAGAGTTTGACTTTCATTCTGAAGCGTAGATGCAGACTGAGTCATGGATCCATTAAAATAATGGTGTGCATTTTTCTTTCTAGCTTTTAATTTCATTTCAATGTCATTGATGTGCAGGCATATATGGTGGAGTTATATCAAGACACACTTGTTGACCTTCTATTGCCCAAAAATGCAAAACGCCTGAAATTGGAGATAAAAAAAGACTCAAAGGTAGTATCATCAATTTGGTAGTTTAATCTTAAGGGTGGGTTGTGTGTATTTTCTTGCCTTGCAGCTAGCCTTATTGTTTAGGTTAACAAGTTATTAATGTTATAATTCGTAGGGTATGGTATCAGTTGAAAATGTTACGGTGGTATCCATATCAACAATTGAGGAACTAAGGAATATCATTCAGAGAGGATCTGACCAAAGGCATACATCTGGGACACAAATGAATGAAGAAAGCTCAAGATCTCATCTAATACTTTCAATTGTTATTGAAAGTACGAATCTTCAAACTCAATCCTTTGCAAGAGGAAAGGTAACTTGCTGTATTGTCATTGCTGAGATGTTTTAATCTTCTACATTCATTATGGTATTGGATATAATCAAGCATTCATGTGATTGCAATCTCAAGTTGATTGTTCTGTCTTTGTTGATGTTCTCTAGATGCCACATATTGGTTGATTATACCGATCTTTTTGCAGCTAAGTTTTGTTGACCTTGCTGGTTCGGAAAGAATAAAAAAATCGGGTTCTGCTGGCAATCAACTTAAAGAGGCACAGAGTATCAATAAATCACTTTCAGCACTTGGTGATGTAATAAGTGCTTTATCTTCTGGTGGGCAACATATTCCTTATAGGAATCACAAGTTAACAATGCTCATGAGTGATTCGCTTGGTGGGAATGCTAAGACACTAATGTTTGTCAATGTCTCTCCGGCTGAATCAAATTTGGATGAGACTTACAATTCACTAATGTGAGCCTCCCTTTATCTTTATATATTTTGTCTATTGAAAGAGTTATACTATAGAAAGATTCTAAATTCCAAGACTTACACCATTTCCTTAGAAGTTATCTGGTATTTTTGGTGCTTTCCTTATGACTAATTATTCATGTTTGAAGGGAAACTGCTTATTTGGTTATATACTTGCAAGTTTGTACTAGTTGTCCTCATAGCATAAGAAAAATAAAAATAAGATATATCACATAGAGGTTTGCCGATATATCTGTGTTTATTTATAAACATTACTTTGAAATGGGCTAGATGCCAGTATTCATCAATGTACATTTTGAATTCATTTTTTGTTGGTACTGTCATGGCATTTGTGGATTTATTCAATTGGGATCTGTAGCTTTGGGCTGCTATATTAATCACTAGTAGAAAGATGATGTTTTGACAATGCAAGGAACTCTTTATATAGTTGTGATATTCTTTTCTGGCAATCCAGGTATGCATCTAGAGTTAGGTCAATTGTTAATGATCCAAGCAAGAATGTTTCATCAAAGGAAGTTGCACGCTTGAAAAAACTGGTGGCATACTGGAAGGAGCAAGCTGGTAGGAGGGGAGATGATGAAGATTTAGAAGAAATACAGGAGGAGAGACCAACAAGAGAGAGATCTGATGGTCGGCATTCCTTGTAGAGTTTATCTACTAATGATAGAGGTGATAAAAATTTTGCCAGCTCTCACCATATCAAGCTGCTCGTGTCACCATTTCACAGATTTCCCATTCTTCGGCCCGGTGGGTTCGACTGGCTTGGAAGGTTATAAGATGTATAGTTTCAAAGTATGTATATAATGCTCACTCTTTTGCGAATACAGGTCTGGAAGTTAGTTGATTATTTGTAGGATAGCTGCTGCCAATTTGTTTTTCTGATGCGATATTATGTACACTTAAAGTGTATGGGAATGGCACGTCTATTAATCATAGACATCACATAGATCGACGAAAGGATGTTTGACGTTGTCCCGTCTCTCATTCTTATAATTTCTTGATATTCTAGATCCAGATTGGGAGTCATTGGAATCCTTTTAAGAGTTCCATTTCATTGTTCTATAGTCCAATATCATATAGTAATGTTTTCTTACATGGCATTTGATGGAAGAATATCTACATGTATGTTTTGCAATTTCACAGTTTACAGCAAACGTGTGAGTTGGGAGATGCTGGGGCCCATCAGATTCTCAAATCTTTGCTTTCAGTGACTGAAAATGAGAAATCTTGAACTTATCCTGAAATTTCTGGGTTCTGTCAAGCACTCATGTCTAATTAATTCACTTAAGTTCCCTTAGACCATCTTTATCGGTAAGTTGTCTGTTTACCAAACAATTCTTTGCATTATTAGTGAGGATTTTTAAGAGAATTCCTTACCAATATCTAAAAATTTTCACTGATCTTATGTTATTGTAATTTGGGCCAATTAAAAATGGGGAGATGGTGAAGTAATGGTTGCTTGGCAAGCAACTCTCTAACTTAAGCAAGTTCTATATACTCTTTATTTATTGGCCATAGAGTTGTTTCGTTTAGGTTTTATCCCAGGTAACCTTATAGGTGGTCTTAAAGCCATAAATTCACACACTGAGAACATCACTCTCGTACTGTGTATTTCTTGTAAACACCTAGGTCCATTATCTGGAATTTATTATTATTTATTTATTTATTTTTACGATGCTTAAGATCTGAACTAAGACTAGTAAAATAGAAAGTTCTTGTCCATTGTCGCCCCGACTGTAGGAACTACTACACGTTCATTGTTCTCGGCCAAAGCCTCATCTCATTGAGACCTAATAATTTCTTATCCTGTGGGCTGTCTTGTTTTGATGAAACATGTCAACTAGTGGCGTGTTTCGGCAGAAAAACCTAGCAGCGTGTCAACCACCTTGTTACTTCTCAGAAACGAAATCTATAACTAGGTTTACGATTTGCTTCCTGCATACGAGAAAACTCATTAAACAGTGATGGGCTGGACCCAATATTGATTCAATCATGTATAAGAATAATTATTTAGAACAATGATGCAATTATGGGCCAAACTAATTTAAACATGATTTGAGAGTTTGAATTGGATGATTTTAGATCGGATATATTTAAGGGTACATTCGGTTTGTTGAATTTTTATTTGTATTGTATCTGCATTTATAATTTTTTTAGGGGCCAACATTTGCACATATAGTTTTATCTGTATTTTATATGCATCATGAGAAAAGGAAATTAATATTTATATTTTAAAAAATTACAAAAATGCTATCGGATTTTAAAAAGAAAATTTATGAAAATTCCATGAGATTGATTGCAGTGATGAGTGGCTAACCTCGTCTCTTAGAGATATGGGATCGATTGTAACACAATGATCTTGTCTCTTCAAGAGAGGTTATTATAGATAAGTCAACCTTGTCTCTTAAAGAGACAAGGTTAATAGCAACACTGCAGCACTTGTTACATTTCATATTTCATTCTTTGTTACATCAATTAATTTAAACAATTATAACTTATCATAATCAACCAATCTAGACAGTTGTAGCCTATTATAATATATACAATCACCGGTATAAATTTAAGTATTTTTCAAAATCAATCAGCCATCCACAACAAAGAAGCAACATCCAAACTACAAAAATCCAACCATAATAGTATTCCTAAACCCAATCTTTCACCATAAACTTAATAAAAAACTCGTAAAACATAATATATAAAATGGTTGCATTATTGCTCAATTCATTACATCAAATGTATATATGATGCTACATACAACCATTATAAAACATAAGCAAAACAAATGATAAAATCTAATCTACTCCTAGGTGCTCCACCTCCCTTGTCTTTGCATGATGAATGTACGACAAAAGAGTCTGGGTTGATCTAGAGCCTATTGAGGATGCTATATAGATGGATCAACTTGTGTAAGTAGGGTATCCCCATCTCCACCTCCAACACTGTATTGGTGAAACATGATGGGGATTGGATCCATATGGTTGAGGCCTTCCTTCATATCATCTGATGGTATGGACCTCTACATATGAGCTGTCTAGGATCTAGAAGGCCTACGAGTACTATAATATCATCTAACGTAACAATCTATTCCCAAGTTAGGATGTGAAACGTATGTAACTTGGGGCGCCAACCCTCAACTAATGTGGTAATTAGGTACCAATCTAACTGAATAAATGGTATATGTGTGGCACATATAAAGCCGACCTATGACAGTTATGGAATAAGTCACTCGTTTAGAAATGCAGGCATACCATCATGTCGCTTCAGCTTCTCCTTTCTCCAGCAACAATGTAGTACAACATGCTTTTGCATTTTAAAAAAAGTTTCATGAGAAGTATGCTCAAAATATTTTGAGTAAACAATGTGAGGAAAAGATATTACATGTGTGAAAAAGGAATAAAAAATATTTTTGATATTTTTTTTTATAAAATATTTACACAGTACATATGTATTTATATACGTACAAGAGGTATAACTCTACCAACTCTACCTACTTAACATAAACTCTACACTCCCCCTCAAGCTGGAGCATATAAATCATATGCACCAAGCTTGTTACAAATATATTCAATACGAGAACCTCTTAAAGATTTAGTCAATATATCTGCAAACTGATTATTTGAATTAACATGACTAGTGAAGATGCAACCAGATAAGATCTTTTCTCGGATGAAGTGACAATCAATCTCTATGTGCTTAGTTCTCTCATGAAAGACTGGATTGGAAGCTATATGTAATGCAGCTTGGTTATCACAAATTAGCTCTATTTGTGAAGTTTCACAAAATTTTAACTCCTTAAGCAACTGTTTCAATCAAATCAATTCACAAGTTGCCAAAACCATGGCACGATATTTTGCTTCTACACTTGATTTAGCAACAACATCTTGTTTCTTACTTTTCCAAGATACCAGGTTGCCCACAACAAGAATACAATACCCAGATGTAGATCGTCTATCAAATGGAGAACCTGCCCAATCAGCATCAGAATACCCAACCACTTTAGAGTGACCATGATCCTCATATAGTAAACCTTTACTAGGAGCATTTTTCACATATCTAAGAATTCTGATCACTACATTCCAATGACTAGTGCAAGGAGACTGAAGAAACTGACTGACAACACTAACTGCAAAAGATATATCAGGTCGAGTAATAGTAAGATAATTGAGTCTTCCAACCAAACGATGATATCTCCTTGGATCTTCAAAAGACTCCCCCTGTCCTGGTAACAACTTCACATTGGGATCCATAGGAGAATCCACAGGCTTGCAATTAAGCATCCCTGTTTCTTCCAGTATATCTAAGACATATTTTCTTTGAGAGAGCACTATACCAGAACTGGATTGAGCAGCTTCTATGCCAAGGAAGTATCTCAATAAGCCAAGATCCTTAGTTTGAAAATGTTTGAAAAGATGTGCCTTCAATTGAGTAATACCATCCTAATCATTACCAGTTATGACAATATCATCTACATACACTATTAAGTATATGCATTTTCCTTCAGATGTGTGCTTATAGAAAACTGAGTGATCAGATGTACTACGAATCATTCCAAACTCCATTACAACAATACTGCACCGACTAAACCAGGCACGTGGAGATTGTTTCAAACCATAAAGTGAACGACGAAGTTTACATACCAGATTAGACTCCCCTTGAGCAACAAAGCCAGGCGGTTGCTCCATATAAATCTCCTCCTGGAATTCGCCATGAAGAAAAGCATTCTTAATATCCAATTGGTACAAGGGCCAATGGCGCATAGCTGCAATGGAGATAAACAAACGAACAGAGGACATCTTAGCAACCGGAGAGAATGTGTCACCATAGTCCAAACCATACACCTGAGTATAACCCTTGGCAACCAACCGAGCTTTGAGCCGATCAACTTTACCATCAGGACTGACCTTAATAGTATAAACCCATTGACATCCAACAAGAGACTTATCGGGAGGCAAAGGAACTAAATCCCAAGTACCATTGGCATGTAAAGCAGTCATCTCATCTACCATTGCTTGTGTCCACCTTGGATCTAAAAGAGCCTCACTCACATTCTTAGGAACAGAAATGAAAGATAGAGATGAAACAACGGTACAATAAGATGGAGATAATCGATGATAGCTAAGACAATTATAAAGTGAGTGAGGATTACGAGTAGCACGGTTACCTTTTCTGATGGCAAGAGGAAGATCGTTTTCCGATAGGTCCTCAGTAGGTGGAGACGTTGGAATAGAAGATGAGTCAACAAGAGCCTCTGAAACAGGTGGGATATCTGATGTAGGAAGGTGTCGAGAGCGTTGATGGTAAACCTGAAATGATGGAGGAGAAGGAATAGACTCAGAGACAATGGGGATAGACTCAGGAAGAACTAACTGAGAGGGAATAAATAAAACCTCTGACAAAGGAGTCTCAGATGAAGAGGTGGAATAAAAAGAAGATGATTAAAAAAATGTTACATCAGGGGACAAATAATAACGACGAGTAGTGGGTGAATAACACTTGTAACCTTTTTGATGTTTGGAGTAATCAAGGAAAACAGCCTTAATAGAACGCGCTGATAACTTATCCTGACCAGGAGCCATTGAAATAGCCATGAAATTCCTAATTCATATTTTATAAAAGTGTCATTGGAATTATACATGCTTTTGTATGTGTTGAATATGATTTATGTTCATGATAAATTATGTGTTTTATTGTTGTGTTAAAATATAGAAATACTCTAGAATTTATTAAGTATTTAGTTCATAAAATTCAGATTTCATTAACATGTATGAATTATGTTTGGAATGTATTAAAACAAGTAGATGAATACATGCATATAAGTCTCCTTATAGCAGTAAAATAAGGCCAAAAATCAAGCTTTTAAACCGCCATTAAGGCCTTAAACTAATATCATTAATTAGCCAAAAGTTAAGTCATTAGTTACCTTAACTTTTGATGCCTCAAAAGTCAAATAACAAGATAATATTAACCTAATAAAGTGTCAAATTCGTACGCAATTTTCAGACGTCTCAAACACACCTCCAAAAGCTCCAAAACCTTCTTCTTTCTTCTCCAAAATCTCTCCCATGGCTATATATCATTAGCCCCTTCAACTCTTACAAAAATAACCACTAAAAGCTTGCTTAAGGACCACAAAGCTAAGGCCTAAAGTTCTATTGGTGAGTATGTTTTTCATGTCTTAAACTTATGCATGAATATGATTTCTTGACAATGGGGTTTAAACTTAAACTTGTGTTTGATGATTCATATGCTTTGTTGGTTGTATGAGAAGTGTTTTGTTGTTGTAGAAGTTAGTTGTATGTGTGGTATATGAATTTGGAAGTGTTGGAAAGTTGTGGTTGAATGATCAAATGTTGAGAGTGTTGACATGTGAGGATGAGTGTATTGGAAAGATTGAAGGATTGAGTAGTTGAAGTGTGATTGGTGTTTTGATGATTAGAAGTAGAATTTATGTTGTTTGGATAGTGTTTAAAACATATAACAAGCTTTGGAAAGTTTAGATTAAGTTTGGAGAATTTTGAAGTGAATAAGTTTTGTAATAAAATAGGGGAAACAAAACATTTTCGTATAGGTTTAATTTTGAGCGTATGCCGGCATCTGGCACTTCAACGCCGCTGGCGTAGAGGCGGTGTTAGAAGTGAACAAAATCGATTTTTTTAAAGCCGCTTGTAACGCTGCCGGCTTTTGCTAGAAAAGGTTGCTGGTGTTATTTTTCAAATTGTACGCCGGCTACTGGGGTTCCAAAGCCATCAGCTTAGAGGCGGTGTGGAACTAGAACAGAATCATAATTTTTAACGCCGGGCTGAAGGCCGCCGGCGTAGGATCCAAAGCTGTCGGCATACACGGATACGCTGCCGGTGTTGAGGGTATTCATGGGCGTAGACCAACCCATTGTAACTCTCGAAAATTTTTAGGAATTTGGAGTTGTATTCTACATCGACTTAAAGCTGTCGGTGTAGAATGAAGGCTGTCGGCGTATCTTTGAACGTTGCTAGTGTTGGCAAGTGTTGAACTTTAGTATATTACGCATCGGTCAAAGCCGCCGGCGTTGAAGGTCGGTGTATCCCCTGCACTTTTCATTTTCAAAAACTTTCTTCAAAATTTCCCAAAACTTAGTATATGCTCAATTAAATATTTGTTAAATGTTCTATGATATAATAGGATGTTCAAATGCTCTATTATGACATTGCATTAATTTATTTGAATTTCTTTGATTAATTATATTTGCAACTAGTTAATTAGTGCTTAATCTAAGTGGGAAATTTAATATTATTTTAAACAGTGATAGATCCTCACTCAGCCAACCCCATTAGTTTCTGAGCTATCTCAGGTACGAAGTAAATTGCTTATTTTTTTGCTAGGTTAGGCATCAAATCAAATTACTCTAAATTAAGAAAATTTTATTAATTGATGAGTATTGATTGTCCTTGGTTGCTGTTGAATCTGGTTCGGAGAGCGACACCTTGCTCAGATTGG
This sequence comes from Combretum micranthum, assembly GCA_024138025.1. NCBI lineage: Eukaryota > Viridiplantae > Streptophyta > Magnoliopsida > Myrtales > Combretaceae > Combretum > Combretum micranthum. Next base: position 694,302 of record JAMXBD010000433.1, on the reverse strand, counting down.
GGGCAGGGTACTTTCTCATTATTGGATAAAATTATTTAGGAGATATGAGTATCTGAGCTACTCATATCAACCCCCTGACTGTCGTGATGCGTTACTCAGGATCCCCTCGTATTACGGATTACGCTGGGAGGTGGGGTTGCCTAGTCTGTATGAACAGTAGGGACCACTCAGGGAGGCGGATGTAATATTAGATCCTTGTTGCCCGGAGTTTGAACACTCTCATGATGAAAGACTAACTAAAGATTGAGTAATAAATTATTGGTTGTTGCATTTTACATTTAGATTAAGTATGTGTGAATCACTTTGTATTTGTATTCGTTACTTGCGTACTGGGCCTTTGGCTCATATTTTAACCATTTCAGGTGATGAATCCGACGAGTTTTACACGAGTATGGGGTATGGAACTGATTTCGAGGATTTTCTTAATGATATGGAGAACTAGAGATGACTTTAGACTTGGTGGAATCCAATTTTTGTAATAGAATAGTTATGTTAGTCTTGTGGTTGTACTTAAGTTTTTAGTTAAATTTTATGTGTGTAATTTTGTTAAAGCTTATAAAAAGCCTTTGGATGTAATATATGTATATATATATGTACTTAGCCATGTTTGACTTAAGTTTGCTTCTTTTGCAAGATATGATAATGGAATAGTGTATTTTGTTTAAAGTTTAGAAATTTTTTTTTATGGTTTCTATTATATTATCTATGTGGAATTAGATAAACAATTCCTCAAATAATTCTTTCAGACAACCTTACATATAATCTTATAGGTTATATGTGGTTGGGAACTGTTATCGCCTAATTCAAATATAAAGGTGATAGCGGGTCCTTACAACCATATTGTGAACAAAACATATACAACCAAAAACACGTAGAGGAAACACATACAAAGGTTGATTTGGAAATAAGATTGTATGAGGAATTTTGTACTGAAGAACATATGAAGGCATTCTATTAATGAGATAACAAGCAGTGAGAACAGCATCAGCCCAAAAACGAGTAGGTACATGGTGATGTAAAAGAAGTGTACGGGCAGTTTCAATGAGATGCCTATTTTTACGCTAAGCAACTCCATTCTGTTGAGGTGTGTAAGCACAAGAGGACTGATATAAAATGCTATGAGAGGATAGAAACTCAGCAAATTGAGCAGAAAAGTATTCAGGAGCATTATTACTGCGCAAAATTTGTATAGAAGCATTGAATTATATTTTAAGTTTAGCACAAAATGATTCAAAAATTGAAAATATCTCGGAATAACTTTTCATTAAATATAACCAAGTACAGTGCGAATAGCCATCAATAAAAGTGACAAAGTATTGATGACCCAAAACAGACACGACTCGACTAGGACCCCAAATATCAGAATGAACTATAGCAAAAGGAGAGGCAGCCTGATTATTGACCCTCTTAGGAAACGAAGTTCTAGACTGTTTCCCAAGTTGACAAGACTCACAATCCAAAGAAGACAATTGAGAAAAATGAGGAACCATCTTATGAAATTTTGAGAGACTAGGATGACCCAAACGATTGTGGAGAAGAGTTGGAGAGACTGTAGCAGAACATGCCAGATGAGAAGCTAGAGGGTTGGTGAGGTAGTAAAGCTCCTGTGACTCACATCCTGTGTCAATTGTCTATCCCGTACTGAGATCCTGAAAAACAACAGAATGAGGATCAAATTTAATAGAGCAGTTTAGAGCATGAGTAACTTTACTAACAAAGATAAGATTAAAAAGACAATGTGGAATGTAAAGAACATGTTTCAAAGGCACAGATGGTAAGGGTTATGCACTACCCACAGCTTTAGGTACTACATGTGAACCATTTCCTACAGTAACAAAAGATAATGGTGCAGATTTTAATAAATGAGAAAACAAACGAGGATTATTAGAAATGTGTTCAGAAGCACCAGAATCAATCACCCATTGACCTAAAGTAGAAGACTGAGTGAGACATGCAACAGAATTACCAGTGTGAGCAAAAGAAGCAGTAGAAGATGAAGACTGCTGTGAAGCCTGATACTGTAAATAATTCTCAAGATCAGCTCCAGTGAGAAGTAGAGATTTAGGATGTTGTGCAGTCAAAGAGGCAGGATTGGTATTCTGAATGATATTAGCTCGTGGAGGACGTCCATGCAATTTGAAACATTTTTCCTTGGTATGACCCCAACGATAGCAGTAGGTACACCTAGGACGAGTTCCCTTAACACTCCCATGATCTCCACCTGGTCCTTCTCTGTTAGTCATGTGATTTTGAGAAGCACTTTGAGAAACTAGAGCTGAATTATCCAAGGAAGAAAAACTAGGTACAGGTGCATTAGGAATTGATGAGGTACGAAGAAGTCGAGAGAAAACTTCATCCATAGATGGAATAGTAGGACTAGCCAATATCTGATCACGAATGGAAGTAAGATCAGGACTAAGTGTAGCAAGGATGCAAACCATGAAACATTTGTCTCTCTGAGCTAAATCATCTTGGAGAGACTGACCAGGAGGAAGTAAAGAATTGTACTCAGCTTTTAGAGATGCCCATATGCCAAGAAAATCAGTAATTGACGTATCTGTTTGTCTCAGATTAAGCAGATTAGATATGATCGAGTACAAAAGCTGAATATCATTTGTATAAAGTCTCTTTGCCCTGAGTCCAAACATCATAGCAAGTTGAATAATGGTTGTAAATTGGATGAAGAGATGGATCGATGGACCGCTACAAAAGACTTAGTAAAAGAGCATCAACTCTTATCTATTGATCATTATCCTTCTTCGGATCCTTCATTACATCATCCAATGTAGTGGTCAAATGGTCTTGTAAACCTTGATCGATGCACCATAAGTTCACAGCCTTAGACCAAGATATGTAATTTGAATTTCTCAGCAATTTCTCAGTTGCAATGGCAGGAGATGGAGATAAGAAACTTGAAAAAGGACTAGTTTTCAAGGGAGAAGAATCAGCAGCCATGGAGAATAACCTGGAGAAAGGATAAACAAACAGCAGACGGCGGCGGATGGCGGTAAACAGTGATGGTGGTGAACAGTGACGGCGGTGAACAGTGTCGACGGTAAATAGTATCGGCGGTGATTGATGGCGGCTAAAAACAGGTCGGAGCTGAAGGCTAGGGCGGTCAGACCGAGGGAAATAGGCGCGTGACACCACAAATATGCCGGAAAAGACACGTCGGCCAAAAAAGGAAATCAACAATAGACGATAACAGCGGCGCGTGGCGGCGTTTCCGACGGTGAGCTTGCTGGGTTTGGTCATCGGAGAAGAGAGGAACACGACGACGGAATTAGATGTGAAATCCAATACCGGGATGAAAAGATCTAGACGCGAACAACCACAAAAATTAGGGTTTTTAAAAAAAAAAAAATTTATGAAAATTAGGGTTTATGTTTAGGGTTTGTGTTTGGGCTCTGATACCATGTGAAAAAGGAATAAAAAGTATATTTTTAATATTTTCTTTATAAAATATTTACACAGTACATATGTATTTATATACGTACAAGAGGTATAACTCTACCAACTCTAGCTACCTACTCTACTTACTTAACATACAACTCTACAACATGGTTCTTGCTTGGTTACCATGACCTATAAACAGATTGACCTATAACTATAGAGTCATCTAGAGGTCTCAGATCCATCGACAAGAAATAAAGTAGTACATGAGGTCAGAGAAGGCATAAGTAGCAAAAGGAGCAAACAACAAATATTAGGTAATATAAGTGTAGTAGAACAAATCACATGAATATATTTATACCACTATGATTCGCTTGGTTTATAGCTGCCCTCTTAGTCACTCACTTAATTGGACAACTTCTAATATTGTGTCCTCGTGGGCCACATGACTTGCATGAGTAACCCCGTAAGCCCTCTCGAATATCCATCTCATTCTGGAAGCATTTTTCCCTCTACCTGCCCTTTTCTCTTATATGTCGAGGGAAGGGGTGCTATGTTAGAATATCATTACAGCTCTAATTCGCTTTATCTGCTGCAGGTATGAATGAATGCCCATATACTCTTAAATGATTTTCCCACCTGTACTACTGTCCTACATGAGCAACACAATCCATATGTAGAGCACTTATTACTGCCATTGTATGTGAGCATATAATTTTGTAGGTTTTCCATTTATTACATATATATCTACTTAACCTTAACTCGACTTTTTGTATGTGATCTTCTTTTGACCATACATTGTAGGTCGCAGCGCAATTGGGACCTCAAATATACGCTCTTGATAGTTAAAACAAGTAACACGACGGGTATTTGACAAACTGTTCCACCTCTCAAACTTCTTTGCAACATAACGTGTTAGCACCTTACCCAAAGTCATTGCTTCATTGACCTCTTGCCTTTGCCTATTGAAAATGGAATTGCGATTGTAAAAGGTTTTTTTACTAATGCTGTTACAGACAGGCACAAGCATCTTTAAGAATAGAATATAACTCTTCGTTATGTTTTTTGTATTAATTCTAACCTTACACCTTCATCATAAGATAAAAGTCCACATATGGGGATACAACTTACGAAAATATCACAATGTCCATGGACTAGTATATCTTACCGCATTAAAGTAACAATAGAACTTTCTTGTCTGGGTTTGGTAGGCTGCCATTTTCACTAATTCTTTGCTCTTGACCTTTAAGTTGAAATTACTGGTAATATACTGGACACAACATCTCTAAGGCTAGCCTTTAGGCTACATGGTATTCTCACCTTCAAGTATACTCTTAATATTGGCGTGGTGGTTAGATATCAGGCAGATGTTGGAATGATCCATGATAACATGCTCCAAAAATTTTTGAAGGAACCAACTCCATGTGTCTTCTGCTTCTTCATCGACAAAGAGCATATGTTAATGGCACAGTATGATTTGCTCCATCCACTGCTATGCGACAAGCAATTTGTGCTAATATTTACCATACAACAATGTACCATCTATTTTGATTACGGGCCTGTAAAGAGTTAACTATAACCAATTAGTTCTCAATTGACAAACATTTATTAACACATCCGATATATGTATCCAAAACATACTTGTAATATTGAGATGCTTCAATGCATGGTACGAATGCCCAAAAAAAGTTTGTCAAAGAAGACCTGCCTTGCAGTGTTTGATTTTATAGTTCTCTACTCAACCTTTGTTCCTGGATTTGTCTCTTGAATTACATTTTGTAGATGTGGGAGCTTTACATATGAATCTTTCCAGATAACATACACCTGCTCAATAGCCTTTCGTTTTACCTCACGAATTCTCTTGAGATGGACCCTATACCTAAACTCCTTTAAGATGGTTGTTTAGTGGTCCTTTACTCTCACATCTACAGAATTACTGATAAGTGTCTAAAGACATTTATTATTTACATTATTTTGATATGGTATTACATAGATCTTATGTGAATTATTAAAGAAAAAAATTCATATTTAGTTAAAATGGTAATTTTAGGGATAAAGGAAGATATTGAGCTTATTGAAGACTTTTGGATGAGTTAAGTGAGATATTAATGAAGGAATAGGCAAATGAAAGATTTACAACATGCATGATGTTTTTGCACAAATTGTACAGAATACTTATGTAGAGGATGAAAAGCGACCAACAAGCATTTTAAAGTACATAAGGAAGCTACACAAGCCATGTAGCACATTCATGTAGAGGCTAGAAAGTGATAAGGAGGAGTTTGCATTATGCACGGGTACCCTGCACCGCCGTATATACCTTAAAATTCCATTGTTTGCCTCTTTTACATCCTACACGGATTCGTACACGATCATGTAGGATGGTCGTACAAAAGACAAATTGTTCATTTCCTATAAATAACACCCTTAATTTGTCTTTTTCATATTCTTCTTCCTTTTTACAAACTAAAGAGAGAAACATAAGTGTTTTAGACTACAAAAACGCAAGAGGTCATTAGAGATCACAAAATTTCATCTTTAAGGGTTATAATCATGAATCTTTATTATTTTTTCTTATTCTATCATTGTATTTCTTATTCTATAGAAAAATAGATCTTTTTACCCTAGGTCTTAAGAAACCCTAACCCTAATGTAGAGATTGAATACTTTTGTTAATGGAAGTTTATGTTTCTTCAATCTATTCATATGTTTATATTTATTCTTGATTTAATATATATGCAGTATTAGATCATTGTTTGATTCTTGTTGATTTAATTGATGGATTGATTGATAAAATAGATCTTGCATGAATAGAGAGATTTGAATGTGGATCTAGATATAGACTGTATGAATATTCTGCATAAAGATTGAATCTTTTTAAGGAATCATGAACTCTAATGCAATTTTGTATGCATCTAATGAAGAAAAATATTTCCATTAGACATATAGGTTTAGAATTCAACTATCATGAAAGAAAGATTGATGAAATTAGGGATTCTTGCAGTTCAAGAACTTAAACAACCCATTAATAAATATTTTGTAAGGAATTGGAAATAGGGTTAGTGGTGAATCAAGATTAGAGATAGTTTTATGATATGATATTCTTAGAAGCGTTGACACTCACTTTTTCTAGGGTAATTAATTAGTTGCTTAGATATATTAAGATAACTTGAATCATATAAGTTAAATAGTAGAATTAGGGTAAGTACTATTGGTCCTAGTGGAATGACCCCTGTGTTTACACCGATACTACAATCGATTGGTCGCATAATAAGAATAGGGTTTCAATTTAATTTGATTAATTGCGATTGAAAAGTCCATATCAATTATGAGTCTCCATTATAATGCACCTGGACATGCTGGTGGAGTCCAACTGAGAATGATCCTATCCCGCGATTTCATCAAAACATGTGTGAGGTCCCTCATATTTGGTGATATGATGCCCACTCCCATGTTCCTTATGGCATACTCTGAGTCTCCACTAATAACCTCTACTTTGAGTATCAGTACATTTAACTATCCATGACCTTAGATCCGAGTTCACTACCTTAAAATTGCAATGATTTGATATATGCCACATCTTAACTACCTGTATAAGATGATCTTTATTCTCAAACCGCATTCTAACCTTGAATTTATTACTGAAACTCCAATTCTCAGCACTCATTTCTTGTTCATTATCAAATGCAGTATAGCCACTACTTAGATCTGTAGTGAAAAAAGGCACTAGCATTGAACTTTCCTTACATCAACATTTGCAGGAGCCACAAAATGGTACCAGTCACTCGCTCTATACGGTATATGGGTAGCAATTACTTGCTATGGCAAACTTATCACTCATTCATTTCCATCTTCATCATAGTCATCACTAGATTCACTTACTAATGAGTCTTGCATTGCATTAGTATCATGGCCATTACTCCAGTGAGGTGCACCCATTTCAAAGTTACTCGTTTGGACCTAGGTGTTAACTGTTGTGTGAGGGTGATTAGGGTTTCATCTGCCGTCACTAGGCTGTCAACATTTCCATCAATGCCCATGTTGTTTGCAGGTACCTGTGGCAATTTATTTTCAAAGATCTGGACATATACAGCTATGAATCCTTTCGTGTACAACATCATCTCCTATGTAGCAGCATCATCGATTATAGGAATAACATCACAACGCAAAGTTTTATCTCTAATAGCTACCCTATGATACAACTCAACCCAATGAGTAGACTTATTCATCTTAAGTCTACTACAAATGGTGGTTAATATTTGCTCATATGTAGAGTTCTTACTGACACTAACCACAACAACCGACTGCCTATAGTAACCATAGCTTTTATTCCCCTCCACTATATTGACATGGGCGTATAATACAAGCTTGGCTTTGTCCATTTCCACACTTGTCCTGCCAACTCATAAAACATGGGTCGAATACACGAAATATGTTCATGAGTTGTGAATTGCACTTCCTTATTATTGATTGTGAATTGTAATGATAAATCCATAAATGGTTCTTAAATCCAATATTCACAAAAAAAATGAACAAGTGACCATTTCTGACAAAATAAGGTGAGTGATTACTGTCTTAACTTTTTCTTTTTTTAGTTGGTGGCTATTGTCTTAACTTGATGGACCTATACTTTCAAAAATCGACTTTAATAAAATACTCCACACTTTCAAAACCAGACCAAGGATCTACTCTATGCTTTTAACTTATAACTTGACTATAGGAATAAACCCTACTTATTAATGACTCTACAATATGAGGATTCCCATTTTGTAACACTTCATTTGAATAAGCTAAGTTCCTATTCCAATGAAGCAGCACAAAATTGACCTTTGTATATTATGATATTGATTTTTTTTTTTGTTTTTTACTTCTTGGCTAGTCACTATTGTCTTAACTTGACTTAACTAACATCATATTACACCTAACTTTGAAATACACATTACAACAGACATTAACATTAACATAACGTTGCTTACAAACTTGAACAAAAGATATCAATATTATTTCAAATCATCAATATAGCTTACACATACTAATTTCAAATCAATGAAACATTAGAACAAATAAGAAAAATCAAGAACACAGCTCGAGCAACTTACTTGAAATTGGCATGCCCACTATTGATTGCAAGGTTAATTGGTTGCAATTAGCATGGAACGGTACTAGGATGATGCGATATGATTGAATTTGAAAAAGAAATTGAAATATTCGATGAAAAAATCAGTTGTGTCCTTAGGTTAGGGTTTCATTAAAGAGAGAAATTAGGGATAATCAGAATAAAGAAGAAGAAGGACGAGGGGGGAAATGTAGCCTGTCAACCTTGTCTCTTGAATAGACGAGGTTATAAGTAATTGACCTCGTCTCTTGAAGAGACAAAATTGCTTTGCTATCTCGTTTCTTAAAGAAACGAGGTCATGTTGCCTAAAATTGAAATTATTTTCATCCCAGTAGCATTTTTGTAATTTTTTAAAAATATAAATATTAACTTCCTTTTCCCCATGTATCATATTTATATCATATCTGTTTGATTGGTTTATGAGTAAATTATTAGTTTTTCATTGATTAATATACATCTATTTGAAAACAACAAAAATATGATGTCAAAATTATTAGAATAGGATGAAACAAATAGACCCATAAATTGTCATGTATATTTTTAAGATGTCTTATGATTTACAACTCTAGAACAACTCCATATGTCATGTATATTTTTTTCTCTCCTTACCCCCTCATTGGAGGTGGTAATGAATTAAGTTTGCCCTATAACTTTTTTAATCTTGGCTTGACATTTGCTAGAGCTCAATGCAATCATAGTAAAAAGTTGAGCCCACGTTTGAATCTATTCGACTCAATAAACTTGGAAGATTAAATGAGCTCAAATTAAGCTTAAATGTACATCAACATAAATTACATAAGAAGATATCAATGTTTGGAATATGTTCATTCAATGTATCAAAACTTTAAGTAATTAAAAAGAGGAATTAACTTTTCACAAAGTGAATTATATGAGGTATCAATATTTTGTAAAGTTCATTTAAGTTATCAACGTTTAGATCGGTTTTCAATTAATTTTTGAAATTTTACTCAATGGTCAATTATGAATAACTTGTTTGACTCACTTTGAAAAACATTAATTTATCTTTTTAATTATTCAAAATGTTGATTCCTTAGATGAATTTACCTTCAAACATTGATTCATTCTTTAACTACTTAAAATATTGATACCTTAAATAAATTTATTTTCCTAAATGTTGATATATTTTAAAGTATTTTATCTATTTAAATTGAACCTTATAGAATTTAAGTTTGAGCTTTTTCATTAAATTAATTAAAAGAAATATAATTTTTAAATAATATAGTTAGATGACCTGTTGATATGGAGACAATGATGAACATGTAATTAGCAAAGTGGGATAGAGAGGAGTTAGTCACGGTTCTTGATTTCAGTTTCTTATCTTGAAGGAAACAAGCCAATAGGAAGAAATTATTGTCTTTAGTTTTGTTTTGTTTTAATTCGTTTTTAGGAAAAATTCCTTCATTTAGGCTCTTAAGCGGACAATTTTTATATTTTTGATAGGTTTTAGTTTTATTATAACTTCTTATAGACACTTTTGTTTTTAATATCGTCTGTGGCATTTTATTTCTCCTTTAATATACTTTGTATCCTTAAGTTTTAGGACTTTTCTATTTTTGACGGTTTTTATGTTTCTATTTTTAGCAGCTTTTGAGTTTGCTTATATTTGTACGCCTTAGAGCAAAAAAAAAAAAAAAATTCCGTTATCATCAGAAATACACATTCTTGAGCTATCTTGCTTTGTATCTCTTAAAATTCGAATTTATATGTTATTTTTTTTATATGCCATTTATTTAGGTAATTTAGGATCAATAGGTATTTGAATATTACACTTCGGTATTTGTGCACGAATCGACAATTTGGTGATAACACCCTAATTATTTCTCCGTGTCATGAGCTTAATTAGATAAGTCAAAACTAACTCAGTAGTAGTTAAAGCTCGAATTTTTTTTTTTTTCTTTTTGGGCCGAAGAAAGGTCGAAAATTTTAGTTTGATGGAGATTGAGCCAATATTGCACTTGTTGAACTTGAGTTCAATTCTACTCGCCTCCACCAGTCAAATTTAATTCAAACAAACGGAAAAAAGAAGATCAAATTATGCATATATATTATATAACAACTATGCTCAAAAACTAACATAATCTGAAGACTTGGAAAATTTGTGATGTTTCTCACAATCCATTAATTTTACTTAAAACCATCTCATACTTATGCATCTCTTATTCAATTACATCTTAGCTGCGCCTACATGTATAATTTCTTCAATGCATTTGGACAGATAATCTTAAATCACACCGATCTTTTATACGAAAAAGGGCAATTAGGAAAAGGACTTGTCACTGTCCCAACGTTTTCCACGAATTGAATAATCCAAACGTTGTCTGGTGTATTGTCCATTGATGGCACTCGGTCAACTTTCACGTGCCATTATCTCTGCTCCGCCCAAAGCACTCAAAACGACTAAATTTCATTCAGATTCACTCCACAAAAACACGTCTGTTCTAAATTAAGTACGTCAGAATAGTTTCTGCTCTACAAGTATGTTCCTTCCTCAACCAGCACGTGGGACCTTCTTGCACGTAATCATTAGCAATAATCCACAAAAAATGGGACCCCATGTTGCCAAGAATTTGTATAAGATTAAAACACTCATTAGTGGTGGTTTTCTTCATTTAAAGTTTTTATTTGTATTTGATTTGTATTTATAATTGATTATAATACAACAATTTATAATTCTAATGTTTCATTTTGTAATTAATTTATATATACCTTTTGTAATACTTGCTTTATAAATTATTAAACAAGTTAGATCTATATTTGATCCTGCTCGAACCTTTTATAAAGAGCTACACGGCAACATAATTGGATTATAAAAGTTCCAATATGAGATAGGGGAAGTTATGTTTTTCCTTTATAAATTTCCTAAACTAGCATGGAGCTGTTGCTGCTTTTGACCTGCCTTACTACCTAGAAGAACCCAGAGAGTAGTCCTACACGATTTGCATTTCCTGATTCATTGCATCCTTATAAATCCTCAAAATAAGCCTTGTGAAAAAACCAAGTTGGTTCTTGAAATTAATAAAAAAAAAAAAAGAAAAAATGGTTGAGACTGGAAATCTTAGTGTTAGTGTTAGTAATGTTCCAGCAATTGATATTCAGGATTTTCCAGGGCAGTTTCAGAAACTGAGAGAAGCATGTGGAATATGGGGGTGTTTTAGAGTTGTAAACCATAAGGTTCCATTGGAACTAATGGCAGATATGAAGGAAGTAGTCAGGTCATTGCTTGATCTTCCATTTGAGATCAAAAGAGAAATTGTGATGTGATTGCTGGAAGTGGATATATGGCACCAAGTGAAAAGAATCCTTTGTATGAAGCACTAGGTTTATATGATATGGGATCTTCTCAAGCTGTTGGCACATTTTGTTCTCAATTGGATGCATCTGCTCATCAGAGGTAATGTTTTCATACATTCATTGCAACCCATGTTTTAGATTTCATGTTTTTGGTTGACAGTGTCTTAATTGTGAGGTTTTGGCTAGTATTTGATGTATGTAATAGGTGAAAAACATCTGTTCTTGGTATCATGTAATTCTAATTGTAGGTCTTTGATGATGAAGATACTAAAATGCCTTGCTAGAATGAGTAGAATCAAATGAGTTATTGCAAGTGCATTGTTGGTTTGTTAGTTCTGGTTAGTGCTACTAGTTTAGTTTCAATTCAGAATTTTCATTCCATGTGCAATTAAATTGAGGATTTTCATGAGTGCGATTGCCCTCTTAGAATAGAACATGATTTCTGTATTCATTTAATGACTTGAGTAGAAATTCTACTTTAATCAGCACTTCAAATTGTGGTTCAAATTTTTTAGCACCGAAACGGTCTTGCACTTTTCATCAATCTTCATGATCCAATGCTAAACTTGGCTGAATAATTAGAAACTTAAGCAATTAAGAAAAATTTTAATTCAAGGTGTTATTGGCATTCAGAGAAGTGATTGAGAAGTATGCGAAAGCCGTGCATGATCTGATCATGGACATAGCAGAAAAACTGGCTGAAAGCATTGGATTAAGCACTGGCCCTTTTAAAGAGTGGCCTTGCCAATTCAGGATCAACAAATATAATTTCAAGCCCGAAACGTTGGCTCTTCTGGGGTACAGATACACACTGACTCAGGATTCCTAACCATACTCCAGGATGATGAAAATGTTGGTGGTCTTGAAGTGATGGACCGTTCGGGCTCATTCGTAGCAGTCGATCCCTGGCCAGGCACATTCCTCGTCAATCTAGGAGACATGGCAACGGTAGGCAATTTTCTGCTGTTAACTTTGAAGAAAACTTCCAATTGTCATCTGCCTTTTGTAGAGGGATTGATTTATAAAATGTATCATGCACAAGCACAATAACGATTAATTATGTCATTTAATTTTTTATATTAGTCATAGGATCCCAAGAATTAGACCAATAAAATGATTTAGAAAGTTTTGGATTGGTGGAGTCGGAATATGGTTTGATAAGATTGTGCTTTTTCAGTGGTTCGAACAGCAACCATAATCCATCATGTTTTCTTAGATATATCTTTTCTCTTGATATAGCCTTTGTGTTTATTAAAGCATTCGTTGGTATTAAGATGTTCCTATGGTCTTAATTGACAATAAACTCTATTAAGTATTATTTTTGTTGCTTATGAAAGATGAAAATTTGGAACCTAACCCTCCATTCACTTGTCACAAATACTGAACCTGATAAAATTGTCTGTTCTGCCTCACTAATTCCTTTCTAAACCATCATTTTTCTTGATTTTAATAATTATTCTATTGCGATACTGACCCGTTTTTATTCATGTAAAGCACCCATGCATTTACACCATTGCTCTTTAATTATTTGTCCTGTTAATTTGTATTTAGATATGGAGCAACGGGAAATGGAACAATGTGAAGCATCGCGTGCAATGTAAGGAAGCAACGATTCGGGTGTCAATAGCTACATTTCTGTTGGGACCAAAAGAGGAAGCACTTGAGGCTGCTGATGAGTTTGTTGATCCTGAACACCCTCGTTTGTATGTTCCTGTCACTTATGAAGATTACAGAAAACTCCGTATCTCTTCGAAATTGCAGGCGGGAGAAGCTCTTGCTCTCATTCGTGCTCAATCTTAAACTATTATGGGCTGCAAATTATTGGGACAATGTCGCAATTGGTCAAAAGTTTAAATAATTACCTGTACTTTCAACTAATAAAATTTAGTATTCTATTAAAGCTTTATGTGTCATCAACTCAACACAATCTAACGTCTTTATTTAATAATCTCTTTTAACTCATTATTAGAGTTGAGATTTGATTGATTGAAAATAATTGATCATATATAAAAACAGATGTTAGATTATATATTGCAAGTTGTGATGATGATATAGAAAGTTTTAATTAGGTGTCAAATTGAATAAATTGAAAGTTTAAGCAATGAATTAAATTTTTCATCTAAGTATAGTTAGTATTTTATGACATTATCCCAAAATTATTGGTAAAGAAGGGACTTAGCAAGCTTATTGTCTGAAAGCACAACCGGTGGATAATTATGTTGGCATTGGCCTTTCTTTTTGTGGATGAATAATTATACAATAAACTTTGTCTAAGTTACACATTTTTAAGATGGTTACATGGTATTACCTGTCTCTTAGCTTTGAATTTACACTCTGTTGCTCATGTTGTCTTGTCTTATGTACCCATAACCCAGCTTTGTTTCTGAAATATTGACTAGTGTCTAGATGATGAACATTGGTCGAAATACCAAATGATTCGTACTTCAATTAAGTGCAAGTTGCTGTAAATAAATAGTTACACTGTAATTAGGGATCTCTGTCTCGCAAGAATAAATTAGTGACGGATTTAGGATTATAATTAAAGTGGGATTTGGATATTTATTTTTATTTTTAAATTTTCTCTCTTCCACTAAGTTTACCTTTCATAAATATAAGAGAAAAAACCTATTTTAGTACCTGAACTTTGGCTAAGTGGATAATTAAGTGCCTGAACTTTCAAGAAGACCAATTTCATAGCTAAACTTTTCGTGCCTCTTTTCACTACCTTATTCTTTTATTATGTCTTGAAATAATTAACACATGTTGGACAATGATTAGGTGAGGTAGTAAAAATGGGTATGAAAAGTTTAGTTAGGTATGAAATTGACTTTCTTGAAAGTTGAGGTATCTAATTGTCCACTTGGTCAAAGCTTATGTACCAAAAGGGGTTTATCCCTAAATATAATTCTCTCATAGGAATGTATTGGATATGAATATTTGCTCACTAGATCCTTTACCTAACATAAAAGCTGGTAGGATTCGGTTGAGCTGTCAATTCCAACTCCATTGTCATCACTACGAGTTCTACTTAAGTTTTTACAAATGTAGAATGCTAATCTTCCATAAATCTACTCGGAGGTATAATAATCAAAGATGAATTTAGCAACAGCCATTGGATCGGTCCAAGTTGTGGCAATCCCTCCTAGCTAATAATGTTTGTAAAAAATGCAACTAAGTTGTAAATAAGCCGAAGTGCTCAGGAGTTATGCATGGTTGGCTTACTTTAAACTTGATTTGGTTCAAGCTTGATTAGTAGTCGAATCAAACTCAAGCTTTGATTTAGACTCTCAGGTTAACTCATGAACAACTTATTTAGACTAGTAAACAAGCTCACATGTAGGTTCATTATTAGGCTCATGAATAACCTCGTTAGTAGATATATATTCATGATATATTATATATAAATATATACTTAAAATAATATAACTAATTTCTATTTAATATATATGTATATATGTTTAGTGGCTCTTATATATTATTTTTCACTTTAAGGAAAAAAAGAAAAGAAAAAAAGGAAGACATGGAAAATTTAAATGGAAATCAGGTATCTAAACAAGCTAAACTTAAACTTAATTTCGAGCTCCATAAAAGCCTAGCTAGACTTGATGGAAGACTCAGCTTGAAATAAAGCCCATTTAGCTAGCTGAGCCTAAGCATGAACTTCGAACTCAATAAAAAGGTCGACTTGAGCTTAAACTTGGTGATTTTTAAATAAGCCGACTTCAAGCCTTTAAAAGCTAGACTTAACTTGATCCTTAGAGCTAGACTGAAGGTTCAATGAACCTATGGTGCATTTAGTAGTTTGGAATGAGCAATTCATTTTGGACTCTTATTTTCTTCTTCTTCTTCTTCTTTTCTTTTTTATTTAAAATTCTATTATTAGTACAAGTGAAGAGGTCATGAATTTTAGTACAGTGGAATCTCTATCGCTTTTGGACTTGTAAATGGTATTTTCACCTCCTTAAATTAGAATTTTTAATTAGGGTCAATAAGACGATATAATTAAGAATAGGGTTGTGTAAATAAAATTTGACATGATTAATTATGTAGGTTAGATTGGTTGGACTTATTTATGAACATGTCTAACTTTGGATGCACTATTTAAACCATGTTCATGAAATTGTTTTTTTTTTTTTTTTTAACCAAAGACTGAAGGGGAGAAGGGAGAAAAGGAAAACCTATATCAAAACACCTAACACGAGTATTCAACATAGGACCTTTATCCTTCAGATGTTAAAACACACACTCATACACCCACTACCAATGTGGGACTAAGAACCCCACAATCGGGGTCTTTAGTATGTGTTAAGTGCTCCCACATGGTTCCCAGGTAGATAACCACGCGGAGTAAGTTTATTTTTTATTTTTTATACTAAAGATTGAAGGGGAGAAGGAGGAAAGGGGAGTTTACAAATCTGTTTAATAAACAAGTCTTGTAAATGTGCCTTATCTTATTATAAAATCATTTAAGATTGATAATCCTAATATTATATAATTTAATTTATATTGTGAGGTGCACTTCTCTCTTGATCCATTGTCATCGCTTTATGTGCCCTCTCTGCTATTGTCATGGAAAATTTCTCTAACTTTGTGTGTCTTACTTTAGCTTATTGGATGGTATGACTTATGTATTATATGGGTCGATGTTGTCGCTCATTTTCTTGAGTGAGGACCAAAGCGAGAGCTCAGTTTCTTACTGTAAGGTACAAGTATAGGTCTTCCCCGGGGGTTAGGGTCGACAACATCGGTGGTTCTACAGGAAACATTTGAGGTCTTTGAAGGATTCTTGACATTTTTTGGTCCATTTGAACTTGTTGGGTTTTTTGAAGATTTAGAAGAACTTGAAGCACCTATCAGTACTCATAAGGAGAAACCTACTTAGAGTGGTTACCTTACCTAGGAGTAGTTATACATCTTTAATAAAGGATGTGGGATTCATTTCCAAGATTGCTTTGATCTTATCGTGATTGGCTTTGGTCCTTCGTTGGGAGATGACATAACCCATGAACTTCCCTAAGGTGGTCCCACAGACACTCTTTTGTAGATCGAGCTTCATGTTAAAGAAGCAAAGATGATCAAAAGTCTCCTAAAGGTCTTGTAGATGGTCTTTTTCCTTTTTACTCTTGAGATTTGAGAATCATTTCATTGATGTGGATCCCATGTTTCTACTGATCTGGGCTTTGAATATTCAATTACCAACCTATGAAAGGTAACCCTATCATTCTTGAATCCAAACGACATCGCAGTGTAATGGTAAGTACCAAAAGGTGTAATGATGGAGGTATGGACCTTTTTCGCTTGAGTTCATATTAATTTGGTTGTAGCTCGAGAAGCCATCGATAAAGCTTAACAGCTTGTGACCCGAGGTGCTATTGACCAATTGATCAATTCATGGTAAGGGAAAGTAGTCCTTTAGGCATGCTTTCTTTAAGTCTGTATAACCTATGCACATTTGCCATTTTCCGTTGGACTTCTTGACTAAAAGTACATTAGCCAGCCAGGCTGGGTATTTCTCTTCTTTGATGAACCAGCTCGCAAGAGCTTTTGGACCTCTTCCTCAATGCTAGCTTACCTTTCTGAGGAAAAATGTTTAATATTTTGATGAACTCGTTCTACGTTTTGTTTACGTTTAGTTGATGAGTGATCACATTTGGGCTAATGCTAGGCAAGTTAGATTGTGACCATGTAAAGAAATCTTTATTCGCCTACATGAACGCGATCAATTTTTCTTTCAAATCCGAAGGGATCGACTTCTCCACTTTCATGGTGTGTTCGAGACAATTATCCAAGGTGATGTCTTCTATGAGCTCAGTTGGTTCATCATGATTCTTGGGATATTTCTCCAACTTGGAATATACCACACATATATGATCTCCTTTTAGGGCCTTAAGATATAGCTTCCTGGATTGTTCCTGATCACCTTTATAGATCCCTATTCCTATTAGTGTGAGGAATTTGGCTTTAAGGTGGGGTTGGGAGACGACCATGCCAAAGATTAACTAGGTAGCTTTGCCTAGGATGGCATTGTAAAAGGATTAGCAATCAACCACGAGGAAATTGATCTGATGTGAAGCATAACATTCTCCATCATTGAGCTCGAGGGAGAAAGTAATGATACTCTAGGGTCAAATAGGTTGGTTGTCAAATCCATACAGTCCATGGTTGTATGGTCTTTAATTTAGGCCTAAATTCATGTTCCATCCATTTGTAAACATAGTTGAAAAGAATGTCCGCACTATTACTTGTGTCGATTAATACCCTCTTAGATCTCCAGCTCAATGTGTAGGCTAAAACAACCAAATTATTTTTGTAGGTGTTTGAACTCCTTCAAATTCTTTGTTGGTAAAAGAAATAGCAGTATCAACCTTTGTTCTCTTAGGCTCTAGGTTCATCACTTGCCTTACACTATTCGAGCTCGAGGTTGAGCCGAGTCCTACCGGCTTAAGGCTAGTGGTCCTCTTATTACAGTGTTGATTTCTTTGTGGCATTCTCGATTTGTTGAAGGTTGATTGCATTGGTCTCAGATGTTGTTCTCTTGATTACCTTCTTTTTCATTAGTTCTCCTCTTTTGAGTTGGTGGTTCAGATTGCGCAGCGTCGTGATCAATGTACTGCTTTAACTAGCCTCATCATATAGTATCCTTGATGGCACTCTTTAGCTGCTAGCAATTTTTGATATCATGCCCGATATCACAATGATACCTACAATATTCTTTTGATTGCTTTTGCTTCGATCTACGTTTCATGGGGGAGGGTATTGGCAAGAGACCTTGGTTTCTTACTTCTAGGAAAATGTCATGTACAGGTAATTTCAAGGGTGTAAACTCATTGTACGTCAGGAAGAGCTTTCTCTTGTCATTCTTTCTATGGTTAGAGCTTGCATTACTTTGGTTGTTGAAGTTGTGGTGATACTTCGTCCACCTTTTGTCTTGAGGTTGATTCTATTCAGCTCAAGCGGGCTCAATCTTGGCCTCGATTTCCTTCATCGCATTTCTGGTATCTTCTTGTTGAATATATTTCTATGCCTTCTCCTTTATTTGCTCTAATGTATTGAGCTGGCATTTTAAAACGAAATCAAAGAAAGGGATATCCATAAGGATTCCTTGCTTGATGGATTTAAAAGCCACACCTTGATTCAAGTTAGAGATCTCCAGGCTTCCGTCGTTGGATCTTGCTAAGTAATCCTTAAGGATTCATCCTGCCTATGTGGCACCGGGTATAGGGATGAATCATTCTTTTTTGATAGCTTGCTAGCCATGAATTGGGCTACAAAGAGCTTAGTGAGTTGGTTGAATGAACTAATGGTATTAAGGGCAAGCTTGTTAAACTAAACTCGAGCAACACTTTAGAAGGAGGTAAGGAAGGTTTTGCACCAAATGGTGTCTAAGAAGTTGTGAATCACCATGGTTGATTAGAACTGGACGATATGATCCTCAAGGTCATTGGTTTTATGTTAGGATTCAAGGTTCGGGAGTCAAGCTCTGGTGGGGAGTGCTTCAGACTAGATTTCAACAACAAAGGTTGTTTTTCCTAGGATTGTCTTTGCAGTAGATCCTTTTCCAAAACTCTCTTTGATGGTTGAAAGCCTTCTCATCATGTCCTTGGTTTCTTCAAGAGCTCGTTCTTTTTCTGAGTTTGGGCGAGTTGTTGCAGTAGGGATTGTAATATACAGAAATAAAGATGAAAATATAATAAATTATGAATCATGAGATGATATAGGATGAGTTTAAGGTCAAAACAAGTAAATTGTAAAGGTTTAAGTTTGGTTGTAGAACAAATGTTGAAGTTCGGATTTCTGCAATTTTTGATAGATTGTACGTTACCTCCTGGAGAATCTACACCGCCAGCGTAGAGACAGCGTAGGAAGGGAACAGTAGCGTTTTTCTTAACATTAGGTGGAACGCTGCCGGTGTAGACTAGGGTTTCTCTCAATGCCGACTGGGACAGCCGCCGACGTAGGGCATGGATTTGCTGGCGTATGTAGTAGGATCGAAGTTTTGGAATTCAAAGCCTTGATGAACGCTGCTAGCGCTCGTGTAAATTTTGCCAGCGTATGGTGTACGCCGGCAAGATCTATACGTACACCATCGGATGACCAAATTTATATAAATACGAGACGCGAAAGACGGTTTCAACATATTTGTCTTTTATCATTTTCTCCTTCTTATAAGAGAGTTTTAGAATATTCTTGGAGATTGGAGAATCATCCGGAGGGTGTTTTTGATCTAAAGTAAGTGATTTTAACATTTTCTCATGGATTAAATAGGAATTTGTATGAGTTTGCTTAGGGTTTTGTTGTGTTCTTGAAGGAAAAACGTGGGAAAGATTTAGATATTGGATTTGATTTGCCTCGGTTGGATAAGAAGTGAGTGTTGCGATTAAAACAAGTAAGTATAATGTTCTCATATCAGATTTATACGAATTTCATGAAAAATTCTAAGGATTTTGTGATTTGTTTGCATGAAGGAAACCCTAGATTTGGTTGGGATCCGAATTTGTGGATGTGAGTTGGATTTTGGTGATCTAAATCAGTAAGTTTCGTTTTTTCTTTGATGGAGTTGAATAATGTGTGATTAGATGATCATTATGTGTTCTTGTTGTCATATAATATTAGGGTTTTGAAGGATTATCAAATTTTATAGATTATTGTGGAAGATTGATCGGGTTAGACGGTGCAACTTAGTGATTTTCTTTGTCAGGTAAGGACTTCGGGAGTTATAGTACATTTGGAATTGTTTATATCGTGTTCTTATTTGTTATATATAAATGTATGTTGTTGACAGGAATTTGGAGATTTGGGTTGTTGTTGTATTGTTACTATTGATTGAAGTGTTGTAGAGATTCGGGATTTTTTGGTTGTGGTTGAGTGTTGTCGATAAGGATTTTTAGGAGATTCATATTAGAGTTCCTGAAACTGACAAAGGTACGACCAATCCTTATTTGCTGTTTTTGCTTGTAAGTTTAGTATTGATTGAATGCTTGTAGGAATAGAATTTCTTAATAAACTTAATCTTTATTCGGTTTAATAGTTGTATGTTTTGATTGTGCTTGGCTTTGACCAGTAAAGACCGGGCAGACAGTGAGACTGGTGAGGTACTCTGATGATCTTGGTGTGAGGTTGTCTTTAGTGGACTCGTGCCTTGATATGATTTCGGTAGTATTAGGTATTCTAGATTCAGGGTGTTTGGGGAGTACCTACTCATCCATATAACTATATGATTGTTATTTTTAAAGAGTTGTATGATTTTCAATGGGGTCTGAGTAACTCCGAGTTCAGGATTAGAGTATACCTAATACTGGACTGTGTTGTTTTGTTGGCTTAAGAAAGATAATAATATGAATGTTTGCATTAGTTTAAGTTGCATGAATTACCTGTCTATTGTATGTGCATATGCATTTGTTTTTGGATTGGAGTTATCGTACTGGGCGTCGCCGCTCATTCTTTTAAATTTCAGGTACAGGTGAAGAAGATATATTGTATGATCTTTCCGGATATAAATTATTCTTTGATTGCGGGGATGGCAATAGTGGACCTGACTACCCAGCCGAGAGTTAGGCTTTATATATCAAATTTCTAAGAAAAGATACGTTTTGATCAGTTGGATTTGTAGTTAGATGTTTTTATTGGTTTTACATGGAAAGATTTTAATGTAAACAATATTTAGTTTCTGTTGAATTTGTTGACTATGATGTCAACCTGGATTTTATGCTTGAACAAAAAGTTTATGTTTTATGAAGTGTGAGTTTTTAGTTTTAATAGGTTTTGTATCCTATGAGATACCCTATGAGTATTGACAGGTGATGATTGTAATATTGCGGATAATAGAGTCTTTGCGTATCCTATATAAGAGGGATACGTGGTGGGTTGTAATGCGTTATTTTAGGGAGTTATAGGGATTTTGCACATTGTCCTTATGAGTTCAATTTGAGGTTAGACCTATGTGATCTATTTTTGAATGGCCCACAATTTTTACTTGATGCTCTGTGGATGTTTGAATTGCGTATTATAGCACTTGATGCCCTCTTGATGTGTTAAGGTGGCTCTCATGGGGCTTTGAGAAATAGTAGCCATTTGATAAACATTTGGAGATGGCTTTGAATTGTAAGAAGGATTGCTGGTGGAGGCATTAGCCCATAGTGGAGTCATGGTATGCTTATGGTGCCTTTTGGGTGATGCTCTATGATGCCGTAGCGACGAAGGAGTTGGAGATTTGCTCCTTGAGCACTAAAGGCCCGCTCTTTTAAGTATAGGTTCTTTAAACCCTCCAGATCTGCAATTCTAACTAGAAGCAGAGCATTAGTGTGCTCATTTTCCCCATTTTTGTGTGCAAGCTGTTTGCACATATTTTCAAGATCTAAAATGCATTTCAAATCCATGTAATCAGAATTGTTAGTAGCTTGGAGCACTTAATGTGGTTACTTAGAAGTTCTGACATCCATTAGGGCAGCTACTGGATGGGTGGGATCTAAATCAAGTTGATTCTTGCTTTGTTGAGGTCTCGACATGATCAATAGTCGAGGTTGTGGTTTGTGATGTGGATTATGGGTTTTTGTTCAATCATTGATTGGGTATTTATGAAAAGGAAAAAGGAAAAGAGATGATTTGAGTTTTCCCATAGCAAGTGCCAAAATGTTATAGGTGCTGATCTCATCGGTAGAGTTAAGCCCTTGTAATCATAGAAAACGGTCAGTGGTGTGCTGGGGGATTGTCTATTGTAACCACTTTGTTGCTTAAGTTAGTCCATGGGTCACTTAGAAGATCCAAAAGGTAAATATTAAAGGGAGCATTAATTGGATAAAAGTGATTATGCTTTTCCCTCGAAAAGGGATAAGCTATTTATAGTTCATGGTCATACCAAAATGGAGCTTATCGAATCTTTTCTATTAGAGTAGATCTTATTCTGGTAGCTGACCTGACATTGAGCTGAAGGATTCGACTGACACCCAAGGTGAAGGAGCCGTTATCATACGGAGTGTGGCCAAATTGGTAATGTCCCCCTAGATCCTGTATCGGGACAAGGATTGTATGGTGATTCTATGGAAATAGGTCATCAATGAGCTTAAGACCTATTCGAGCTAAGCTGGTTGTGGATGTTGCCAAAGTTGAGGTGAGTACTAGGTTGAGTCTCTTTATAGGTCAGGATTTGAGGTGTTGCCTGGTATGGATCCTTCCTGCGCTGGTTGAATTGGTGGTCTTTTGGGCCTTTTGACTCATGTAGAGACGGTAATGAGCCGAGTAGTTTATGGCTTATATTTTGCCATCAATAGTTATCGTTTGAAATAATGGATCAAAATTTATTTATTTCTAATCTTGTCTTCTTTACCAAAATTTATTTCTAAGATTCGAATAAATGATTATTACGAATTAATAGCATATTGTTGTCAATGGTAGTAGCAAACACAAAATGATCCCTTGTACCCAAATGGTAGTTTGTTTTCACACACAACCTTGATGAACTTACCTTGGTATGCATCCTTACAATCTTTTTGATACTATGCTCAAACATTAACTTCTCGGAAAAAAAAGGGGTAGTCAACTATTGTATAAATAAAAGTTAAATAAAAACCTGAAACCATAGAATATCTTTTGCCTAATAAATGAGTCTTAATCCAATATAATAAGCATACCATATCCAAAATCTATTTGGGGTTAATTTTACTCCCACTACCTGAACCTTTTTTTTTTTAATAGAATTATATCTAAACAAAATTTTGTTACAAGAAAATACTTGAACTTTTTAAAGTTTCACCTATGGTACCTATGGATGGAATCCATCTATTTTACCGTCTAAGTGCTAATATGGCACATTAAATTGATTAATATATTATTTTTTTATTTGGAAAATTTTTCATATCTTTTTTTACATTTTTCCTTCTCTCGCTCTCTCTTCTTTTTCTTCTTCTTCCTTTCTTCCTTCTTATTTTTCTTCTTCTTCTTCCTTCTTCTTCTTCTAATCCTAACCCCAAATAAAAAAAAAAAATAATAATAATTAAATCAAATCAAATTTATTACTGAAAGTTCACTACAAACCAATGGTTTTTATAGTTGTAAAACTATCATGCCCTGAATTAAGGTCAAGATATTCCCAGCTGCCACATATGACACTTGTATATTATACTCTCAAGCTAATCTTAAAGATTTGTTTATTGTAAACACTTGTTAACCAATTTTAAATTCAGTCGCGATGTATAACACTTGTATATTATACACTCAGGCTAACATTAAAGACTTGTTTATTGTGAACACCTGCTAACCAATTTTAAATTTTGAAATCCATAAATTAGATTATGAAAATAACTGGATTTAGCAGTGATAAAACATATATTTTTAAATATATCTTATATTCTACTCTTACAAGTAGATCGACTTTCACAAAAACAACCATACCATCAGGAATCTCATCATAATACCTATTCATGATGGTAAAACAAAGCTTTAAAGTTAAATTACAAAACATGGGCTTCTCAATGACGCCTTAAAGAAAATACAAGTTCTAAAAGACAAATCGAGTTCTTAAATAAAATAAAAATAAATTCGATGATCCTAATCCCCTTCACGTACCAATAACTTCCTTCAAGGGTGTCCCATACTTGAAACAATCATCATCATCATCCAATCTGTACCTAGAAAGAAGAAAATAAATTAGCCAAAATCTAGTACAACAACATAAGCATACACAAGATGACATATGCATTTATTCTAATGCAATGCAACATCCAACATTTTATATCTTTAATTAAAGTGTAACAGATCAATAATAAAGCGCTTATACTTCGATAACACACCACAAAAGTAGGAACCCCACTTTCCATATCTGTTTAAGAAATTAATTCATATAAGTATTTAAATTAATTATCAACTTATATCAAACTTATTTTAAAAACTCAATTGATCAAACACTAAAGTAGGAACCCCGCCATGGTCACAAAATATAGTCATGCCAAGATACATATAGTTCTCCATTATTTTTCAATTCATTTCTTTGTCTTTGCTTATAAATCATTCACTATAAAATCATTGCTTCTTATTATTCATGTAAGTAAATAAGTTACTAACCTATAGAAAATACTCATTTTTATCTAACAAACACATATTTGAAACAATATACTCCCTTTATTATTCATTGTTTAGCTTGACATATTAATCTAACTCAATCACAACTTATTAAGCTTATATTAACTTAACTTAGCCAAGTTGGATAAACTTAATCATTCTAGTTCGTTTTAGCTTACTAAGTTCATTAAGGCAAGTTGAACCTAGGTTTATTAACTAAATCCACTTTATATTTAAAATCTATGTTAAATTCTAAGTAGTTATTAAAGGAATAATGGCAAAAATAGTACCTGAACTTTTGTAAAAAGAATAATTAGGTACCTAGTTGGTTTTGAACAATTTCGTACGTAAGCAAAGTTTTCGTTGACTTTGTTTATACTTGAAGTTTGGTTTTGAAAATTTTAGTACCTAAACAAACTTTTTACGGACTTTTTTCATACCTCATTTCACTTGCTCCAAGTATGAAAAAAGTTAATAAAAACTTTGTATAGATACTAAAATTATCAAATCAAACTCTAGATATGAAAAAAAGTTAATGAAAATTTGGTTCAGAAACCAAATTATTCAAAACCAAACTTCAGATACGTAATTGTTCTTTTTGCAAAGTTTCAGGTATCATTTTCGTCATTAAATCTATTAATACACTTTATAATTCAAAATATACATATCATATGTGTAAACTCATCTTATTGATATTTATACAAGTGCCGACATACCTATCATTTATTTTATTTTATTTATTTATTTCTTTCATTTTCTCTCTTTTTTTTTTTCTCTCTGAAACAGAACCAGCAGATCTATCATGACAGTAATGGGGGCCGTGATTCTCATCTCTGACTACATCACGCTTGCGATCAAGGATTACGCCCTTGATCATGGTCATGATTTAGGCTATGTTATGAATTGCGGGCAAGATCACGCCCTGATTGTCCTTTAAACTTAGCTCAATTCGTATCATGGCATCATCACGCCCATGATGCCCTTAAATTCCAATCTGCTTACATCACGAGCCATATCACGCTCGTGGTTAACAAGGCGATGATAAGATCATGTTTTATACAATTTGTTGATGTTTAAAAGAGCTAGAATGGATATTTGTTTTGATTAAAATTCATGTTTTAGGACTAAATTGAACAAATAAATCAAAACAAGAGACTTTGAATCGAAAATAGGAAAAATTGAAGTCAAGGTCGGCATTTCAACATTCAAAGCCGTCGGCGTTCAGACAGCTTACACTCAAGGCCGTTACCAGCATTGCCAGCTTTGCCAAGCATAAGTTCCAACCACACTGAAAGCCGCCTCAAAGTTGCCGGCGTAGAAGATGAAGAAGCCAGCGTACTTGAAGGCCGACAACTCAGAATTGGAAAGTCACCAGCGCATAAGGAGTTACAGCATACGCCGGCTCCTAAGACGCCGGCGTTGAGACAGTGTACATCATAGATCTGAAGCGACATGAAGACATCAAACGTTTGGAGGAAATTGACACAACAAATCTGTTGGAATGCCTATGCCGGTGTGAAAGCCACCGGCTTTGAAACGGCATTTGTTATAAATTAGCCCAACGCTTCATTTTTGATCACATACGCCGGCTAGATCTACATCTAAGCCGCCGGCGTAGAAGCGGCCTACATGTTAACCGATATTGAAGGCTGCTAGTGCACTGCCTGCGCAAAGGATAAATTGAAGATACGCCGCTTGTAAGCCGCTGGTGTAGGATCCATAACTGCCGGCGTACGAAGTGAAACAACAAATTTCATTTAATGTCTTGGACGAAATTTTTCCTATAAATAGGGGGTCTTCTCCTCACTTTCAGTAACAATCCAAGTAGCTCTAAATCATACTGCAATACATAGATTAGAACTAGCATTCCATAGAGATTTTTGAAGAGAAATTGAAGTTGTTCAAGAATTTGCAAGTGAAGCTTTGATATTTTGAATTGGTGATATCTGATCTTTTTCCTTTTATGCAATTCATATATCTGGATATTCTGATCATAATGAAATCATTTGCAATTTCTTATTGATTTTTGAATCATCATCCATGAGTAGCTAAATTCTTTTTGTGGGAAGTTGATGAAGCTTTAAACATGCTAAAATGATCTTTGAATCTATGTTATAAGATAGTTAGAATCATGAAATATTCATATTGAGTTCTATTATTCATCATATCTTTGGTGTATAAGAATTCTGATAACTCGAAGGGAAATTAGGTTCATATGAATTCATAAATTGAGATTAATTGCAATTGCGGAAGCGACGGAGTTTAATCTAGTTTAGAAATTGTCCATGAATATTAATGCAATGTTTTATATTTTTCTCACTAAGGAATTAGGGATGTTAATATAAAGTATTAGTCAATTATAGAATCGGAAGGTTTATAATTGTAATTTTGATTCCACTAATAATTTATTTAGCGGAAGCTATTGAATTGTTTTTGTGGTTTAAAAGGTTTTTAAACTCTGTTTTTAAATCTTGACAATTTCTTATGAATATCCATGAATCTAATTATCATTATAACATGACTTCAAGTTGATTGGCAATAGTTTAAAGTGGATTCTGCTCCTTCCCACATTTTTCTAATATATCACTCTCTTCAAAAGCTCATTGCATTCATATAGATACTTAATTAGATAATTTAGTTTAATCTTAATCTAATCATTTGAAAAGATCAATTGCCTAGATATTAGTATTAGTTGATAACTGTCTGGTAGTTAATAGATCTCTGTGGGATCGACACTTGACTCATGCTATATTACAAGATAAGGCCCAGTACGCTTGCTGGATATGATGCTTTAAAAATTCACTACTAATTATAGCACATCAAGTTTTCTGGCGCCGTTGCCGGGGATCTTTTTAATATTAGATTACCTTCAGCTTTGCTCGTAGTTTAGGTTTAAATTTAGTTTGAAAATTTTCCTTCTCTTTGCAGGTTTTATGCGAAGAAGTAGAAGTTCTGAAATTCTACCTTTAGACCCTAAAATTGAAAGAACCCTGCATCAATAGAGAAGAAGGAACCAAAGAAGAGGAGCAATGGCACAAAATCAAGGAAACAATGATAACAACAATCAGTTGCAACCAGCTGCTCCCGCTCCAAGGGCAATTCGAGACTATACAGTACCTACTATTCAAGATCCAGCCATAAGAATGCCCACTGGAGGCTAACAACTTTGAGCTTAAACCGTCCCTGATTCAAATGGTTGAGTCACATCAATTTGGAGGATATCCGAATGAGACGCCAGATGAACACCTTGCCAAATTTCTCCAGTACACCAACACTGTCAAACTTAATGGTGTAAGAAACGAAGTCATCGACTACAGCTTTTCCCTTTTTCTCTTAGGGATAAAGCCTTGGCATGGTACAATTCCCAACCTCCAGATTCAATCACTACATGGATGATCTGACAAAGAAGTTTCTGAAGAGATTCTTCCCTCCAGCAAGGACCGCCAGATTAAGAAATGAGATTCCAACTTCACCAAATTCCCTGGTGAATCATTATATGATGCATGGGAAAGATTCAAAGAGGCGGTCAGAAAATGTCCACACCACGGTTTACCCGATAATCTACTGATCGAAAATTTCTACCTCAGTCTTGATGAAGCTTTGAGGTCCTTAGTAGATGCTACATCGGGGATCACTGATGGGAAAAACATATGAGGAAGCTAGTGAGATTATTGAAGAATTAGCTTCCTGCTCATAATTGGAGTTGTGAAAGAACAAGATCTAAAGTAGCATCTTTGGAAGACAAAGAAGATATATCACAACTCAAGGCTCAAATGGCAACCCTCATCACTCAAGTAAGTAAACTCACAACTACAAATTCTTCCAATAAAAAACAACAAGTGTTTTGTTGTGAGATTTGCTCAGGACCACACTCTTCTTTCGAGTGTCCGCATGGATCATCATCAAATGATGAGCAGCTCAACTATGTGGGAAATTTCCAAAAGGGTAATTTTGGAAACACATATCATCCGAATATGCGAAATCATCCCAATCTGTCATATCGGAATGATGCCAATGTTCTAAAGCCACCACTGGTTTCCAAGGACAAGGATATGCAAGAAATGTTCCACCTCAATAGCAAATTCAATCTTCCCCTGTCGCATTACTGAGGGATTTAATTGTCACTACAACAAACTTACTCAACAATCAGAATGCAATCATTCAAGATTTGCATAGCAAGTGAGTAATAGACCATCTGGGTCTTTACCAAGCAACACAGAGGAGAATCCCAAGTCTGTAAATGCAATCACCCTGAGAAGTGGTAAGGAGATTGCTCCAGTTGAGGAAACTATCAAGGAACAAGAGGAAATTCCACCACAAAACAACAAAGGAAAACGAAAGGTGGAGGACACTATTCAAAAACCACCTGAGGTGAAATCATATGTTCCTCCCGTCCCTTTTCTAGGAAGATTAAAGTAACAAAGACTTGATGAGCAATTTTCAAAATTCCTAGATGTTTTCAAGAAGCTGCACATCAACATCCCATTCTTAGAAGTGATTCAAGGAATGCCTTCCTATGCAAAATTCATCAAAGAATTGCTATCTAACAAGAGGAAGATTGATGGAAATGTGATACTCACTGGAGAATGTTCCATGATCCTACAGAAACAAACACCCAGTTTGCCCATTAAACTTTGAGATCAGGGAAGTTTTACTGTTCTTTGCACCATTGGTGATTGTCATTTTGATAAAGTTTTAATTGATTCTGGTGCAAGTATCAACCTAATGCCTTTATCAGTATTTAAAAAACTAGGACTTGGAGATTGCAAGGATACGCATGTAACTTTGCAACTTGCTGATAGAAGTGTAAAATACCCTAGGGGTATTGTGGAAAATGTCCTAGTTAAAGTTGACAAATTCTTTTTCCCTGTGGATTTTGTAGTCTTAGACATGGATGAAGATAGGGAAGTTCCCATGATCTTGGGCAGACCGTTCCTTGCAACAGGTAAAGCACTAATTGATGTGGAACAAGGGCAGCTTACATTACGGGTGATGGATGAACAGGTTACTTTCAATGTCTATGAGGCAATGAAGAAATTTGATGATACTGATGCCTGTTACACCATCAATACCATTGATGAGCTGGTTTCTGAATCACTTGAGGAACAAACTGGTGTGGAGA
This sequence comes from Combretum micranthum, assembly GCA_024138025.1. Classification (NCBI taxonomy): domain Eukaryota; kingdom Viridiplantae; phylum Streptophyta; class Magnoliopsida; order Myrtales; family Combretaceae; genus Combretum; species Combretum micranthum. The sequence continues at coordinate 664,306 of JAMXBD010000433.1, read as the reverse complement.
CTATGGAATCCGTCTTGAGAGACTTGGACAATTGGAGTGATGAAGAGGATGAAGAAATACTGGAAGATGTACCAATGATCAAACCAGTATTATGAATCCTTGGGTACAAATGAGCAGAAGCAAGTTCCATCTTTGATGCAACCACCAACCTTGGAACTTAAACACTTCCTGATCATCTGAAGTATGCTTTTCTCGAATTCGATACTTTGCCAATCATCATTTCATCTGCATTGACAAATGAACAAGAACAACAGTTGATTGAAGTGTTGAAAAAGCACAAAGAAGCAATCGGATGGACCATTGCAGACATTAAGGGTATTAGCCCTATGATTTGCACTCACAAAATTCTTATGGAAGCTGAGTGTAAACCTACAGTTCAACCACAAAGGAGACTTAACCGACACTTAAAGATGTTGTCAAGAAAGAAGTTGAAGCTTGACGCAGGTATTATCTATCCTATCTCTGATAGTAAATGGTTAGTCCAGTTCAGGTAGTGCCAAAGAAAGGTGGTATGACTGTAGTGAAAAATGAGCACAATGAATTGATTCCTACTCGTACTGTGACTGGGTGGAGAGTTTGTATTGATTACAGGAAGTTGAATGATGCCACCCGAAAGGATCACTTTCCACTTCCCTTCATTGATCAAATGTTGGAGAAACTTGCAGGGCATGACTATTATTGTTTTCTTGATGGATATTCTGGATACAATCAAATTTCTATTGCACCCGATGATCAAGAGAAAACAACATTTACTTGTCCCTATGGCACTTTTGCCTTTAGGAGGATGCCCTTTGGACTTTGCAATGCACCTGCTACATTTCAGAGGTGTATGATGGCTATATTCTCTGATATGCTTGAGAATTTCATTGAAATCTTTATGGATGATTTTTCAGTCTTTGGAAAGTCATTTGATCTTTGTCTGGAGAATTTAGCCTCGGTTTTACAAAGATGCAAAGATACCAATCTGATCTTGAATTGGGAAAAATGCCACTTCATGGTAAGAGAAGGGATAGTGTTGGGTCACAAAATCTCTGCGAGAGGAATTGAAGTGATAAAGCCAAAGTGAGATCATTGAGAAGTTACCACCACCCACGACTGTTAAAGGGTCAGAAGTTTTCTTGGACATGCTGGCTTCTATAGACGATTTATCAAGGACTTCTCCAAGATTTCCAAACCTCTTTGCAACCTTCTGGAAAAAGATGCATGTTCAATTTTGATGAAAATGTTTGCAGGCATTCAATTTATTAAAGGAAAAGCTCATCTCTACACCAGTAATCATTGCAGACTGGGAGCTTCCTTTTGAACTCATGTGTGATGCCAGCGACTTTGCAGGGAGCGGTACTTGGTCAGAGACGAGGTAAGATCTTTCATGTTATATACTATGCAAGTAGAACACTAAATGAGGCCCAAAGAAATTATGCCACTACTGAGAAAGAGCTTTTAGCTGTTATCTTTGCATGTGATAAATTTAGGCCTTATCTGATAGGTTCTAAAGTGTAGTATCACTGACCATGCAGCTCTCAAGTATTGTTTGCTAAAGCTGATGCAAAACCTAGGTTGATTAGATGGGTATTATTACTGCAAGAATTTGATCTTGAAATTAAAGATAAAAAGGGAACTGAGAATGTAATTGCTGATCATTTGTCTAGACTTGAATCTGATAGTTTAGACATTCCCATTAATGAAAAGTTCCCTGATGAACAATTGCATGCAGTAGAAATCCTAGATTTGCCATGGTATGCTGATATTGTGAATTATTTGGTGAGTAAGATTATCCCATATGGTTTGTCTTATCCTCAAAAGAAAAAGTTTTTGCATGATGTAAAACAATATTTTTGGGATGAACCATATCTGTTTAGAAAATGTGCTGACCAAATAATTAGAAGATGTGTACCTGAATCTGATCAGCTGAGCATTTTAGAACACTGTCATTCAAGAGAAGCAGGGGACACTTTGGTGTTCAAAGGACTGCAGCTAAAGTGTTATCATCTGGATTTTATTGGCCTAACTTGTTTCGTGACTGCAGGAACTTCATTATGTCATGTGCTCAATGTCAAAAGACAGGTAACATTTCTAAACGGCATGAATTACCACAAAACAATATTCTGGTAATTGAGCTTTTTGATGTTTGGGGGATTGACTTTATGGGTCCTTTTCCCTCATCTTTTTCAAATAAATATATACTTGTGGCAGTTGATTACGTTTCAAAATGGGTGGAAGCTGTTGCTTTACAAACAAACGATGCCCGAGTAGTTTTAAAATTTTTGAAAAAGAATATTTTTACCAGATTTGGGGCCCAGAGCTATAATTAGTGATGGGGGGTCTCATTTTTGTAACAAGCAATTTGAAAAACTTTTGCAAAATATGGTGTTACACATAAAGTGGCTACCCCCTATCATCCACAAACTAGTGGGCAAGTTGAAGTTTCCAATAGGGAGATAAAAAGGATTTTGGAAAAAACTGTTAATGCATCAAGAAAAGATTGGTCTTCAAAATTAGATGATGCATTATGGGCTTACAGGACTGCTTTTAAAACCCCTATTGGAATGTCCCCATATATGATTGTTTTTGGTAAATCATGTCATCTTCCTGTAGAACTTGAGCACAAGGCATATTGGGCCATAAAATTTCTTAACTTTGATGAAAAAGCTGCAGGTAAAAACGATTGCTCCAATTGAATCAGCTGAAGAATGGAGGAATGAGGCATTTGAAAGTGCTCGTATCTATAAGGAACGAGCAAAGAAATGGCATGATAGAAACATCATCAAACGAGAATTTTTGCCTGGACAAAAAGTTTTACTTTACAATTCTCGTTTGAAGTTGTTTCCTGGAAAATTACGGTCAAGATGGTCGGACCGTTTGAGATTGCAAAGTTTTTCCATATGGAACGGTGGAATTAAAAACTGAGGATGATCGACTTTTAAAGTGAATGGGCAACTGCTCAAACATTATTTTGAGGGGAAAATCTTGACAGTACTACTACTGTCATGAATCTCAAAGAACCATAATCAGATCAGGAAAGTCGGCTAAGACTTTAAACTAAGCGCTTCTTGGGAGGCAACCCATGTCTAATTTTAGAATATTTTTTATTTTTTGTTTTTACTAACTTAGTTATTAGTGTGGCAGGTAATTTTGAAAAAAAAAAAAAACAAAACAATTGAAGGCCTGCTCCAGGCTGCCAGCCTTAAGCAAGTTCTGAAAAGACAAGGAAAGCCGGTTCAACGCCGCCAGCTTTAGGCTGGTGTAAAGGTCAGTACAGGAGTAGGTGAGCACCGCAAAATAGGTCGGCAATGGAAAGGTCAAGGCCGCCGGCTTGAACAACATCTACACCGACAGGGGAAGGTGAAGGCCGCCGGCTTAATGCCGGCGTATGTGCAAGATTTCTTGGTTTCTGAAAATTCTCGATCAAAGCCGGCACCTGGGATTATAAGCCGCCAGCTTTAAGCCGGTGTATCCGCTTAAGCCGGCAGTGTAAATGGATAAGCGGCCAGCTTTATGCTCTCGGTATGTAATTTTTCTGTTTACACTGGCTGTAAGCCGCTGGCGTAGATTACAGAAATGCCGGCGTAGGTTCTGCAAATGCTTTTAACAGGTACGAATCCTCTCTCTCTTTCTCATTCTTACTCACTCTCACTCTCTATTACTCTCACCCGAAGAATTCATCCCTTCATCGGCCTCATTCATTGAGTTAAATCCAGCTGTCCAAGTAAGCTTTTTACTCTTAGTTCTCTGTTTTAATCTATTACATTACTTAAATTTGTCAATTCGTTCATAGATTAAACTGAGATTGATTTTCATAAATGGGATATGAACTTCAGCTATTGATACATATGATCGCGATGATGATGTTTTGTTCAAGCTACATTTCATTCCATATATTGTCATTGCAAGCTATGAGGTGTAGATTCATGATTACTGCTAGATTGAAAAATTAGGGTTCTTGAGATATTGAGGGTGTTTGAAATTCGAAATTGGGGTTTGTTGAAATTGAAGTTACAGCTGCTCGATTTGAAATTTTTCATATTAGTTAGTAGCTCCGATTCTTGCATTGTGCTCAAATTCGCTCGAATTGAAATTGGAATTTCAAATTGTGCTCGAATTTTATGAAAATTTCAGTGTAAAAGTGATTTTGGGACAAAAGGAAAAATTTTTGAAAATCATTTTTTTTTTGAAAAATTTGAAATTCCAACATTCAATCTACTGGGCAAGCCTAAGCTGCCAGCTTTCATATTAATTGCAAGTAAAATGCTCCATTCAATTTCATGATCAATAGCTCTACTAGTTATGTGCCTGATATCAAAATTGTTCAAAATCATTTTTGGCATAAACAAGAATTTCATTGAAATTGTGCATTCCTAATTCTGATTGGGATCTAATTATTTGTAGAATGGCTCCAAGATAAAAGCGACTAAGGACCATTGACGCCTCTATATCGGGTTCACAGAACCGAGATCTGCTGTCTTCAGCAGACGCAAAAGATAGAAAGAAGAGGCTTGTCAAGATGGATTTCTTAAATACCCAGTATTTAGACTGGGTCTGCTGGATGATTTTGGGATCATTGATCAATCAGGGAGATTGTTCAAGATCCAGCATGGCTCCGACTATTTGATTTTCGGGAGCCGGCATACAAGAACTTGACGATAGAGTTCTTGTCCACACTGAAGAACATTCAAGATAGAGGAATCTACTTTTCAGTTCCAGTCTTTGGCAGATTAGGAGGTGAAATTGAAGGAGATGGGCCACATGATGAATAAGATAATGAAGCAGACAATAGAATCTGCCGAACAGTTGGCCGGAGGACATGACACAGGAGCATACTGTTCCAGTTAGTTGCTCCTGAGAGAGCAAATGAGCACTTTGTCCCCTCCAAGTCACTGGCCACATCTTTTCGTGCCGTTGAGCACAAGCTACTCCACCATATTCTTGCACACACCCTGAGTTGCAAGAAGACCAGTCACAACAAGGTGACCACGTTCGACATGTTCTATTTATTTAGCCTTATTAGAGGCTACAGGATTGAACTTGGGGTGGAGATAGCGAACTTTATATACCGGCAGGCAGATGACACGAGGACTCGAGGCCTGTGCTGTGGAGGCTACATCAGATTGCTGAAAGGAATGAACATTTTGAGCCTGCACAGGACGATGAGGTATTTGAGTGTAAGAAGATCACATCTGCACCTTTCCGAGCTGGGGATTGCTGAAAAAACCCTAGGGGAGCACAACCACCGGTATTGAGGAGGTCGAGCTCTAGATATCTTTCCTGAGATGCTCCATTTGAGATTCCATCCACATCCGCTCCTCCTCCTCCTGCAGGCACTTCATCATCGTATGGTATGGACCAGCTTAGCTGGATGTTGAGGAGCTGAAGCGCCAGAGCCAGGAGCTCAGGGATAGTCAAGAGAAGGAAAGGAAGAAGAACAAGAAATTTAGGAAGACTATCTTTGAGCGTTGAAGACGGCCATTTGCTGCATTAGCCCAGAGACAGGGCTGGCATGACATATCAGACTTCATCTGAGTCACATCACTCAGATAGGCTCATTCAGAGCATACATGGATACTAGCCCAGGAGACACTCAGAGACACACTCCTAATAGTAGTAGACAGAGTCCAGGGCCAGAGACTAGAGACCCTGCTAACTCTCAATTTGATCGTTATTTGCTTTTATATATTGGCCTGTATATTTATTGAGTACCCAAGTTCCTGTGGGTGAACTCCTTGATTATTTTTCTGCTTTTATTTTTTTTTATTTTTTTTTTGTTTTCTTTGTAGTGATACAGAAACAAGCAAAGCAAATCTCTTGCAATGCAAAATTGATGACTATGAAACAAACGACTGACTTCAGGGAAGTATCCAATTCATTTCTAATCCTTTCCTATGTTTATTTGTTGCAAACAATGAGGACACTGTTTGGTTGAAGTGTGGGGGAAGGGATATAATTGCATGAAGTTTGAAGTGATGAATATGATCTGTTGACTGTTGTTATTTATATTGGAAAAATCTCCACCTTTTTTTTGGTTTGAAAGCAAATCAGAGGAAATTCTGCCAAATTTTTTTCAAAAATCTCTTGAAATTGGAGATAGTACAAAGCAAAGAATGAAAATCAATGAAATTGACTTGAAAGTATCTTACTCACCTGCTGTTGTGATTGGTTTACTAAGTTAAAATAAGTTGTAAAATCCTTAAGAACAAGTTACTTTATTTTTAACTTTGGAATTGGAAATTTAAGAGCTGGTGGATCCTTTGTGAAAAATAAACAGGTCTACTTCTTGGAAATTTTAGTTTGTATATATTCTTTGAATTTAACACTTGGTGAAAGAGGTAGAAGAAACTTTAAACTTAGTGATCCTTCATAAAAATAAGTCTTTGATATTGTTATTGCATTCAAAAAGAAAAAACAAGCATATCCACTACTCCTCTGACTTGAAATTTTGAGTTATGAGTATCTGAACTTGAATGTTAAAGTGAGGAAGAGTTCTTAGGGGTATTTTGAAACCGGTCACTTAGGTGATGAGCCTGGGATGTGCCGACTTAATGAACTCACTGTAACGAGAAGGAAGAATGGCAAAAGTTCAATTCATGAGCTTTGAAAAGATGGAGGCAAAAACCTTCCAAAAAAAATAATAATAATAAATGCTTGAGAAAGAAAAAGAAAAATGAATGCAAATATGCAAAGGAAGGAGACTATAATAAAGAAGAGAAATTCTAAGGAAAAAGTAGATACCACATGCTTCATTTTGTGTTACTTAGAATATAAATAAGCTAGAAATCCAATGAAGTTTAAATGAGTATTTTTCCTGGATTTGAGTAGTTTGCTTTTGAATAGAATGTTCCTTTGTTAAAAGTTAGATTAAAACTTGTTTTGTTTGGATTAACTTCTAAATTTTTTAGTACTCTAATTCAAGAAATTGGTATTAAGGTTAGAGCAATAGATACAAGAAAAACAAGTTAAAGAAATTGTGATTAAATTGGAAAATTGTACTATCTATAAAGAATTTCATTTTGTTCTTCATTTTGCTTGAGGACAAGCAAAAGTTCAAGGTGGGGGAATTGATAAGATCATATTTTAACAATTTGTTGATGTTTAAAAGAGCTAGAATGGATATTTGTTGATTAAAATTCATGTTTCAGGACTAAATTGAACAAATAAATCAAAACAAGATACTTTGAATCGAAAATAGGAAAAATTGAAGTCAAAGCCGACATTTCAACATTCAAAGCCACCGGCGTTCAGACGGCTTACACTCAAGGCCGTTACCAGCACTGCCAGCTTTGCTAAGCATAAATTCCAACCACACTGAAAGCCGCCTCAAAGCTGCCGGCGTAGAAGATGAAGAAGCCAGCGTACTTGAAGGCCGGCGGCTCAGAATTGGAAAGTCACCAGCGCATAAGGAGTTACAGCATACGCCGGCTCCTAAGCCGTCGGCGTTGAGACAGTGTACATCATAGATCTGAAGCGACATGAAGACATCAAACGCTTGGAGGAAATTGAAGCAACAAATCTGTTGGAATGCCTACGCCGGTGTGAAAGCCGCCAGCTTTGGAACGGCGTTCGTTATAAATTAGCCCAACGCTTCATTTTTGATCACATACGCCGGCTAGATCTACATCTAAGCCGCCGGCGTAGAAGCGGCCTACATGTGTAACCGATATTGAAGGCTGCTAGTGCACTGCCTGCGCAAAGGATAAATTGAAGATACGCCGCTTGTAAGCCGCTGGCGTAGGATCCATAACTGCCATACGAAGTGAAACAACAAATTTCATTTAATGTCTTGGACGAAATTTTTCCTATAAAAGGGGCTTCTCCTCACTTTCAGTAACAATCCAAGTAGCTCTAAATCATACTGCAATACATAGATTAGAACTAGCATTCCATAGAGATTTTTGAAGAGAAATTGAAGTTGTTCAAGAATTTGCAAGTGAAGCTTTGATATTTTGAATTGGTGATATCTGATCTTTTTCCTTTTATGCAATTCATATATCTGGATATTCTGATCATAATGAAATCATTTGCAATTTCTTATCTGATTTTTGAATCATCATCCATGAGTAGCTAAATTCTTTTTGTGGGAAGTTGATGAAGCTTTAAACATGTTAAAATGATCTTTGAATCTATGTTATAAGGTAGTTAGAATCATGAAATATTCATATTGAGTTCTGATTATTCATCATATCTTTGGTGTATAAGAATTCTGATAACTCAGAAGGGAAATTAAGGTTCATATGAATTCATAAATTGAGATTGAATTGCAATTGCGGAAGCGACGGAGTTTAATCTAGTTTAGAAATTGTCCATGAATATTAATGCAATGTTTTATATTGATTTCTCACTAAGGAATTAAGGGATGTTAATATAAAGTATTAGTCAATTATAGAATTGGAAGGTTTATAATTGTAATTTTGATTCCACTAATAATTTATTTAGCGGAAGCTATTGAATTGTTTTTGTGGTTTAAAAGGTTTTTAAACTCTGTTTTTAAATCTTGACAATTTCTTATGAATATCCATGAGTCTAATTATCATTATAACATGACTTCAAGTTGATTGGCAATAGTTTAAAATGGATTCTTCTCCTTCCCACATTTTTCTAATATATTACTCTCTTCAAAAGCTCATTGCATTCATATAGATAATTAATTAATAATTTAGTTTAATCTAATCTAATCATTTGAAAAGATCAATTAGATATAGTTAGTTGATAACTGTCTGGTAGTTAATAGATCTCCTGGGATCGACACTTGACTCATGCTATATTACAAGATAAGGCCCAGTACGCTTGCTGGATAAGATGCTTTAAAAATTCACTACTAATTATAGCACATCAGGCGATAACTTTCATGTCTTCCTTTGTCCATTTTCCTAATTTTAACTAATTGGTTAGTTAATCTATGTACATTTTTCAACAAAAAACACATTAAAGCTAGCATACAATCTCATTTTCAAGACTAAGTAACACTCATATACATATTTCTACATCATGTTTCCTTATTGCATTTCATCAAACATCTAGTTGACATAAATATGTACACATTCAAGTTTAAACATATGTGTGTGTATTACTAATTTATTCATGTTATCATAATTTCTACATCACATATCTTCAAATTATTTCATTTAACTTCTAATCTACACATACATAAAACATACCTAGGTTTTAGCATGTATGCCTACATATTATTAGTTTATCAAGTTTATAAAAAATTCTACATCTTTTTACCATCAATGCATCAACATCATGCAGACACAACAATCAAAATAAAGAAAACAACTAACTTACTTGTTTAGTAAACAAAAGCTACTTAAGCTTCTTTACTTCTCTTTTCTAGTTGATGAAGTTACTCTAAGCTTGTTTCCCAACTTCTATCTTGTTTTCTATCTTCAGTTTCTCATTTAATCTTCTTGAAATTGAAATTTGAGGTGGCTTATTTGAGAAGAAAAGAGAGAAATGTATTAAAGAAAAGAAGAGAAAGAGAAGAAGAGAAAAGAGAGGGAAAAAAAAAAAAAGGAAAGATAGAAGGCAACAAGGACAATGAAAAAGAAAATAAAATGATAAGGAGAAATAGATTTTTAAAAGATTTTTATCGGTAGCGGCTTTGTCTTAAGCCTTTTAGATAATTATCTTACATATTGAAAATAATTAGTAAAAAAATATGGGAATCTATAGAATAGAAATTAATAACTTGAATTAAAAAATCTAGCTTAGGAATTTTATTTGTGAAAAATTAATATTTAGTTTAAGTTTAGAATTAAGAACCGATACTTACGGATAGGCAGTCGAATTCAAAATTTTTGGGAATTAAGGAAATATGATTTATGTTAAAACGGCTAAATAAGACCTTTTAAAAATTTAGGTAATTGAATTTGAGAAACTTAATTCATTTGAAAATTGAAAGAAAAAGGAGTTCAAATTGATGATTGAAAGAGATGAAGATGCAATTTGATTTATTGGAATAGATAGTTAAAAAAAATAGAGAAATTGAAAAGAATATTTGAGATCTCAAATTTCAATTAAATCTATTTAATAATTTAATTATGTCAAATTATCTAATCATAATCTATAATTTACTTTACTTGATTTATTTATATTATCTAAATTCAAATTCCAGTTCAAAATTAACCACCCACTATACTAGTTTATTATGACAATTTTAACTTAGTTAAGCAGAATTTGGACTGTTTCAAAAACCAACTCAATTAATAAATTTCCCACCTTTTCAAACTAATTCTCAATTCAAACACATCTTCAACCAAATCCATCACCAAAGTTCATAACTTTATTATATTGCCATTGAAATTTCCCTAAACTAACACCAACCTAATTCTAAAACCATGGGAAAACCCTATTACATTGATCTTAATAGGATCAAGAAAGAGACAAGAGAAAAGAATTAGATTTCAAGATGAGAATCGAATTTAACTTTATCCATAATACTTGATCCTAATCAAAAAGTAGGTTTATAGAGGATTCATTAAATATATATATATATATATATATATGCACACAAAAAATTTTTTTTTTCGAAAACAAGGGGAACAAGATTTTCTTCCTCATAAAAAAAAAAAAAAATCTCGAACAACTCTCTCTCTCTCTTTGGGACTTTCTCTCTGTATTCCCACCTTTAACCCAACAGGCACAACCCTATCACTGATGTCATCAAAACCCATCAAGCTTTCACACGATAGTAACATTAAGCATTGACTCAGATTCATTCTTCATGCCAAGATACTACTGCCACCACTGGAAGTTTCAAACTTCATTGGGTTTGTGATCCATAAAAGACAATCCACATGCGAAGCTCAACTCGATCTACTTTCCCGACCCATAAATCTTTGTACATACCGATTCGTGACTATGCATTTGGTGGGTCTGTTATCTTTGATTTCTTTTTAGTTTAGTATCATATATTATTCCTCTAAGTTCTATTTAATTAATGTAAAGAAAATTTATAAATATGAAGAAAAAATGTATATATTAAGTGTTTTTTTTTTTGCCATTTATATATTTAGTCTACTAATATATGTTTTACAGCAAACTTTCAGCCATAAATTTGATTTGATTTAATTATTATTATTATTTTTTATTTGGGGTTAAGATTAGAAGAAGGAAGAAGAGGAAAAAAGAAGAGAGGGAAATATAAGGGATGAGAGATAGAGAAGGAAAAATGTAACGAAAAAAATGCCAACATGGAAAAAATATTTTAATCAATTTAATATGCTACATCAGCACTTAGATGGTAAAATGAACGAATTCTATCCATAGGTACCGTTAGTAAAATTTTCAAAAAGTTTAGGTATTTTCTTTTAAATCGAGTTATCTTATATGTGATTTTGAAGAGAGCAAATCTTGTGTAAAGCTATTATAAACACACTTCACTTGAATAAGATCAATAATTTATAAGGAAAAATATATATTAAGAAATTTGTGCTTTATTTTTGTGCTTATAGGTATTGCATCGGCGAGCTGATTTAAAAGAACAAAGTATAGTTGTGATCAAGTCCAAAAATCTAAGGCACGAAGAGGCAAAAGTCAAGGCGCGAAGTTTGGTCCAACAAGTCAGTAGAAGCTTGCATCAGCAAGCCAGTAGGCCTTTAAAATCGACCCTTGCATGCATTTAATGTTGCCATCAGTTGGACATTATCACCAATGGACATTTTCACTTCTAAAGACTCTAAATACATGATCTTTGAAGATTCAAAATAAGTTTTGATGAGCTTTCATTTACAAGCAAACAATAAAAAATTCTCTAGTTATTTCTATTCTATTTTTCATTATTTTGCAAATTCTTGCAAGAGAGAGAAATCAGTTTTAATGCTTTATTCTTAACTTGTAACTTTATAAGAGATCACTATAAAAGAGAATGAAATACCTTATTTCCTGTGTATTGAAACTGGTGCACTACTCTATTTGAGCATTTGAGTTTGATATCAATAAAGTTTGTGAAGTCCTCAGTTGGAGGCGACTATGCGATCGTGGAGAGTAGGAAGCGGGCTGAACCCTACATTAAATCTAGGCTTGATTTCTCCTTTTTTACTTTCCTTCTTATATCTTGTTGTTGCTAAATTAATTGTTATCAAAATTGAATTGAATTAATTGTTTGAAAAATTATTTCTTTGCGAATTTAGGTCAAATACTCAATTCACTCCCCCTCTTCTTGAGTATTTTCTAGTGTGTTTTCAATTGGTATGAGAGCCTTGTCTCTAATTTTCTGTGCTTAATCGCATATAAAGTAAATGTCATGATATCAAATGCACTAGGTTTTTTAGAACACCAAGCTATTAATCAGCCTACCTCTTCTAAGTGGGGGTAACTACCTATATTGGAAGTATAGAATAAAAATCTTTCTAAAAGCTCAAAATAGATTAATATAGAATGTAATAGAAAATGGGCCTTTAATTAGAGAAGAAAAAGATTACAATGAAAAATATTGGAAAAGATTATATCTAAATGAAATAGCTATGAACATTTTACATTGTCTGCTAAATAAAAGTGATTTCAATAGAATTTGTACATGTAAATCAACAAAAGATATATAGGATGAGTTATAAAAGACTTATGAAGTAACTTCAAGTGTAAAAGATACAAAAATAAGTCTTTTGTGTGGATAGTTTTAAAATTTCGCTTCCAAATGAATCTATAGATGAAATGCATAATAGATTCATTAACATTATAAATCATTTGAGTGTGTTTGGAAAGGAATTCACTAATGTGGAAATAATTTCTAAACTACTCAAGTCTCTAGCAACGGATAAGGAAGCAAAGATAATTGCTATTGAAGAGGCTCAGGACTTAAGTGCTATGAGCAAAGTGGAACTCCTTGAAGCACTCAAAACACATGAGCTTATTAAGAAGTAAGGAGAAGAATCAAACAAAAAGGCCATTGCCACCATTGCTTTGAAAACTACAAGCCATGACTCCAGTGATGATGATGATGATGAGGAGGATATTGCTTTAATGACCAATAAGTTTAAGAAATTTATGAAGTTCAACAACAAGACAAAAAGAATGGGTGATAATAGTAGCTCTTCAAGATACAAAAAGGAAATGAAGGATGTGATAACCTGCTGCAAATGTCACAAATCAAGACACATCCAACGATATTGTCAAATACTCAAGAAAGCATCCAAGGGATCCTAACAAGAAGCTCTTATTGCCACTTGGAGTGATGATGATTCAAGTGACTTAAACAAAAATGCATGCTTCATAACATTAGGTGATGAAGTAATTTCACTATGTTGGTTTCTCTCAAATGATGATTTTGATGATAACAAAAAGGATTAAATGATTACTTACATAATTGTTAAGTGTGCAGTGATTATGAAAATAAGATTCATATCAGAATGTATATCAGAAAGTTGACAAGTTTTTATTAAGAACAATTTGCATATCAGAAGTTTAATCAGAAGGTCCATCGATGGAATACAAGTATTTTCAAGCTATAAGAAGGGACGTTAGAAAGTTAATAAAAGAATAATTACACGTGATTTCAACTCCAGATTTAAATTTTATTTTTAGATCTAATATTCTGAAGGCCTAGCTCCAAAGTTGAGTATAATTTGGGTAATATACTCAATGTGTTCCACAAAGTTGGTTCAATATCCATAGAGATTTAATTTTGGATTAATGTTCAAATTTTTGGAAGCTCATAACGGTAAGAACGATTCAAGATTGGGAAATTGATTTTCACAACAAATTACTTTTGAAGAGAAAGTTAGTGTTCATAATATGAAGTAATGGAAAAACATGTTTCAGATTTTTAAGGAATGTGTCTAAGGAATTTTGAAGCTCGAAAATCATGGAGAATTCAAATATCGCATGAACAGTACCAGACGAAGAATTTTTCAACAACAGATGATTTCAAATTCGAATTTCAAGTTCAAGATAATTCTACAAGTTGTTTAGATATTTGGGCTTATCCATTGAAACAAAAATTTCGAGATTGCTTCAAGAATTCAAAATTCAAATTGAGCAGATTTCAAGATAAACACAAGCTAATATTTTAACAGATATTGTTGATAATCACAAGCTGATATCGTGCAAGGTCAGGAACAAGGTTATCCATCTCGTATTCTAGTCGTTGGAGTAAACAAGATTAAAAGAACAAACAAGACAGAGAAGAATAATAATTTTTACGAGAAATACAAAAGGCAAAAAGTGATTAGAAGCTTTCCTCTTGTTGTGCACAAAATACTGTCATATTTTTAGTGTTTTTATTTGAATGAAATTTCTGAGGATACTTATTCTTTATTCCTCTGATTTGATTTTATACAAATACTGTGAGTTTGAGAGTTAAAAGTAGGCTCAGTAGATTGATTGCTTAGGAGAATCAAGCTGAGTGAATTATAGCCAAAAGAGAATTGGTAAGAACTTCTTGTAACTTTATTGATTTGATTGGATAGTGGAACACAACCGATGTGGAATACTGGGACTTGGGTTGGAGCTAGAAGAGAGAATTGACGCTCAAGGTGGAACCTTTATAATTCGCTTTGAACTTTCTACTCCCTTATCTCTCTATAAATTCGTGCATTGTTTTTTATTGTTATATTCGTGATATATGCTCAGAAGGTTGATCGGAGAGTAACTTACTTATATTTTCTTAATCAGAGAGTTAGTCAGAAGGTTTCTGAGAGTAAAAAGTTTTGAATTAATTTTTGATTTTTTCGCAAGCTTAAGTAAATCTTTTTTATCATAATTTCTGTTTAGAGTTTTTATTTATTAAGTCTATTGTTTTAAGAAAGTTTCAAAGCCATTTTAGTTGAACAACCAAGTGGTGTGAAATTATTTCAAAATTTTTAAAGTAAATTTTTATAACCAATTCACCTTCCTCTTGGTTATCTTTTCGGGACTAACACTCTATCTTCCCCTTCTTATGATGAAATGTCTGAAATATATGATAAAGTATGTAGTAAACTAATAAAAATGGAGAAAAAGAACAATATGCTTGAAACCTTAATGATGAAAGCAGGAGAAGAGTCGGATGAATTTAGAATTGAGCATAAGGAGATTAAAATGGAAAATGAAAAGCTATATGAAGAAATGAATATTTTGAAATTAGAAAATGATAAAATGAACAATAAATGTGAGAAGCTAGAAAGCAAAAATGATGAATTAAGCAAAATTAATGAGAAGTTAACAATTAAAAATGATTTGCTTGATATTGAAGTAAAATCCTTAAATAATGATGATAATGTTACATGTGCTAATAGTAACAATCATGAAATTTTAAAGGAGCTAGAAGAATTCAAAAATGAAAATATTATATTACAAGCTAGCTCAGATGATTCAAAAGTAACTGTAGCCAAGTTCACTAAGGAAAAAAGAATATGAACACACATCTTGGAAATAAAAAATGTGATTCAAACAAATATGAAATTGGCTATAACAAAGAAAGTAAGTGTACATCCCATAAAACTCAGTTTATGAAAGCCACTCATGGAGCATGCAACTACTGTGGCAAAAATGGTCATATTGCACACAATTGTGCAATAAGAAGAACCATGCATTTGAATCACAAAAGTAAGATAGTTTGGGTTCCTAAAAGAGAAATCCTTGTTATACCTAAAAAAAAAAGATCCAAATTCAAATGGGTACTAAAGAAACAATCCTTTGTTTTGTAGGAATCTTCAAGTGGAAATAACAAATGGTACTTGGACAGCAACTGCTCTAGACACATGATTGGAGATGCTTCAAAGTTCATATCTTTAGACTTGAAAAATCAAGGGAATGTCACCTTCGGAGATAAATCAAAAGTCAATTGTTCTTGGTGAAGGTAACATTCTAGTAAATAAAGATTTAATTATTAAGAATGTGCTTTTGGTTGATGGTTTAAAACATAACTTACTTAGTGTTAGCCAATTGAGCGATAATGGTTTTAGAATAACATTTCTTACCAATAAATCTTTTATTGAAAAAATTGAAAATAATCAAGCTTATTTTAAAGGGTATAGGCGGAATAATATTTACAAAATCAATCTAGATGATTTGAAATCATCAAATAAAACTTGTATTTACTTTTAAAATGAAAATAGTTGGCTATGACACATAAAATTGGAACATGCTAGTATGAATATAATTTCAAAACCTGTTAAAAAGAATCTTTTCCCAGGTTTACCAAAAATAAAATTTTAAAACAACAAGATTTGTCAAGCATGTCGACAAAAAAAGCAAACTATGACTTTTTTAAAGTCTATTGATGCTATTTTCACTTCCAAGCCACTAGAATTATTGCATATGGACTTATTTGGTTTTACTAAAACTATAATTTTGGGAGGCAAAAGCTACACATCGGTTATTATTGATGATTTCTCTAGATATTCATAGACTTTCTTTCTTGCATCTACAGACAAAACAGATAATGTCTTTTTTAGATATTAGGAGAAAGTCCGAAATGAAAAAGGTCATAATATTGTGACTATCGAAAGTGATCATGAGAGAGAATTTGAAAATTATGAAATGGATGACTTTTGCAGTAAAAATGGAATTGACTACACTTTTTCAGCACCTAGAACTCCATAAAAAAATTGTGTGGCTGAAAGGAAAAACATAATTTTGATTGAAATGGCTAAAACCATGTTGTGTGAAAATAATTTACCTAAATACTTTTGGACTGAAGCTATTAACACTGCATGTTATATATCAAATAGAGTTTTCATAAGGCAAATTCTTAAGAAAACCCCCTATGAGCTTTGGAAAGGAAGAACACCTAACATATCTTATTTTCATTCCTTTGGCACTAAATATCAAATCTTAAACAATGAAAAAGAACAACTATCTAAGTTTGATGCTAAAAAGGATGAAGGAATTTTTTTGGGTTACTCTTTAACTAATAAAGCATATAGAGTGTTTAATAAAAGAACCTTTGTTGTAGAAGAATCTATTCATGTCGCTTTTGATGATTCTTTGCCTCATTTATGTTCAAGTGATGATATGGATAATATTTGTGATAATGTAGATAAGTTTTCTCTTGAAAATAATAATAAACAAGTAAATAAAGGAAATGACATAAAAAGGATAGTATGAATAATTCTGATAACAATGATCTTCCTAAAGAATGAAAATATGCAATATCATACACAAAAGATTTAATAATAGGTGAACCTTCTAATAGGGTATAGACTAGATCTTCCTTAAGAAATATGAGTAATCTAGTGTTCCTATCCCAAATTGAACCTAAAAATACAGAAGAAGCTTTAAAAGATATTTTTTAGATATAAGCTATGCAAGAATAATTAAATCAATTCATAAGAAATGAAGTTTGAAACTTGGTTCCTAGACCTAATAATAGACTAGTTATTGGAATAAAATAGGTTTATAGAAACAAGCTTGATAAAGCTGGAATAATAACTACAAATAAGGTCGACTAGTAGCTAAAGGATATAATCAAGAAGAAGACATAGATTTTGGTGAGACCTTTACCCTAGTTGTTAGACTATAAGCTATCAAAATACTTTTGGTATTTGCTGCTTTAAAAAATTTTACTTTTTTTCAAATGAATGTCAAAAGTGCTTTTTTAAATGGTTTTATAAAAGAAGTTTATGTAGAGCAACCACCGGGCTTTGAAAATAATGAATTCCTTGATCATGTTTACAAATTAAACAAAACTCTTTATGGTCTCAAGCAAGCTCTTAGAGCTTGGTATGAAAGACTTAGTAGCTTCTTATTAATCAAAGAATTTTCTAGAGGAAAAATTGATACAACTCTTTTTATAAAAAATCACAAGTCACACATATTGATTGTGTATATCTATGTAGATGATATTATGTTTGGAGCTACAAACATGAGTATTATAGATGAGTTTGTTGAGTCCACGAAGAACGAATTTGAAATGAACATGATAGGAGAACTTAATTATTTTCTAGGTCTTTAAATAAAGCAATCTGAAAATGGAGCCTTCATAAATCAATCTAAATATACCAAAGTAATCTTGAAAATGTTCAAAACGGATAATTGCAAAACAAGACCTACACCCATGAGCACAAATGTAAAAATTGACAATGATAAGGACGGGAAAAATATTTGTGAAAAGCTTTATAGAGGCATGATAGGTAGTTCGTTATATCTATCAGCTTCTAGACCTTGTATCATATTCTCAGTGTGTGTATGTGTATGGTTTCAATCTTGTCTAAAAGAATCACATTTGAGTGCAGTAAAATGCATAGTCAAGTGTCTTGTAGGCATTATTGAAATTGTCTTGTGGTATCTAAAATTTATCTCTTTTGATCTAGTTGGATACTCCAATGCTGACTTTGCTGGGTGAAATTTTGATCGAAAAAGCTCAAGCGACATACTCCACTTTCTTGGAAACTCCCTAATATCTTGGCCTTCAAAGAAGGAAAATTCGGTTGCACTTTCAATTGCCAAAGCTGAGTATATAGTTGTTGGTAGCTGTTGTGCACAAATTTTATGGATCAAACAAACTTTGCTAGATTATGGATTACAGTATGAAAATGTTCTAATTCGCTACAATAACATAAGTTTTGTAAATTTAACAAAAAATCTGATTCAACACTCAAGAACCAATCATATTGAAATTCGACATCATTTCATTAGAAATCATGTTCTAAATAGAGATATTAGCTTGGAATTGGTTGATTCAAACTATAAAATTGCTAATATTTTTACAGACTCTTGAGTGAGGATCATTTTTGCACTTTATGTAGAGAATTGAGCATGATAAAAAATGATGACTTCTAGATATCATGGAGCCAAGTTAATTTAGAACTTGTTTTTGGGATGAACAAGCTGTTAAATATCATAAATGTATATATATGATCTGTTGTTAAGATGATCTGTTTTTGTTTGCTGCATGTCTGCTAAAGCATTTGACTCGCTAGTATGAGTGTCAAAGGCTTGACCTGAGACTTGATTGCCTCTATTTTGCTTAAAGATTCGCATTGGCTATTGGGTGCTCTAAAACTGGCTTGTCGGTTTATATTTCCAGGGCTCAGCCGAGCCTCAATCGCTTTTGGGCATTTTTTTTCATAAACAAATTGTTCGTATTGGCTTGCCAGTACCTGTTTGTCAACATGCATGTATATACATTTTGCTTCTCTCTCTTCTTTTATTTTTCTCTTTTCCTTCTCTCTCTACTATGCTCTCTCTCACTCTCTAAAAACTCCTATCATCTTCTCTTCATCTCTCTTTCTTCTTCCATCATCTCCTCTACCTTACTCCACCTCATTCCCCACTACTGCCACACTATCTCTCACAACCCATTCTTTCTCTCTCTCTTTCTCTTCCACCACGAACTGCTCGAGGCCATGCACCACCTGCACTACCAGCTTATGATGGTTTTCACTTCCCATCCAAGAAGCATTATGATAGGTATGCCGTATTCCGAGATCTTTCTATAGATGTGGGTAGAAATTATAATGTAGATGTGTTACAATTCTTTAGAATTCCTCAAATGACTGGAGTAGCTTAGAATAATATTATGAATACAATGTCGTTTCCTACTAAAGTCAATGAGGAGACTGTTAGGCTGTTTTATTGCAATCTGACTAATAATTTAGAAGATGATGGTAGTTTGGGTGTTGAGATGAAAACTGGTTTCAATAGTTCAAGTTTTGTTAAACCTAAATTGTATTCATATCTCTATGGCAAAAAACTTGAATTATCACTTCATGATATCTATAGTCTGATAGATGTTGATGACTCTAGGGTTAGAATGCCAAGTTCTTTTCATGGAGCTCAATATTATGAAGAGTTGTTTACTATCTTTGATATGGGTCAAAATTGGCGCGAACCACACAATCTATATTCTTCCCATTTGTCCTTTAGGCATTGGATTCTTCACCAGATCTTGATAGATAATAAGCCGTGCAATTTGATGGACAGGGCCTTTAAGATTGTCACTAATAAACGTGCTTAAGCTGTTCTAAGAGGAAGCAGGTTAATCACATATAGTTAAGAAGCAAAGGTGTAGAGTTAAGCTCTGAGACTCACTTTGTTTAGGTTCACTCTTTCTCTTTCAATACTATCAGTTCAAGGACTTGGTAAAGGCAAGATGGGAGATGGGTATGAAAGAAGCCTTTGGTTGGTGGTGGTGTTCTACTTCTTACTTCTAGCTTATATACAGATTTTGATGATGATGAGCCTTCAACTCCGCCTTCTGGTTCTTCAACTTCTCTTTAGGAGCTTGGAGATCGTATGGACTCCAAATTTGATACCATAGAGAACTAGATTTCTAATCTCCACTCTGATTTCCAGTCTTTCATCTCTGACATTCAAGGATTCATGGATTACTTTTATAGTATTCATCCTCGTTTAACAACATCTGATGATCCTCTTGCCTAATTCTCTTACTTGTTCTAATTTTCTTGTTTTTCTTGATTGCATATTTATGTTTAAGCTTGAACTCTATGTTTGTACATCCTTCTAACTTTTTGTATTGATTTGATATATTTGTTGAATGTCCTACATGGCTATTTTGTGTGACTATTTCTCATGGCTATATTGCCTCCTTTTGCTTATTATCTTGTATAAATCTTTTTGATGAGGTCAAAGAGGAAGAAATAATGGTATGATTAATGGATTAATCTTGTGTCTTTAAGTATTCTTAATTTGATGTTATCACAAAGATTATGGGGGAGCATTTATTGAGGGAGAGTAAATAACAAATAGCCTTTATATAATTGTTTGCCTTCATCAAAATGGGAGAGATTGTTAAACTGAATTATTTTATATGTGATTTTGATGAGAGTAAATGTTATGTAAAGCTATTGTAAACACATTTCACTTGAATAAGATCAATAATTTAGAAGGAAAAGCAATAATTTATAAGGAAAAGCATATATCAAGAAATATGTGTTGTGTGTGTATATGTGCTTTGTTTTTATGCTTATAGGAATTGCACCGACTAGCCAGTTCAGAAGAACAAAGTGCATTTGTGATTGAATCCAAAAATCCAAGGCGTAAAGAGGCAAAATTTAAGGTACGCGGTTTGGACCAGCGGGCTAGTAGAAGGTTGTATTGACGAGCCAGTGAGCCTTTAAAATCGACTGTTGCGCACATTTAATGTTGCCGTCTGTCAGATGCTATGACCAATGGATATTTTCACTTCTGAAGACTAAATAAATGTTCCATTGAAGATTAAAAAAATGTTTTGATAAGCTTTCATTTGCAAACAACCAGATTAAGAATTCTCTCCTTATTTCTGTTCTCTTGTTTAGTATTTTGCAAATTTCTGTAAGCAAGAGAAAATTAGATTTAGTGCTTTATTCTTAACTTGTAACTTTATAAGAGGGTACTAAAAAAGAGAACGAAATACTTTATTTCTAGTGTATTAGAACTTATGTACTGCTCTATTTGATTATTTGAGTTTGATATTAATAAAGTGTGTGAAGTCCTCGATCAGAGGCGATTGTGAAAATGTGGAGAATAGGAAGTGAACTGAACTCCACATTAAATCTGAGCTTGATTTCTCCTTTCTTATCTCTTTTACTTTCCTTCTTGTATCTTGTTATTGCTATATTAATTGTCATCAAAGTTTAATTGAATTAATTGTTTGGAAAATTATTATTTATTTGTGAATTTAGGTCAAATACTCAATTTGCCTCCCCCCTCTTAAGTATTTTGTGGTGCGTTTTTATTTTCTTGTAAATGTTTTTAAGATATAATTCTGTTAAATAAAAAAAGTTCATGTAATGTGAGCAAAATAGATCTCTATTTTATGTATAAAATAGTCAAGACAAAGAGAGTGAGCTTTTACTCTTTAGATTTAGAAATTTTTTTAAAGGTTTTTAGAATGGTTTGGTTTGGATTAATAATGCGGTTTGAATTTAACATGAGTCAAACTGTAATTTGTCTCAAGGGGTTCAATCCGAATCACTAGTAAAAAAAAAAAAAAGTAAATTCAATTTGGTTTGGTTTGGTTTATGGTCTAATTTGGTTTGGTTTATTTATTTATTTTTATTTCTTTTTTCACCCTATCCTCATTTTATAGTACATCCACTAAATTTTGCTTTATTTTATTTTCGGGTTACTCATTGTTTGACAAATAAATCAGAGGCTAGCAATCAAGGAGATCCCAAATCAAATAATTTGGAATTTTAAATTTCTTACCCAAAAGTCTTACAAAAAGGTGTAATTATTACACAAAAACATCTTGGAAAGAGAAGGCAATTTCTATTATTATATGGAATTTCAGGATTGTAGATTGTTAGAAACCCTAGTAAAGTAGATTTAATGCTTATTTATTTTGTTATAATAATAATTTTATTAATTTTATTTTTATAAAAGGTTTATTATGATGCTTGCTACTTAGTTACTAAAATTATTAAATAATTATACATTATCTAACTACTTTATGATAACGTATATTATAGTTTAAGGAGTTTTTATGGTCTCGTCGTTGAGACTATTTAATTAATCATTTAACCATTAAAATAAATATAGCAATTAGAATATTAACTATTTTAGTAATTCGATTACGGTTGGATATGGTATGAACTGTTATATAGTAACGGGACCAGTCCCATTAAAGTTAATGATGAAAACGTAAAATTTCTCATAGTTTAATTAGCATGCGCTACTATCAATGGCATAACTTCATGAAATTATTCTTTTACATCATTTCTTTGTATAAGGTATTAAATATAAAAGAAAATATTTTGGTTGTAATATACAATATAAGTACTTAAGCACACCCCTTCTTTTCTTAATTCAATTTCCTATCTCAAAACACTTTGGAAAAAAAAAAAAAGAAATTAAAAGGTAAAACATAAAATTAGCAAAAAGTGAATTAAAAAAAAAAAACCTTCCAAACCCATTATACAATCACAAAATAAAAATGAAATATCTAAACTCGTATAATTGAAAAAACAAAAAGGAAGAGAAAGAGACTCACTAAATCTGCCACTTATAGTGTTTACTGATCAGCAATTTTCCTTAACATTTATTAATCATTATACTATTGGATTATTATCCATACTATTATAACCATATTCACTCTCCCCGCTTACATACTTAGGAGTCCACCCTGACGACCCAAACCGTGACGATGTCATCGGTGTTGTCTCCCCAGTGCAATCTACATCTAGACTCACTGGACTCATCGCCGGCCAAATAAATGCCGGCTTAAACGGTGGAACATAAGATGGAGCCACCGTTCCCGCCAAAATCTGCCCTATTGCATGTATTTTTGGTCTCTCCGCTGCTATAGGGTGCGAGCACGCTAACCCTAGAAGCAACACCCTCTCTGCCTCCTCTTTCACGTAGTCCTCCCCTAGCCTGCCATCCACCGCCTCCAAGATCCTCCCGTCACGGTAGAGAGACCATATCCAATCCACTAGGGAATGAAAGCCCTCAACCTTTGATGATGGACGCACCCCCGAAACAACCTCCAGTAATACAGCACCGAAGCCATAGATGTCGGACTCCTTTGTAGCCCTGCAAGTGTGGAGGCACTCTGGGGCTATGTAACCGGCGGTGCCTGGCATGCCGTCGAGCTCGGCGTAGGAGGTTTTTTCGTTATCGATGGCACGAGCAAGGCCGAAGTCTCCTAGGCGAGCATTGAAGTTAGAGTCGAGGAGGATGTTGCTAGCTTTAAGGTCGCGGTGGAGGACTTTTTGGTCGTACTCATCGTGAAGGTAGTGGAGGGCGGAGGCTACGCCGGCGAGGATCCTGAAGCGGAGGTTCCATGTTAGGGTTTGTTTGTCAGGACCACAGAAGATGTGCTTGTCAAGACTACCATTGGGCATGTACTCGTATACTAAGATCAGGACTCCATTTGTATGGCACCAACCTGTTAAAGGAGGAAGAAGAAGAAGCACAAAAAGAAATATGTTATATTTTTATGGGAAAAAAAATAACCATTTTATGAATTTCATATACTATAAAACATTTTCGATATGGAAAAATATTTAATATATAGTACATACACAGAAATGTACACTTTGTGGTAACTATTACTCATAATTTAAGATGTGCAAGAGACAATGATTTTAAAGCAACTAGTGTGACTTTGCGAATATTTTAAGTACTATTTCTTCTCCATACGTATATATTATGTATAATGAGAAAACTTTGTTGTAAAATAATTTTGTTTTGACTCAGTTTGTTTAGATGGATCATGTGTTTTTGCCATACTTATTAGAATCCAAGTCATATATAATTAAAGAGATAATTAATTCAAATTTTACTTATTAAAATTGCCACTAAAATAATCATTGCTAAAAAATTAGGAGAATAGATAAGGAAGAGAAATTGACAATAATGTTTGACTAGATATAATATCAACAAATTTCAAAATTTTCATTTGTAAAATTAAAAGAAACGCTGAAAATTCAAAATAATGTTTTTGATAGTATTGCAAAATTAAATGCTCACAAGTCCAAATACATATTTTATGGATCATTTGTTTTTGTAATTGTGAAAATCGTGCATCTACAAGAAAAATAATGTTAACTTAAGACCTACGATATATTTTTATATACCAAAATATGAAGACCCTAACATTAATTTAAAAGATGAAATACATACATACATACATACATATATGTATTCTAAAAGGATTGGTGTTTAATTTTGTGCCAATAAATTATGTAAATAAATATTCAATGATAAGTACTAAAATTTTTTGATATAAAATCATGATAGTGGACAATTAATTATATTTAACAAAAAAAGTTGCAGGTGCTAAAATAAAAATTGTGCTTATATTTTATTAATCAATAGTATTCAATTTATATACATGAAAAATTCAAAGGACGTGGCCAGTACTCTTTTCAACAAAAATTATGCTATCAGAAATCATATTAGTTTTTCAATTTTCTTCTTCTTCTTCTTCCACCCACCCCCTTCCCTCCCTCCCCCTCCCCCCTCTGTAAGCTACTTAAATTTTTATGAGCGGAGAAATTCAAAATTTTGGACGCTTTCGCGTACATCCCATCTCAAAAACAGCGCAGCCATGACATTAACATATGCTATTTCTACGTTCATACAACGTAGCACCGTCTTATGTCTATCATTTTTTGGACTTTTCCTACGGGACACCACATGTGCTCTGATTCCTTTTCCTGAATGGAAATGCTAAAAAAGAAAGAACAAAAAGGCCAAAAAAAAAAAAAATTTCTAAATTGCAAGAGAATCTGATTCGTCTTCAATCTCTCTCTCTCTCTTATATATATATAGATCTTTTTAATATTATATTTAAAATCATCTCCATTATTTATTGGTTTCATTCAATAGGTGATTTCGAAACAGTCATAAATATCAAGTGGAAATTTTTAATTTTTGTTAAAAAAAATCTATTAGTTTTTTTCAGAAAAACTACAACATAAGTTCATAGATTTTTATAAGCATTTATTTTATAATATATTGATTATATTTATATATTTTTACAAGTAAACGTGTAAAAAACTATAGAGTTTATTTAATTGCTATTTAAAAAATTAATTGATATTTTCTTCGATCTTGAATTCAAATCTGAAGGAAATAAAAGTTTATCGTGTAGTGGTATGCGCTGCCTTATAGATAAAATTTGACAACCAGACCAGCGCCAGCCACAACCACTCTACGTAATACATATATGGCATTATTTTTTTAGTTGACCCACTTGATGATAAAACTTTTAAGATATGGCATTGACATTCAATCTTCTGCATGTAAGATAACTAAACAGATTGTATATCTGTGTATATATATATATATATATATATTTTTTTTTTTTATTATATCAAAATATTTGAGTGAGAGTCTAGTATCTTATATTTATATATTTTTAAAATAAAAGAGTAAATTATTTAGATGGTCATAGAAATGAATGAAAAAAAAAGAGGAAGGAATTATTTAGGATTATTTGTATAAACCTCACATACCCATTCTTTATTGATAAAAAAAAAAAATTGGTCCCCTCACCACCACCTGCCACCAAACCAATCCTATATAAAATCAATTTAATTACCCATTTTAGTACCCATAATATGGATACAGGTACCCGCTAATGTATCCATGTATCTGAATATTTTGGTAGTTGACTCATTAAAATTGCATCCATAGTCAAAGAAAAGAAACTAGAAAAACACTGATTTCAAACATCTTATGGTTGAAGAAAGAGAGGATTTGACCAACAAAATAAAAGAGGGAACTTGACAAATTAGAATTGAAATTGGGGTTTTATTTAAGGAAAATGGTAGTGGCATTTCCTAATAAATACTAACATACACGTACAAGCCCTCAAATTTTAACATTTACCCTTGAAAAGTATAGACAAATTTTGTTTACTCCATCTTTTTTTTTTTTTTTCGTTTTTAAACGGATTGTTTTAATATCGTATTTTTATTATTTTCAAATACATATTTATTAAGAAATAAATATAGATGAAAATCACATATTTTTACTCATAAATAGATCAAATATAAATAAAATATAGATGAAAATTAAACTACGGGTCTGTTTGGATTGTCTGTTTTTCATTTGTATCTGTATCTTTTTTAAAATGATATGTGTAAATATATTCTATTTGCATCTAAATTTTATCTATATTTGTTCTATTTGATCTTTTGATGACAACTGTCAACTTTTTTTTATCTATATCTATTTCTTGATAAATAATTTGTTAGCAAAAAGTTTGAAAAAGTGTCTGTATCTATCGAAAAAAAGCCAAAACAAATAGCATATTGATGATCCTAATCCCGAATTGGTCAAAGAAATAAAAAAATGAAGGGAGACTTGTTAATATAATTATAATGATGATCTTTATATACAAAAGACTTACAAAGTTACAATAGCACTATAATCAAGCATAAATTCTTTTGATGTTAATTTTAAGAGGCACATGCGTTTTCTCTTTGGGTTTTTAGTTTATGCAAAATTTACCATAAGCAGAGACATGACCACGAATCTTTTAAAGGCAGTTTAAACATGGTCTGGTGTCCTTTTAAAAAATATTAATAAACAAATAAAAATAATGATAAAATACAATAAAAAGAAAAAAAATGGGAATAGGTGGCGGATTCCGACTAATGCTGTACTCGTGCACTATAAAAAGCTTTTGCAAATGTTTAAATTAGGTATTGTATCTATTTCATATTTATATTGATTACTCATGTATTATATTTGTATCATTTATTTAAAAATTATAGAAATATGATGATAAAATGACTAGAATAAAACGAAACAAATAGGCCAAATAAATTCTTGATTTTGAAGACAAAAGACTGATGGATCCAACTGGTTGGGACTTGGGTTTGGTCAAGGCCATGCCCTTCTCTAAAAAGGCCAACTCGGATAAGGCGCCCTATCACTCAAGGGATTGATTACTTTTGACCACCCATAAAGGGATTTCTATAAAAAGATAAAAGTAAAATGCAAAGAGCCATACAAACGAAAACTCCGAAAGCCAACTAAAACTTTGTCTTCCCAAATTAAAAAAAAATCAAGAGAAGAAGAGATGACCTATGGAAAAAAGAAAAAAAAAAAAAGGAAATTGTCTTATGTAACTTTGAACAGTGGGCCGGGGGGCAATAGGAAAAATAAATAAATAAAAAAAAGAAAATCCTCTATATGTTTTGAGCCAAATTTCTCTTGTTTTTCATGATTCGGTTTATGCACAATTATGAATTGTAGCAACCTAATCAAAATTACATAGTTTCAGCGATTTAGGTCATTAATTTAACTATTAAGATAATCTTTACAGGTTTTAGATTCATAAAATTAATTTCTATAATTATGTAAAAAGTAATAAATTAAAATAATGCCTTAAAAAAAAATCCAGTGAACCAAAATTCACATAATCAATTATATCATCACTTACCAAGTAATTTGACAAGATGCTTGTGACGAAGCCTGTTGATAATCGTAAGTTCAGCCAAGAAATCATCTTTGCCCTTGATGTTGTCTCTGCTAAATTTTTTCACAGCAACTTCTAAGTTTTCTTTTGCAAGAAATCCTTTGTACACCACCCCAAAACCACCCTCACCCAACTTGTGCTTCTCATCAAAATTGTTAGTCGCTTTCTTCAAGTCGTTGTACCTAAAATCTCTAGGAACGCCTGGCAAGCTCTTCAATGCTCCCAGTATGTTCGGATCATTTGCAGCTTTTCGCTTTCGGTACACTAGACAGTACCAAATCAATGATCCTATTACAGCAATTACAGCAACAGGGACCCCAACAGCCAGAGCAACCACCAGCCCTACAGCGACATCCTTGTCTTCGGGTAATTCCTCAACCGTCAGGTTCCATCCCAACACGCAATTCAGTTCGATGTTGTCCCCTGTCGAGGCCGAAAACCCGAAATACGAAGATTGGCTAACGATTGTGCTGATGTCTAGATTGGCAGTCATGATAGGTTGGCTTGGCATGGGCTTGGTTGGCACTTTGTCGTCCTCATCCACCAGGTAAACTTTCAGGGACTTGTTTGAGCCATCGTATTGGACCCAAACATGATGAAACTTGGTCCTATTGGGGGCTAACTGAAACCCGACATCCGATAACGACACGGTTTTTTTAGATCTCACACCATTGATGTCAAGGCCAATGTGATTATCATCAGGGTCAAAATCTTGTTTATACGTATCGAACTCGATCGCCACGAGTTGGTTGGTGGAGTTACCATCTGTTGTTGAGTTGGTCAATCCCAAATACTCACCAGAACTACCTGGAGGCAGATTCAAATCGGGTGCTATGATAAAAGCCAATCCTTCTCCAGGAGTCAGGGAGGCATTAACCCGAAAAATGTTGATGAGAAACGATGAATTGAATGATGCAACCTTGATATTTCCATTACTTCCTAAGGATGAATTAGGATCTGATCCTGGTTTTCCATGCCAAAGCTTGAAGGGATGTTTAAACAGGATCCGGCCGGATTGGTTAGCAAGGGTGAAGTTCCCTGCTGAATCCGGGGTCACCTGGAGGGCTTGGTTGCTGATTGTGGCTGGAGAAACCACTTCAAGTGTTTCATAGTATGTAGGATTGAATGGACCAAATTGGAATGGTAAAGTTTTAAGATTTTCAGCATTCAAAGGTAGGAGAGTGAGAGCAGTGAAGGAAGCTAGGAATAATAATCCTATTCCCATTTCATGGATTGGCTTGGCTGGCTGGCTGGTGCCTGTATTCAAGAGTTTTAAGCACACAAGTTTAATGAGATGGTTAATGGTTTCCTTGGACTATGTTTGGTTTTTATTTCCCTTAAAGAAAAAGTAATCACACTGACAGAACAGAAGAGAGAGAAAACAGTTGAAGATAATAAGATATAGGAGCATGTGCTTTTTTCTTCTCTATGATTTAGCGTTTCTAAGAATTTTTTTATACAAAAATAAATCGACCGGATATATAGAATTCTATACAACACCTTTAGCTTTTCAAGAATGGGGCAGAGGGTAAAGTAATATGCAATTATGCATGTCTCTTTTAGTAACTTTAGGCAGTGGGCCTCTGACAGGTAATCAGTCATGAAATCGTAATTTTCACAGCCATAATTTTTCAAATCTGCTGCCCATTTTGATTTGCCGACTGTAAAAAGTTATTATCATTTTTTATTAATAAATTTGTCCAATTGCAGTACAACAAAAATTACGCTTCTTGTCTTACGTCCAATCAAAGTCTTGTTTAAGAAACCTTATTGACTTTGGTAATTATGATTTTTCATCCTACATATCCAAGTTTTATAATATCGTAACTTCTAACTCTTATGATGATTTTTATTTGTAACACATTATATTAGTCACTTATAAAAACGCCACATGTATAAATTATTCTAGTAAATATCAATAATTTGATATCTCAAAATTTCTCTATATAGGGCCAATCAATACTCTTTTTTTTTTTTTCTAATTTATAACTTTTTAAATAATTTTGTGATTTGTACAATATTTATAGAGTAAATAATAATGTATACATATATACCATATGGTTAAATTAATTTGTTTTATAATTGGTAATATTATTAATGATTCGGTACTAGGATGAGTAGGGTACTCCTGTTGTATAACCTACTCGGTTAGATAGAGGCGATGGTCACAAGGTAGGATATAGTATAAATTTTTTTGAAACATGCTCTTAAAAGATGGAATATGAGCATGTGGTCTTCATACCTTAATGAACTCTGGAACCTATACTATAATAATAAGAGTAAAGTGAAGCTTCTAAGTTACTTCATACCCACCTATTAAGAATTATAATAACACTTCATTTTTTATATGACGATCACTTTTATTCTAAATTATTATTCAAAAACTATTTTGTAAAAAATTTTATTTTGAAATAATTCGTGCCATTTTATTTTAGAAGAAATTATATTATGTTGTTTTTTAAAGCATTTTGGGTGTATGTACATATTTCTAAATTATATAGAAGTGTCGTTTATCTTTTAAGGCTAATCAATAAAAAAGTGCCTCTAAATTTTATAATTTTAAGACTTAATACAAATTATAAAAATTGTGATACTAGGAATTTACTTTTTAAATTCCTTTGCACATGATGTTTATAGTGAATATATAAAAATAAGACAATATTACATGATACCGTGTATATTATAAACTTGAAATTTAAGAGATAATGAAAAGAAAATTACATGTTCTATAGAATACGCTATACTCTATATATTTTACAGGGTAAAGGTAGATAAAAGGTGCTATAAAGTAGGTTTTGGATACAAACATTATTGCACTGTATCATATAGGGTAGGATAATGGTATGGTTTCATTTTCTACCTACCCTATACGTGCAGCTAGATAACCACCGCAGGAACGATAGTTAGACAACTATCGTGGATACTCATTTACCACTGTCAAGCTTGTTCTTGTATGACTAATAGATGATGTCATCTATCAATTTATAGGGAAGGAACTTTGAACATATATGGCAATGAGATCTTAATAACTTGGGAAAGGAATCATGCCAATTTCTTGTTACTACTTTTATATGCCTATTTGCAATATAGGCAATACTCATTATTGAGTTAGTTAATAAATGCCAAAAATAAGAGATATGCTCCAGATATATCGGCATGTATGTGTCAAAAGTGCTATATGAATAAAAAGGGAAAGGAGAAAGAATTAAAAGAGCTATTGATATCTATATTTTGATATCAATATCTATTGATATTGAATATGCTAAATTTAAAAAAAAAAAAAAAGGAAGAGAAATTGTCCCATTATATGGATCCTTCCTATGACATTTTTAAGCGTAATATCTCATTACATGTTAAGCTATGATGTCATGTTAGGCAGCTATACAGTTATTTTACGAGCGCATAAGCGTTAGACATAACAATAGCTAATTATATATATATATATATATATATTATGCCGAAACCTTTTCAATTTCATTTGAAGAATTTAGTCAAGGAGGCAAGTATACTTGAAGCAACATGTTGCAGGCTCATTACAAACAAAATAAACAAGATGATAAAGAAGATTTATTTTATGTGTTGCTTGGGAACAATAAAAAATTATAAAGCATATATTTTCGCACATATGTGCTTTAGCAATATGCTACGAACTGATTAAAAAACAAAAGAGAAAAGGAAAAAGTATATATGCAGTCTATGGGGACAATATATAGATATATTTACGTATTTTAGTCAAAAAGGATGCGTGCAAACAAGTCATGCTATGAACTCAAAAAAATAAAAAAAAAATCATGTAGCGCTAGCGCTAGGCTTATATACTATAATTTGGTGTCCAATGAAACACTAAGCAATGATAACGTGTTTGGTAGCTATGCGGCTATTGCATGAGCACACAAGCACCAAACAGTGCCATAGCCAATTAAAATATATATTTTATGCCCAAACCCCTTCAACTTCTGAAATAACCATAATTTTAATATATATATTAATGCACGCTAAATTTGATAATTATATGTGTGTATGTGTTTGAGTGGATTAGTGTGTTTGTAATGTTGGGTGTGTTATAATATATGTGATTAGATAATATGCTATGGTAAATACATTTAGGTTGATAGTTTATTCATGTTAGAAATTATCATGTTAGTGTTAATTGTTATTGTAATGAATTATATGTGTTAGATTTAAACTTGTTTTAGGCCTAAATTTGATACTAAACTTAGCAGATTTTTTTTAACCCCTCTTAAGCCCAAACTTAAGTTTAAATCAAAGCCCAAATAAGGCCCAAGCCTTCTCCAAATCTGCCTCCTCAAAAGTCAATAACATTAAGATAGACATCAAAGTCTAATTGAACCATTAGACCATCCAAAACAGAACAATAAAAAGAAAATTCGTAACTCAAGAAGGCCAAAATTTTTCAAGATCCAAATCAAGTTTTCTTGGACTCAAACACCAAAAATCCTTCCTAAGCCTTATATATACATTGAGGTAAGTTTATTTGATGTTTGAAATGCTTTATTTCCCTCTTAATCCATGAAATATGCATGTGTGGTATAATATAAGTAGTTGGAATGCTAAATTCTTGTTGAAATGTTGTAGAATTGTTAGGAAAGTTTTAGGATGCTTGAGTTGTTGTAGATAGGTTATAGTAGGCTCTCAAGTGGTTTGGAATTGAAGTGTTGAAGTATGATAAGTATTAGAATTGTTTGAAGTGTGTTAGAGTTGGTGAAAGTTGATGAAGAAGAGTTTGATTCTTGTAGAGTAGTATTTGAACTTGTCTGATGTTGAGGAGTGGAGATCACTCTTGTTTTATGTTGTTAAATGTACAAGAAGTGTTGTATGAAGCTTGTATAAGGTTTAGGACATGTTAGGAGTTGAGAAAAGCTAAATTTTGAAGTTAAAGCAAAGGAAATGTGTGAAAAATCAGAAACAGGGGAGATGTCACGGGCGAGCTAAGACCCGTGATATTGTCTGATTTTTGTAAAAAAATTCGTCAGGCAAGATATCACGGGCGAGGTAAAGGCGTGATTTAGACTGATCATACATTTTTCCTTAGTCACGGGCGAACTAAAGGGCGTGATTTGGTCTGTGACAAAATTTTTCAAAATTGCGGGCGAACAATGGGGCGTGATCCGTCCCCTGTAGCAATGTGTTTTTGTAAATTAATCATAACTTTTTCATACGAACTC
Source organism: Combretum micranthum (assembly GCA_024138025.1). Classification (NCBI taxonomy): domain Eukaryota; kingdom Viridiplantae; phylum Streptophyta; class Magnoliopsida; order Myrtales; family Combretaceae; genus Combretum; species Combretum micranthum. Next base: position 631,333 of record JAMXBD010000433.1, on the reverse strand, counting down.
CGATTTAAGTGATTCAAATTGAGTTGGAAAGCTTGAAAAGAGATCTAAAAATTTCATGTTTTGAGTTTTTACAAAATAAAAACTTATCAAGGCAGAATTTTCATTTCTTTCCAGCTGCTCCATTTTCCAAATAAAGCTAAAAACTTATGTTTGATAGTTAATGTAATTTTATGATTAATTATTGAACTTGTATGAACTTGTATGATGATTGTATGATATATGTCAGTCCTATTATGACTTGGAATGATTTTAATCAAGATCATATGATTTCCTAAGCTTTGATCTAGTAGATATAAGCTTGGCTTAGGATAGTATTGTTAACATTATTTGATTTATGTGAAACAGAGATAGATACTCAGTTGGAGACCCTCTTTTGAATTCCGAATCAAATTAGGTACACAATACTTTGATTGATTGTTGCTTAGGATAGGCATATACCAAATTGATTTTAATCAAAGATTAATAAGAGATATTGAAATTGGTTGTGCTTTACATCGTTGAATTCGGAACCAGAAAGCGACAACCTTGTCATGATGCAATAGCACGGTAGTTTAGGCACTTAGCCCAATTCTTTGTTATGATGCAATGACTCAAATCCATGATGCAATGGTTCACCATGATGCAATAGTGATTTCTTTTATTGGCTAAGTGGATAGCTAATAGGGTTAACTGTATCAGTATATCCTCTACTTAGGCTCGGAAGGAAATAATATGTTTTAGTTCATGGGTATGGGACCGTTGAAATAATTGATATTATAGACCGGGATAAGTGGATTATATAAAGGAGTGTGAACCCTAGATGAAGCTATCGTTCTTTATCCGTTAGATATAGGAGATATAGGTATCCGGTCTATCTATATCAATCCTTGAGCAGCTGCTGTTACTCAGGACCCCCAGAATTCCCAAGCTTGAATCGGAGTTTGAATAATCCAGTGTTGTTTTACTCACTTAACTAAAAATAATGAAGTTGTGGTGATTTATTGCATTGCATTTAGTTAAGTGTGCATGGCATATGTATTTGTTTGCATTATTGTGTACTGGCCTTTGGCTCATGCTGCTACCTTGCAGGTGATTTTGATGACGAGCTCTATGATGATATGGGCTATGGGAATGATTGGGAAGACTCTATGGATGACTAAGAGAGAGGCCTAGTATATGCTTAGGATCCTTTTTGATGTAAAATTTTGTGAAGTGTTTAGGCTTATTTGTTATGCCTTAGAATGTATTTTTGAGTTGAATTGTATTTGTAATATAGTTGGGTTTTAAGTGAGATCTCTATGTTTATGTGATCCTTGGGAATCTGTAATGTATATAAAGATATGATGTATGTCTTGTATATAGGTGATGACCCACTACTCATGTGGTGGTAATGTTTCTAATTCTAAGCATAGGAATGTTATATCTGTTTTAAACAGGTAGCCATTACAAACATCTCTTTTTAAGACGACCTTACGTATAATACTTGAATATTGTTCCTAATATTTGGGTATTATGCGTGGTCGGGAGATTTGGCACACTTAATAATTAGGTTAAGTGGGCTGGGTCTTTACAACTTCATTTGAAGAACTTTAGTTATGGGGCAAAATGGAGGTGGCATTTAGAGGGCTAAATTTGGATTTTGACTCTTTGGATTGAGTGATAGGGCCTAGAAAGTCAAGTCCATAAAATTAGAATGACTAAGGGAGATTTGGCATGGTGGGCTTGGAGTAAGGACTGTTGGATTAGATTGACCCATTCGCTCTCAACCTTCCTCAAGGAGCTCATGCACTTAAAGAGACCTTCCATGGGTCAAATATCCCATGGAGAACTCTAATATTAGGAGGATTCATCTTGCCCGTTGATGGTCAATATGATTTGATGGATATTATTGAGAGCCAAGCTCTATAAATACCTAGTTTCTCCTCATTTGGAAGATTTATAATTAGACAGAAATGCCTTTGTGCCGCTAAAATACTCTTATAAAGGATCAAGCAGAACTTACAGTGAAGAACACACAACCTCTCCTCTAGAATAGCAGGGTTGATGCTTTATAGCTCCTCCACCTGTCACTAGAGTATTTAAGCTCAGTGGGATTACCTGTTCCAACTCCCTTCTAGCTCACTAATCATTCCTTGTGTGTGTTTCCATGTTATTCCTTTAAGGCCACGTATAGCGTGAGACGTACGCTGCACTCATGTGGCTACTGCAATTGGATTCACCTTACTACATAGACTTTATAAATTCATGAATTCATTTTATAAATAATATCATAGACTTTCTATGGGCATCTGCCAATTATTTCAACTCTTTGTAATTGATTTAAATTTTAAGCTTAGTATTAAAAGTAATTACGTAGATGTTATTAGGTATATTAATTTAGAATTTATGAAAATCTTATCATCTATTCTTTTAATTTTTTTTAAATAAAAGATAAAAAAGTAAAATTACTACTTTTTTAATCAGTCGTTTCACATGTTCATGTAAGAAATGTTATATATTTCATTAATCTTTCTCCAATTTAAAACTATATATGGTAACCTATAAATTTATATATTCTTTTATTTCGTTTAACCTTTTGTCATTTTATGTTGGAAGTCCTGCAAAGTATCTTTAAATCAATATTAACAAAAAGTATTATTGAAATTTCAACCTTGATATTTGAAAATATTAATTCTATGGTCTTAGCCTTTGTGTGAAAACTCTATCATGGACCATTAACAATATATATTATTGACTTTATAATTAATAAAGAAAAGTGCTATTATTAAAATGTTTTTATGATGTTAAATAAACGCTTGCCAAAGGAATGAACATAAATACATGCTTTAAGATCTATAAAATAGAATAGGGAGGTTTATACTCAAAACCCGTGAAAAATTTTAACCTACTTATGCCTAATTAAATTGCATATGTGTATATATTAATTGATTGATGTATAAAATTAATTGTAGATATTTAGTTGATAAAATTGCAAGTGTTGTTGTGATTAGGCAGTTGTCTTGTATTGTTTTTCTTAAGAAGAAACTCATTTTTTTTTTTTTTCAAAAGCATTTGAAACCCAAGCCCCATAAGCAAAATAAGCCCATGAGCCACAACCCATTCTACTTATCATGCACAAAATACACTATATAATTTCAGCAAAATGCCACAAAAGTCAAAGTTACTTTACTAAATATTAGAGAATATTTATCTTGTAGTTTTGCACAAAATCACTCTTTAAAACAAACCCTTGTAGATGCCTCTGTCTTTCCAAAATACTCCGTCATCTTGATCCAATTTTCTTACAAAAACCATCAAGATTTCCTTCAAGATTTCATTTACAAATCAAGGCCATCTAAGGTAAAGTTTTATTTATTTTTCTAATCATTTAATCATATGTTTCTTTCAAAATACAACTTCTATACAGATGAGTTTTTGGTGAATTGAAAATAGAAATAGAAACTAAGTTGATCATTAAGTTTAGATGAGTCTTTTGAGCTTGCAAGAGTTGATTAATGTAGTTTGTTTTAGTTGTTTTGATAGATAAATGAATTTGTATGGTTTACATGTTGCATTAGGATTAAAAATGAAGTCATTGAAGTTGTGAATGATGGAATAGTTGGGTTGCTTGTATGTGAATGTGAAGTGAGTATATATGAATCTTCTAGGAATTAATTGTAAGTTTATAACTTGATTTTGAAGTGTTTTGCTTAAGGGAGATTATAAGATCAAAGTAATAAAGAGCAAAGTTTCAAACTAAAGTAAGTAGGAGGATTTTCCTGCGCATCACGGGCGTGATGAAGGGTGTTATGACCATTAGATGTATGTTTTTGGACTGTCATAGGCGTGACTATACCTTTGATTGTCACTTATCACACATTTTTAGATGATCACGGGTGTGATGATGCCTGTGATAGAGACTGAGCAAAATTTTAAAAGCAATCAAAGGCTCGATTTTTTATTACAAACTTATGATGGCCATGATAGAGGGTATGATCCTCTTTGATCCTATTATTGCCTTCAATCATGTGCATGATTGTGCCCGTGATGATGGTAAGACCTCTATAATGACTTTGATGATTCCCCTGCTATTTTATAAAAAAAGAAGAAGAGAAATTAAGAAATGTGTATTTTTATAAATACATGTATAAATACTAAGTTGTGTATTGACTTGAGTTTTATTTAAGTTTGATGAATAATCGGGGACTTAATGTTTAATTGTGGATTAATGATGTTTTATATGAAATAACTTTCTTTTTACAAATTCCTCTACTCAGTTGTGTTTGTTTACAGATTCTTTGCAAGATATATCAGATAATCTAGGTACGCATTAACTTGATTATTGGTTGCTAAGATAAGCATCTCTAAAAAAACTATAAACAAAGACGGTTCTAAGTGTTTGAATTGTATGTTCTTGTGTCGTTTAATCTGGTCCAAGAAGCAACAACCCAGCTCAGAGTTGACCATGGTAGTTAGACGCTTAGGCCACCCCATTGTCATGATGCAATAGCAATTATAAGTGGCTTAACAGATAGTCGATAGGGGTAACGGTATTGATATCGGTATAGGTATAAAGTTTACTTACACTTAAAAGGAAGTAATATGATTTAGTTCATGTTTATCGGACAGGATGAACTATATGATATTATTGATTAAGATAAGTAAAGAGGAGAAATGATTGTGAACCTAGATGAAACTATTATCTTTGTAGATGTTCCTATAGGTGATATAAGTATTTGAGCTGTTTATATCAACCTTCTCAGTAAATGCTATTACTTAGGGCTCTGAGCTTCCCAATGGTTTGTTATTAGAGTTTGAATACTCCAATGTTGGTTTGATACACCTTATTATATCAACTCTCTGAGCAGTTGTTGTTTCATTGCATTATACTGAGAGTGTATGTCACTTTGTATTTGTATGTGTTGATGTGTATTGGGCTCTAACTCACATTTTCTATTACAAGTGTTAATGGAGATGATTTTATGATCAAATGGGTTATGGAACGGGCTTTGAAGAGTTTCTCGATGAATGGGACAACTAGGAAACCTAGCCTAGAAATGTTTGTTTTTGAAAAAGACCTTGTCAAGACCTTTCAAGTTTGATGTAAAATTTTTGTAAAAGGCTTACTTATAAGCCTATGGTTTATAATATAAAGTATTAAGTTTTCTTTTTATGTTTTGAAAAAATAGGAAAAATGTAATCTTTTGATGTACTAACTTGGTGGTATTGCTAATGACATCTATGTACAAATGATCTACTCTTGATGACTAGCCTCTGAAAAAATTTTATGGTATGTTTAAAGAAAAACAGTAAACATAAACAATGTGTTTATGAGTAGCCTTCCATGTAATACTTAGGTATTACAGATAACGGGGCTGGGTATGCCTGGACCTAGGTTTGGGGCATGGCAACTTGAGAGATTGAAAATACTTAAATACGCATATGTTAGTTATAAAATAAGTGTATCATTTATCTTATAATTTTTTTAATCGCACATATTATATACAGTTAAATTTGTTAACTAGAATTTATTTTAATTTTTTTTTCAAATTTGTTTAACTTTTTGTAACTTTATGTAGGGAATCCCGCAAGATAACTTGAAATCAATGTTAGCATAAAATGTTATTGAATTTTTAACCTTGGTATTTCAAAATTTTAATTTTAGCATTTTGATTGTATAAATTCTATTTATAAATTTTTATTTGCTTTATAATAAAAAAAGGAAAATTTTTATCCTAAAAATGTTTTTATGACGTTAAATAAACACTTACCAATGGAATGGATATAATATTTACATTAAGATCTATAAAATAGAATTAGGAAGTTTATAATCAAAATGTAAGATATTAAAAATATTTAAATACACAAATGTTGATTTAAAATAAGTGTATCATTTATCTTATAGTTTTTAAACCACATATATTACTTGATTTTAGTCATGCTTAAGTATTATAATGTAAAATACAAAATTCCTTGATTAATTTTTTAATGAGAAAATGTCAAATTTGATATTAGTGATAAATTTAATACGTAATTAAACTTTTCATGGCTATTTTTACTATCTCACTAACACTATTTGCTTTATTTCTTAATGTGTAAGAGATAATCTATTAGTTTAAACTGTGTTAGGAGAAGTGGTAAAAATTCAATCTAGTAAATAGAACAAACAATATTAAAGAGGTAATAAAAATAGTTACAAAAAGTTTGATTGAATATTAATTTAATGATGTTAAAGTTCTAGTATGAAATTGAAATTTTAGGTAAAGTTTACATATCAATCATGATATTTAGAATTTTTTAATCACATAGATTACTTAATTTTAGTCATGTTTAAGTATTATAGTGTTAAATACAATATGCTTTGATTTAATATACCGCTCTTTATTGTTTTTGTAGAAAACCATGACATCTTACATGTTTGTAGACCATCTTAATTAATATATTTATAATGTATTATTTTGATGTACATACTTATTTACATACATAATAAAAAAATTCATGTAATTTTTTAAAAACCTCCATGGTCATTTGTCCATCTAGTTTATCAATTCTTCTACATTTTAAATTTCCAATTGTAGTGCAACTAAAATTATAGAGCTTGTCTTACAAGTACTGAAAGTTAAATTTCATAATAAAAGTAGTGTAGATGATCATTTTGGTAATTGGCTCTTAGCCAAATTTAATCCCACGAACTGATCTTTTGAGCCAGTGATAGAGCTTAAAAGATTTAATCCAATAAGAGATGTCACAAGGAGATTCGGCTTGGTAGGCTCGGAGCAAGAATTGCTAGACCAATTTATTCCGCTTTCGACCTTATTTTGGTTTCTTGTGCATCAAAATAGACTTTAAAAATATCTTTTGAGGTTAATTTAGGCTTCGTTTGATTAAATAGGGATTATATTGACTAGAATAATTTTTAAGCCTTTTTTCATATTTGGAATAGGATATTTTAATAATAATGTCATCTCTTTGTGATATAAATAAAATCCTCTAGTCCATTTTCCAAAGCCCGGCCCAGCCTACCATTAAAGAAAAGAAGGCTTCAATAACGGCCATCGGATCGTTTGGATATAATTTAACGGTGATCAACCATGCTTAATCTTGTCCGTCCGATAAAATGATATCCAATGGCTAAGTTGCTTCTCTTCTTTTTTGGGGCCATTTTGATATTGCTAAGATCAAGAACAATGCGAAAACTCTACCGAAATAACTTTAGAAAGAATCAAAGCAACTACTTCATGAAGAACGAGTAAAAAACTTGAATTTGTCTCATTTAATCTTCTATCATACTCGCACAGTCGAGAAACCGAGTTTGCTTATTCCTCTTCCCACGGCTCTCTATATGACATCCGTGCACATGTCATCAATTCAGGACTTCTCTCAGGTCGACACCACATTTATCGCACGTAATCAACTAGTTGCAGCAACTCCACAATACAAGTAATAAATTTTATTAGCTTTGATAGTTATTATCTTCCACTTTATATATTTGATGGATTAGGTAAGTAAACTAAATTCTTATCATGGTTTCTTACTCTTATGATAATTTTTATTTTTTTCATTTATTATATTTTAATATTAATATTTTAATTAAAGAAATTAAATGTCCTATTAATGTGCTATAGGTATAGAAAATCATATAAGTCACTTATAGAACTGCCGCAGTAATATATTAATCTAGCAAATATCAATCATTAGATATTTCAAAAATTCTCTATATATTGAGCATCCAGGACGAAATGGGAACTTTAAATGCATATAAATTTTCTATAGACAATCTATTTCCATGTAAACTTGACCAAACCTATTTCTAAGCATTTAACAATGAAACTTTGATTCCTGAATTTCTGTCAAAGTCACGCGTGCCAATTTTCTGGACTAACTGAATATTCTTTGTATAGGTTTCCACTTTGCATTTTCACGAAAACTCCTATCCTTACCAAATTCATAAACTTGAAGCTATTATGAAAGTGACAATGAAAAAAAGGATTGGAGGACTGGAAAACCGAGAGAGAGAACGATTTAGACAACGGACTTGGTGCCGCTATAGTCTTATCCTTCTCTTATTGGCTGTCAAAACAATATTTTACTTAAATATGAATATTATTTGTCTATTTATTTTCTCAGTTAACGATATCCACTAGGTGGAGGTTCAAGGAAAGTGCAACTATTTTTCCCTCAGCTTCCACCCCCACTTGCCTTGCATATGTACAGGCCATCATATTATTATTATTATTATTATTATTATTATTATTATTATTGATGCTGTGTTGCTATGAAATCTCTCTCTATATATATTTTTTATTTACTGTCACAATGGGGAAATGGGGTTTCCAATCTAATTCATTATACTTGAAACATTAGTGTTAATGTTACTAAAATAAAATCATCATACTTAAAAAGTAATTTAATAACCATTTTTTCAATATTATATTTCTTTTAAAGTTACTTACCAAAGTTTGGAAAAGACATTGAATAATAAAGTTAATAATCAAATGCTTTAGGAAATTTAGGTTTCTCTAGGGGAATTGTCTATTGGAATTTAAATAATGTTATAATTTTTCTGTTTGTTGCATTATATTTTAATTAATTTGGCATCATATATATATATATATATATTGTTTTCTAAACAAATATTTATTAAGAAACAGATACCGATAGAAATCTAATAATTTTACTCATAAATATACTAAACAGATATGATACAAATATGATACAGATAAGTTATAAATATAAATAAAAATCGGATGGTCTAAACAAATTTATTAATGTTATGATACCATTCTTTTCTAGATTTGAAATGTCCTAGATGCTGCCATTTGTTACTACTAAAATCAAGCACCCGTATAACCGAGTACTCCCCAAGGCTGCCCCCAAGTATTGAATTTTTTTCCCACTTTCGTAATTATACCTACTAGTACTAAATTTCCTAATTCTCAATTTTACTCTTGTGTTTTCTAGAGGGAAACTTGCTGTTCATAAATTTATGCTTTAATAGTATGTCCGACCAATCACGACCAAACGCTTAGCACAGACACATGCAAGAAAATTCATTCTTTATTGCTATTGCTAAGGTTTTTTATTGTAATTGATAAAAACAGCATTGAGACATTATATTAGAAATAGTAAATTTCTATCTGTCTTTTTTTTTTTTTTTTCTTAAAGTTAATCCTACTCCGCCGGAAAATTGAAAATTCTACTTTCGTTATTGAAGTCTTCACACCCTCAATATGTCACACGAATCAATGTATTAAAAAAAATCATTGTGTGAATTTGGTATTTCATCATCCATCATCCACAATCGTCGTCATCGTTGGGTCTCATTGCATTTTGACACGATATCCGTAACATCAACATTTAATTTATGTTTATCCCAATCTATGGTCAAACCATATGAATTTCTTCGATCTTGCGTTGTAGAGAGCCAAGAATATATAAGAAATTAATTTGAGGCCTCCATCACCCTGATGTTGATATGTCACGTTTGAATCTGAATCGTCGATGACCAAAAGAAAAAAAAAAAAAATCTGAATTCTCCAATCAACCATAGATGAATTAAAGAAATTACAATTATGGAGGCTGGAGCTGCTTGGGTTATTCCATAGAAGAGGACCGAGCAATGTATGAATGATAGCACCAGCATGGCAATTTTATCCCCCCGGTATATCTATCAGAATAACGTACTAAACCATATTATAAGACTTAGACCGGGTCAATGATTTGAAATATCAAGAGTTTATATCAAGTTTAGTTCACCCTAATAGAATAAGACTAGAATGAAAAAACAATTCATTTATTTTATGATTAGAGGTATTTTAGAAAAAAAAGACTTTTTTCATAAAAATAATTATTCATCTAATATAAGAATAGGTATTCCATATCCATTCCATATTACATGGAATAAATATTTTTTATGGTAGAATTTTTTGTAAATCAAATAAGAAAATAGCTATTTTGTGGTAATAAAGATAGAATATCAATTTTATTCCTGCCAACCAAACACAATCTAAGTGGTAGAATGAGATTGAAATGAGCTTTATCTAATATCTAGTATCAATCCAAGTATTAAAATATGATTTAATTTCTATTGATAAATCAATAAAACTATCAATTTTTATAAGATGCAAATAAAAGTTGACAGTATTTCATTATATATATTTAATTTTTTATTTATAAGTTTTCTGAGTTGAGGTTTATTTACTTCAATTGATAGGGAAAAAAACATTATGGAGTCAAGTCTTCCCATTGGTCTTTTCTTTTTTTCCTTCTTTTTGGACCGTACCAATTGGTTATTACTGTGCCTTGCGATAGGACTCTAAGCCAACCCCCCGCGAGTTGTATCCTAAGTACCTTATATTATACATTTTAGATTCGGAATTTAACTTTTTTTTTATTTTTTAAGACTTTTATCGATTAAATTTATAGATATTCAATAGTTTTTATTCATTTTAAAATAATTTAATATTACTCGCATCTTTTTATTTTAGTTTTGTCAAAGCCCAATATCTTTTAGCTTGTTTTATAGTAATTTAGCTTCTACTATTTTTAGTTTAGTACTATTCACCTTAATGTGGCGAATGCCTTATCTATGTATATAATATAAAAAATGTAATTGCCATATTTGATACTGAATGTTATCTATTTTTATACTTTTATCATAAACTATTTTAACTTTGTCAAATTTTATAATTAATTATTTAAATTTTATCCATTTTTACAATTAATAATTTTATCTAAGTATTATAAATCAATTCAAAAATTTTATAAATAATAAAATAATACTTTTAAAATATTAGATAGTAAACCGTACAAATTAACAAAATTGCAATGGCATATGTGACAGCCTGTGACATCATATCAGGCCCATATATTATAGGTGGGTTCTGTGACGTGTATATGAATCCTTATCCTACATGCTGATTGCTGATGACTAAAAAATTTAGAATGTTAAATTGTTCTTTATATATGTATATTTATTTCAATCCCTGTCCAACTATTATTCCAAAAAATATAATATTGATCGTCCGCAATAACAGTTAGGTGGACAAAATAAACCAAGCCCAATCACAAATTATTTAAATGAGTTTAATATGGTGTGAATATAATTCTAATAAAGTTAAGTAAAACTCAAACTTAATTAGATTGTCAAGTTGTATATAAACTTTATAATTCTTATTATGACCAGCTCATCAACTTGGTCAAACTCAACTAATCTTAATCGAGCTTAACATGAGTGCAGTGTTGGTTAAGTTGTACCCTAAGTGTTTTAGTATTATTTTAGCTCAAAGGAAAAGATAATTCTCAAATTTAAACAAGTTTAAATGATTCTTCAAATTACGGCCTCTATTATGTTTGGATTTAAAATTCTAAGTTCGAACTTATAAGTCCATACTTATCTTTATACAATACTAGATTTTTAAAATGGATGATTATAAAACTGTTTCATGTGTTTTAGCTTATACATAGATACATTATCGTGTTAATTTTTTTGATAAATAGGTGATTTGAATTTTATTCAAAAGGGTTAATATTATTTAATAATTTTAAAAGACATGTCAATATCTTACTAGTCCTAAAAAATAAAATTTAGATTTTTTTTCCAATTTTATGGCTTTTTTAAATTAATTTTTAATAGTTTATTAATTCAATTTTATTTAGTAATAATTTTTATTAAAGTCATTATTTTTGACAAATAAAATGCTTACATGAATCCCTATAATAATATTGACACTTTTATATAAAATTTGAGTCACTTACGTGTTAAAAAAATTAATACAAATTATATGTTTTCAAATAGATCAAAGCACAGATAGGGTATTTATAATCAACTCTTTCTCAAAATAGGATAAGTGTCCTCTTTTTGAAAACTATTTGAGAAAAAAAAAAAAGCTTTTGGCCAAACTAAATTAATAAATAACATTTCAAAACCATAGCTTTAATATAAGATTTTGTTTTAACTTTTCAGAACTTGAAATTTAAGTAGAAATTGCAGGTTGAATGTGCAATTTTAAAACTACATACTATATTTGCGGGGTCAAACCTTACGTGCTCAAACCTTACGTGCTCAAACTACAAGTTTCAAATTAATTTTTAATAATATGGAAATCTCATCTTAAACGTATGAAAGTCACACCTTAAAACCCTACATATCAAGTCATAATTTCATATCTCACGTATCCATGTTGTGATTTTTTAAATAATTTTTTATAATTTTAAAATCACATCTTAAATAATCAATTGGAAATCTCATGTTGAATCGCCAGGCATGTGAAAAAGGATATTTACCAGATTATTTTTTTATGTGGACCATATTTTACAATACTTATAAAAATAAAATGGCATTTTTATCTCTCAACATTTTACAACCTTACTTTAATGCCAAAAACATACTACAAAAGTTAGTTGTACCTAAACCATATTGGCCTAGACATTGTCACGGCTTCAAAATTGAACCGAATGGGAATCAGAATTGCCAGTTTCGGGTCTTAAAATTGAGGAATCGAAACCGAAACTGTCTTTCATGGTTCCGGTCTAATTCCATGAACCATCGGTTCCCAGTTTTAGTTTTAAAATCGCAGAACCATCTTTTTAAAAAAAATTAATTAATTTAATTTTTAATAAAATAAATTTTAAACTCAAAATTATTATTGAATCTCGAATTATTAAATTATTAAACCAAAATTTTTAAAAATTTGTTTATAATGCATAATGATATGTATACAAACACATTCAATATCAATTGTAGTTAGTATTATGAGATTTATAAAATACTATAGAAGATAAAAAGAAAATTATAATACAAAAAATAGTTTCACATTATTAAGAAAATGAATTTTGCTTCTATAAGAAATTTATTTAAACTAATTATATATGATTTTAAGCTATGTTTATTTTTATTGTTGATAATAACATATTAAGTATTATTAATAAGTAATAAAGTTTACTATTTATATAAAATAATATAAATATTAATAATTATATATATTTAATATTATTATTTTTCAATAAAACCGATGATTTCATAGATTCTAGATTAAAGAAATATATGAAATCGTGAAATTAGTAGTTTTATAATTGATTCTAAAATCGATCAATCAATTTAATTTTAATTTTAAAATCACCAGTAAAAATTTCAGCCCAATTTCTGATTTGAAATCGAACCATACTTATACTATGCTAAGCAGATTGGGACTGGGAGAGCTGGATCTCGCATCTGCCAAGAACCGAAGCCACGACAGGTTTCCTTGTCGACTAAGTACTTGAACTTCATTTTCAATAAACAAATGCGCGTTGGTGCTAAACCCCAAATGGAATCTAAAAAGCTGGAAGCCTATGAGTCAGTCGTGAACTATCCCTAACGTAACAGCGTACGGATACGATGATTTAATTCGAATAAAGTCAGAAAACCAGTGTGTCATATTGGCCAAAAAAAAAAAAAAGGAAGTTCAAAAACCCACTGTGTCATATTCTATAAATAAATATTATAATTTAGGAAATTATATATCATGAGCTAACTACTTACATATTTTTCGAGAAAGATCCTATTATATAAATTAATAAGTTTTATCTCAAGGCAATAAAAGGACTAGCATGTAAAATTATATAGAAAAAGATTTATTGAATGTTACATACCACATATTGAACACATATACATATAGAATATCAATATTAATAAATTTTTAAAATACACATATTATATAAATCACGGATGATAATCATTTTGTAAACTACCATATATTCATACACATAACGTATAATAAAAAATATTCTTTTTTTTTAATGTTGCATATTACTGATAAATAATTTTAGTTATGGGCTTTCTAGTCTCAATCCAACTATACTGTGATTTAGGTTAACCTATTCAACTTTTGACTGACTAGCCCTGACTATTAAGATAGTTCGGGAAAAAGTCCACTAATCTATAAGGAGCCGTCCCATTTGATAACTTGACAGCTCTTTACTGAACTTGTAGTTAACCATTTTAACTTCCTGTAGATTTTAGGCAAGAAAAAGCTCATTTTGGTACTTAAACTTTTACGAAATAGATAATTAGGTATTGAACTTTTAAAAAGTGTAATTTCATACATATGTAAAACTTTTCGTGCTCATTTTCAGTATCTCTATTAACACCGTTAACGATATTATTCTATGTGGATAAGTGTACCAATTGTTGTATGACATGTGTCACGTACTTAAGAAAAATAATGTTTCTCTCTCTCTCTCTCTTTCTCTCTCTCTCTCTCTCTTTTCTCTTTGCTTTCCATCTCTCATTTCTCTTGTCTCTCTCTACTCTCTCTCTCTTCTAAAGCTACCCGAAAACCCAACTTTAACGCTGCTACCATCTCCACACCATTGCTATCTCATACCTAAGTAAACTTTTCGTGCTCCTTTTCAATATCTCCAATAACACCATTAATGATATTATCCTATGTGGACAAGTGCACCAATTGTTAAATGACATGTGTCAATTACTTAAAAAAAATAATGTTCCTCTCTCTCTTCTTTTTGCTTCCTATCTCTCATTTATCTTTTTTCTCTCTACTCTCTCTCTCTTCTAAAGCTACTTGAAAACCCAACCCTAACACCACTGCCATCTCTATGCACTCTTCTCTTGGATCTCTTCTTCTGCAATGCCTATGAGTGAAATCCCCTTCTTACCCTTATCTTTGTCTTCTTCCTCGTCCTCATCACTATAGTTCCAACTGAATGGCGGATCCATACTCCTCATAGGAGACATAGATCTAGTCCTCCTTCTCAATGACTTATCCCTTAACTGCAAATCTCTTCCTTAGATAATAAATTCTTCTTGACAATGATAAACTTGTGCTTATCATCGCTTCAAATGAGCAGACATACCTGACCTAGTTAGGTTCAAACCGGTGGGATGCAGACATGATAGGAAGTGGGTGTATAATGGTGCTCTTATAAGAGTTTGAGAGTATGGTGTGTAAGGACCTGGATTTGCTACATATTTTAAAACATGCGAATCTAGTCCCCAACTAACCTGTAGTATTACATGTAACCTGTAGTATTACATGTAAAGCTGTCCGTAAAGGAAGAGTTTGTATCAATTGTTTGTCCAAACCTGCTCTGAGAACCATTTCAAAAACCATCTCATTATGTGAAACGTGATACATCATATAACAAACTTCATTGTCCTTTCACATTAAGATAAAGGACTTTAATACATATATTTATACTTAAGATTACAAAACATAAGCTTAGGATCAAGCCTATAACATAATACATATAAGTTAATTAAAATAACTAACATCTATTACATTTGTTCTAAAAATATTCCTCCTATTCCATTACAAAAGCTTTCCATCATCAAGGTTGAGGTTTCTAATCATTTCATTTATATAAAAAGTCTTCACAATCGGTTTCATATCCTAACTAAGTATAAAATTCGTCCTCATCAGCACCTGAAATAGAATATCATGAGCCAAAGACCCAATACACAAGTAATACAAACACATATGAAGTGACAGACACACTTAAATCTATATGTAATGCTACAACAATCAATTTATTATCTAATGATTAAGTTTGTCAATCAACAAAGGAGTATTCAAACTCTTGGATAAGCCACTGGGAAGCAGGGGATCTTGAATAATAGTAGCTGCTTAGGAAGTTGATATAGGTAGCCCGCATACCTATATTTAACTGAAAATGAATAGTAATTTCATCTAGAATGAATAGCCGTTATTCTACGTTACTTAACTTAATCCATAATATCACTTAGTTCAACCGATCCCATAAACATGAATTAAATCGTATTATTTTTTCCTAAGAATAAGCAAATGTTACACTAATACTATTCTTTCTATTAATTACCCGCTAAGCCACTTATAAATTGTCAAAATCACAATGATAGAGGTGGCCTAAGCGCCTAATTACCATGTTAACCTCGTTAACAGGGTTCGAATTCAACGATATAAAGCACGACTAATACAAACACTTTTTAAACTATCTTTACTAAGATCAAATTAATATGTGCTTATCCTAAGCAAACATCAACTAAGTTATTGTATACCTGACTTGTCACGTAAAGGATTAGCAACTAGACTCAACAGTATAGGGAAATCTGATAAAAGAAATTATATCATAAAGCATTTAATATAAAACATAAGAAAACTACATTCACTTCATCTTATATTACAAATAAAACTCATACAAAGCATAGATTTCAACTTAATCATCTTATATTACATGTAAAGGCCAGTAGCATTGAAGTTTGGATAGATTTCGCAAGAAAGTGAAATGGGTTGCCATGCATACCATTTCACATGTTGTTTGAGCCCAGGGAAAACTTACAAAATCTCTAGAGAGTGATACACATTCCCATAAATGGTGTATCAAAGGGTATATGACGCTTCAGAAAGTGAAATACCTTCTCATACATGTTGTTTCAAAGGATATATGGCCCACATACCTTCCTAAACATGTTGTTTGACAGGGTGTTTGAAAATTTTTGAATCTCCCCTATTTCAAACTCGATTTTTACACACTTCAATCGTATCCTACCTTAACTGAAATACTACACAAGCATCATACAACATTCCACATGCTCTTAACAACTCCAAATATACATGAACTTCACATTTCAAGCATCAAATAGCTTCTTAATCCACTTTTAAACACTTCATCATCATCATCAACACATACACGATCTCAAAACAACTCCTACACATGTAACCACTTGTTACTACAATCCATCTAACTCTAAACACTTCAACACACTCCAAAAGCCTATGAACACTACTTCTCATGCATTAAACAACTTCCATATCCAACATGAAACGTCACACATGCATAACCCCATATGAATCATCACATAACCTCACTAATCCATACATCTCCAAAACAACTCCAATACTCCTCTACACTCATTTACTACACTTCAAGAATCTATTTAGTTCTATTAACCAAAATAACTCATCAAAATTATATTCAACTCATTAAAAACCTATTAGAACAAGAGATCATCCTTGTAGAGAAAACAAAGAAATAATGAACCATGAAAGCATGCAAAACTCACCTTAAGAAACTTTAACTTGATGTTTAGCCTTGGTGCAAGCTTTAGGTGGATAATTAGAGAGAATTTGGAGGAGAAATTTTTTGTTTGTTGGTGTTAAAAGCATCGGTTTGGAAGGTCTGTTTTGGCTTGTATAATTTGTAAAAAAAAAGAGTTGTAATTATCCTTTGTGTTGACTTTTGGTAGCAAATTTTTGAGGAAAGAAAAGTGAAGTCTTGGGCTTAATTTGGGTCTAATTTGGGCTTTAAAATGACTTCAGAAAATCTGCTATGTTTGGTATGGTTTGGATTTTCTTTACATGCAAACTTTGATCTAACATACACATTATAATATGCATAATTTATCAACTAAAATATATTCACAAAATTTTCATATTTCAAAAAAGTATAACCTATACATACTATACACCACTATTACTAAATCATACTATTACTCCATATTTCATTAACTAATTATTTACCATAATTTCCATATTTCAAGCAAGCACTACATGTATATACAAACCAATTATGCATTAAAATTTTGGACATTTCATGATGGGTTCCCAAGTGTTCTAGTTCTAGTAAAAGAGAGGATATAGATAAAATCGCACGATAGGGATGAAATATGGGCATATATTTGTAGGTTAAATTGTCATAGTTAGTGTACAATTTTTTTTTTTTTTTTATAATTTCAATCTCACATTTTTAAGAGTGTTGTGAAGAATTAAGCTTTTTTTTTTTAATTACTTGTAACACTTAAAAGAATGGGCTTTTTTTTAAAAAAAAAAAAATAAGGTCGGTGGTTTAATTTTGGGATTTTTTTCCTCTTTTTTTTTTTTTTTTTTTACATATATGAGTATACAAAACATGTTGTGTTATACATTAATAGTCGACTACGTTGTTGATTTGGTGTTGTGGAAGGTTTTTTATGTTTCTGGTTCTAGGTCTTGTGGGGAGCTTAGGATTTGGAGGTTGTTTATGGTGAAATGTATTGAATGATAGTGGGAATGGAAGAAAATTGAGAACTAAGTTTTTTTTTAGTTCAAATTGGCAGTGAGAGAAGAAGAAGAAGAAGAAGAAGATAGAGAGAGAGAGAGTGTGGAGATGGCAATGGCATTGATGTTAGGTTTTCAGCTAGTTTGGAAGAGAGAAAGAGCATAGGGAGAAAAGAGAAATGGAAAGAGAAGGCAAAGAGAAGAGAGAGATAGGATTTTTTTAAGCAATTTGACATGTGTCATATAGTGATTGGTGTACTTTTTTATCTAGGATAATGTTGTTAACGATGTCAGTAAGGGTAGTGAAAAGAGGAATGAAAAGTTTACTTATGTATGAAATTGGACTTTTTAGAAGTTCAGGCATCTAATTATCCATTTTGTTAAAATTCAAGTACCAAAATGGCTTTTTCCCCATTTTAGGCAAGTAAATCATCTAGTTCAGTACCCTAAAATTAGGAAACAAACTTAGAGAAGGTAACCCAATAAACTAAGGTGCACTTGCTTAGAGCTTGTATTTGTACCTTTACTCGCTTATTGACTTAAGCATTAAAGTAGCTGTACCAAGAAAACATGTAATATAAAAATAAATAATCTATAATGAATGGCAATAGTGTCATATGTTGTTAAATAAAAGGGTAATATAGTCCACCTACATATGAAATAATAAAAAAGTGCAAATATTGCTCAGCTAAAAAGAAACGTATCTCTCTCTATGAGTAGTTTCACAAGGAACCAAATCTTAGGATTCTCTTAAGATTGTATCTTTCTCCAAGAAAACACATATGCCAATTAATAGGTAAGTTTTCTTTTTTTTTTTTCCGATCCCTTGTTGATTTGAAGGAATGGTCACTCTGAATTTTCAATGTTGTATTGAAGGTTTGTTTCGAGTTTTTGGTGAGAGATTAGGAAACTCTAAGTCAACTTGTTGGTGGTTGTAGTTGTTGATTTCAAAAGAAAAGAGAAAACTCAGATATCACACTTTATACAATTTTTATAAGTGAAAGATGTTTTCTTTTTGGAGTTGCGAAAAGGTTTTCTTTTGGAGTTTTTCATGTTTTAGATCGAATAATGGTGCGTACAAGAGTCATGGTTGTGATCTCTCGGATGTGGCGAATCCAAGCCAATCACGGCCATGATTATGGTCGTGATGGCCATCACCACCCCCATCATGGCCATGATAGAGGCCGTAATGGTGGTTACGTCCCCCATAATGGGTGTGACAAGAGTGTATCATGTTTTAATTTCTTCTTGAGGCTATCACACCCTCTATCACCAGTGTGACCATCAGGGTTTGTGTAGCCTTCTTTTAAGCCTTGTTTTCACCTTCTAAACACCTTAATCTGTAGTTTTAATATTTAGTACTCCTAAATCCAGTAATAAAACCTATCCATACCTAGAGTAGTTGTAGTTCTTAATAGTTCAGGAGACTAGGTCACCCTAAAGTATGTTTTCTGTTTAAATCAAGTTTTGAGTTAGCATTTACTTGATAAGTGTTTCCGATGAAGCTAAGTTATTTATTCCAAACGTTATTTTAGGTACGTCCTTACCTTGGTTGTTTCTTGTGAGCGTATGTTTAGAAATTGTAAATGAACATAATAATATATGGCTTTAAATGACTTGTTTGTTGTGCTTAGCTGAATTTAGTGACCGGAGTACTGGTGTTACTAGGATAGCACCCTGATGATCTATGTGTGGCATTGTTCCAAGTGGAGTTGTGCCCAGAGATGATTTCGGTAGTCTAGGAGTGGTACGAGTACGATACCAAGGTGTATAGGAGTACCCAATGCCAATATATATTTATAAGTATCTATGTGTGTCTATATATATATATATATGTTTTCATGGAGTCATGAGTTACTCCAAGTTTATAGCTAGTTGCAAATGGCTCTGAGCTATATTGTTTGCATGGCTAATTAAAAGATAATAAACTTTGATCGCTGCATATCTTACCATATTGCATGTGAATTTGTATGAGTTTGTTCATGCATATGGTTGTGGTTTAGCGTACTAGGCCTTTATGCTCACTTCTTTTGTTTTTCAGGATTAGGTGAAAAATCTATAATGTTTGATCCATTATGTTACAATGTGTATGTAGATTATGAGGACGACGATAATGAAACCAATTTTCCTATTGTCTTTTAGAAGAGCAGAAGTTTAAAATAGCTAGAGTTGAAGACTATGAAATTTTAAATAGTCCTTATTATGATTCTTGAAGGTAGGAGACTTTTTCATATTAAGTTTTTAACTTTGATGTAAGCTAGCACTTGATTTATGCCAATTGAGTAGTTTAGAAGTTTTTAATTATGACATTACTACTTTAGAAGTACTCTTAAATGTGAGACGTTGAAGTTATATTATGTTATAATTGTGGTTTAGTAGAATCCGAGTCTTAACGTGTCCATTCATAGTGAGGACATGTGGCGGATTATTAATGCTCTCAGTTTTGGACGTTACAAAACCTTAGCACCCATTACTAGTTTCCTATCTTACAAGACTAGGACTAGCAGGCCAAAGACTTGTTAGCCCTAAAGAGTGTGAATCGTCATTCCAATGGATTGATATTCTATACCTGTGAAGATCTACATGAAACACATACTTTCATAATAATGGTATTAGATACTTGTGGGCATTTTCTCTACATTCACATTCTACTAGAGCAACATGTAGGTAAATTATATAGTAAATGTCATATGTATTTTCATACTTTTATAATTTAATCATTCATCTTTTGTTCTATTATAAATGTACGTAGACGTTGGCACGGTTCGATTTAAAACTGGGAATCAAATAGGAAACTGTACTGGTTAGCGGTTTTGGAACTGGCTAAGGAATCACTGGTTTTCTAGTTCCTAGGTAGCTCTACGGCCTAGAACTACATGAAACATGTGGTTCCAACTAGTTCCATTGAAATAAAAAAAGAAAATATTTAGAGAAAATTTTTTAAAATATTATATTAAATATATAATTATTAATGTTTACATTATTTACATATAAATAGTAAAATTTATTATCTATTTACAATATTTAATATTTTATTAGCAATATTACAAATAAATATAACTTAATATCATATATAATTTAGTTTAAATAAGCTTCTCCAAAATGCAAAATTCATTTTTTAATAACATAAGACTATTTTTTGTATTGTAATTTTCTTATTATTTTCTAGAGTATTTTGCAATCTCATCTAGCCATAATTGATATTAGTTGTGTTTATATATATATATATATAGAGAGAGAGAGAGAGAGAGTTATGCAAACGAAATATTCAAATAAAGTTCAAACCTTTTGTGTTAAGTCTAAAGCTAAGTTTCAAAGGCAATAAAATAGAAATAATTTTATACCATTTCATGCTAAGATCATAGGCTATTCAAAATTGGGAAAAGAGTCTAAAGCATTCAAAATGAGTCTATACCTTTCCTTGATGAGAAGAAGGAAAAACTTTAAGTGGTTTAATAGAGTATTGCATCCAAAAAGAGTGCCAATTCTTTTTTTTTTTTTTTATAAAAAAGAAAAAAAAACATTAATGTATAATTTTTTTGGAAAGCCTATAAATACAAGTTTTTAAATAATTTTCTAGAAAGAAAATTGAACTCCTTTACAATCATACCTCATGTATTCTTGCTCAAAACTATTATGATATCCTTGTTCCACAATTTGCATTATAAGACAGTGAGAGATAAGTGTAATGCAAAGTGAGCTATTATCTAAAATCTATTGCAATAGTGCTACACTATATTTGTTGAGTGAAACTATTGTGTAATTGGCTTTTGTGCTCCAATTGTGATGATCTATAAAAAGTGTTTTTTAGTCCTTGATTGAAGATGATTGTTTGATTATGTAGAGTAGAGTTGATGCAGTTGAACTTTACATTAAATATGGGTTTTATTTTTTCTATACATTATGAGGTGAAAAATTATATGAAAATTGCTACAAATGCTTGACATTTAACACTATTCGCCTTCCCCTTAATGTAGTCAAATGTCAACTCCAGCTATAACAATGATTCTCAACCTCATGACCATCTATACAAGATCTTTCTACAGGACTCTCTAAGATCTAATCTAAAGATATCTTTTAACGTCAAACGTTAGTAACAAAATATTATCTTCAGACTATGCAGCAACCATACTGACAATCGTCTCTGTCATTTTGCATTTGATTTTGCTTTAATACTTTAGCACTTTATAACAAATTCCACCTTAACCTCTGGACTTCAATCAATGTTGACCTCTATTAATTTGGCAAGTTGCAACTCACTAATAAATACTTGTAGTCATACTGATGGCTATTTAATAGATTGCTCTTATCCTCTTTTATCGATGACAGAGTCCTTTTGCCTCATGGCTTTAATTGATCACCAAAAAAAATTGTAAAGAGAAATAGGATAATCATTTGTCCCTAAATGTCAACTTAGAATTTATAGTTTTCAAATTGTTGATGAGAAACATAATTTCCAAAATATGTCATCCAAGCAAAGCAATAAGATCTCATAAATGGAATTTGAGAAACCTATGAAAATACATCATATTTTGTAAAGAGCTACTTTTTAATAACTTAGATGACTTCCAATGATGCTTATCACGATCATCATTAAGAAGATTAGGATCTTTATAACGGGCTTTATAATGCCTTTTCCTAATTTATATTTATTTTGCTTGCAAACTAGTCTGTAGTCTCACATATTTTTCTTTTTTGGCATTGGAAAAATAAGGTTTGCACAATTTTATTTCTAGAAAACTACCATCAATAATCAAAGCAAAGTATGTTATATATACACACACATCAATAAATTTTGGGCCTTTCGTTTCAAAGACTTGTTTACTAGCTACTTGTGTCCTTGAATGATTGCTTTCGCTTGATTTTTATTTTCTAATGTGGTTTTCGATCAGTTATTCAATATAACACTTCAAAAGAGACTCAATTATGTATAACTCTCCAATTTCTTCTACAATTTTAACAACATCTTTTTCGTTTATCACCCTCTTGTTATACATAATTCATCGAACTTAGTTAGATCCTTGTTAGGTTTTTATCATCAAGTTTTGTCTATTATTTAAATTCTATGGATTTTGATATAATCAAAATGTAGATCTTTTGCATTAGAACCCTTGCATTAGTAATTAAAACAACACAAAATTTGTGGAACCATAAAATATCATGATGTCGTACTTGGTAGCTATCTTCTCTATATAAGTTAAAAGCTCTAAATGTCCTCGACTTCTCTATCTTTCTTTATTTCCAATATCATGATGTTGTACCTAGTAGCTATCTTTTCTGTATAAGTCAGAAACTTTAAAATTCCTTGGCTTCTCTACCTATCTTTTATCCTAATCAACCAACACTTGGTCTAGATTATAGGTTATAGATTATAAAACATACCATTGGTAAAGGTAATAACTAATAAACAACTAAAAAATAAAGATGGATTAACATATTTTACATGAAAAAAACTTGAAAGAATATGGGTAAGAAATCATGGTAAAACTAGATGGATCCTTATTTGGCAACCATTGTCAAATAATTCATGTAGAATCGTATGTTAGAGTCCCCGAGTCTTTGGTTCTTTACCATTTGTGCAATTTTTTTTTCTATTGGTATGTTTTTACAAAAGATATTTCAAAATGTATTAGATTTTACAAAACATTAATAGATACATGATAATGTGTTTTGTTTAGTTTTTTTTTTTTTTTTTGGTTAAACAATTGTTATATAAAAAACAATGATAACTTCCACCCTTCATTTTCAAGGAAAACCCTAACTAAAAAAAAAAAAGAGAAAACAAGGGAGTAGCTACCCTTATCGATAGCCCCCCAAAACAATTATTTTCTCCTTCTATTTTCCTCTTTCTTCACTTTTAAAAATCCATTAAAAAACCCACCATTCACCTTTTATCATCTTTTTTTTTTTTTTTTTCAGTTTATCTCTCAAGCACTTCAAGGTTATAAGTTTGATTTCCGAGGCATTTTGAAGCTGCTGCCAACAAGAGAATCGAAGGATTCAACACTGGAAAGTCTTAAACAAAAAGGGTTTTCAAGGTGGAAGAAGATTCATCTTTCCATCAAAAGTTTCTTTAAGTTGGATTTTTATGTTTGTGATTTTTTTTAGTACCCTACTCTTATGTTTTTTTTTTTTTCTTTGGTTAGAATACTCAATATTCATGTTAAGGATAGAACTTTTTTAGTTCAAGGATTTTATATTCTTTCTTGGTGAAAGAGATTTGACCTTATTAATTACAATCTATTACCTCATATATGGATTTTCATGTTTTGGTTGAATCATACTTATTTTTTCCTATTGTAATTTTTTCGTATTAACGATTGGAGCATTTTGTTTTTTAGGGGAAAAAAAATAAAAGAAGAAGAAAACTAAATGCAATAAATAAATACGTTTATGAGTATTATGAGGCCATGAGCGTTCATCCAAAACAAACTTCTGACTTCCAACTCCACCTGTCCATGTAATTTTATGCTATACAATATACATGCATTTGAAATTTCTTAGAGCATTTACATTCATCACATCATTTATAAGGTCTTAAATTATAATATCACCATCTAAAAAATTTTTTCTTTTGAAAGACTTTATTACTTTATTCTTAAGGTCATTTATATAAGTTTATTTACTTCTTTTTATATTTATGGGTCTTATTTACTTTTAACATAATATCTTATTTTTATAAAATAATGATAAAATAATTCGAAAAAACTCACATTTTAGATCATTTGAGGAACCTTCCACATCTATAAAAATATTAAAAAAAATGAGATATTTAAAAAAAAAAAAAAATCTATATTAAGAACCTTGGATGTAGAGATTTTAGAGGGTACGTCTTCACGCTAGCTATTTTGGTACTCATCTTGTGTCATAACGTTACCTCTCCATTGCAATCCGTTCCCACCTTGCATTCACACTCGGGATTTTCAATCTAACGATTTACGATTCCTTTATTGGAAGTTAGAACTACAATACGTAACATTAACACTCCTAGTTTATGAATGCAGACGAACTGACAATGCGGCTGACTTCATCGGAGTTTATATTTTCTATAAATATATTCAAATCAAATATATTTATACATATCATTTTAAAAAAGATATAAATATATATAAAAAATAAATAATCCAAACAGACACAATGTATTCTTTATTTGATTGATAGAATAACGGTTATGTAATATAATTATTAATGCTGTAAAATAAAAATTTATTGTTCTTTTATGAGATGAAATAACTATTTTTTTTAATCCTTTTAGTACATTAATAGAATAAATTTATAGCTCATTTTTTAAGTTCCTTCACAAATGATCCAAAAAAAATTAAAGACACTTTCGATATTCATAAGGATCTTTAAAAATGAGATCCTACACCTATAAACTTCTATTAGGAACTTAAAAGACGTGGATGTTCTAATAATCCTAATATTCAGGGCTTAGCTGAAGCAACTTTTATTTACGTTTTTTTTTTTTTTTATTGAGTAGTATTTTGGTTATTAATTGATATTATATTATAAGAATAATGAAAGATAAAACAAAAGCTGCCACTACGGAATTGCCAGACTGGAAGGACAGGGACCTAGGAGACACGTCTCCACATTGATGCCATGATTGATGGGGGGGAAGAAAAACAATTACATCTTGCATCACTTTTTGCAAATACGCATAAAATCGCGACAGAAAAGCGAACTTTAGCGCGTACGAACATTAGCAATTAATTACAAAAGCGTGTATGATATTATTTTTCTTTTAAAGTTGGACATGGATGATTAAGCCTTTTGGTTGGATGGGAAATGGTATCAATCATATCTCATTTTATATCAAACTGGCTTCAATATAAAAAAAATATTTAAATTTAAATAGTTTTATGTATAATTACTTCATACTGAAATGGGATTTGTTGATTTATATTGCAATGACACTTTATTTATAAAATCATATCAATTATGTTCGTACACTCTGTCGTGGACCGGATCGTCTTTAATTTCTTAGAGTTAGTAGTGGGAATCCATACTAAAGTTAAAGAGAAAGGAGAATCAGCACAATTCTTTCTGGCTCTTTTGAAATTCCTAGTTAAGTTGAAATCTTGAAGATGATCTCATCGCACATGGAGTTTGTCAATGCATGGGAGCAAGTGCTACCTGTAATTAGTGAAATTATATAAAGCTCATTACATAGGATATTGTTCTGGTGTGTTCTTAATCCACTATCAATTTAATAACCGAATCAGTATTCTCCAATATAAGTGTATACCTCGTAAAATTGTCTTGTTAAGTATATATAGTGCAATCGTGAATTTTCTGATTAAGTATAATAAACCGAACAATATATGATGACTTAATAATCTTTGTAAGAGCACTTGAATGGGAAATTATAAGAATTAATCTTAAAAAACAAAAATTCGGTTGATCATAGTTCTTATCATAAATTACAATTTCTCAAGGTAGCGTTAATTGCTTAATGAAATGTCCCTGAAATACTACATAAATGAGGAAAATCAAGTAATTTCTCCTAGAACCCTACTTGCCTAAACTTAATCCTATCTACTGTAAAAATTCTCATCTAACGTGAAATTCTATGGTCCCATCATAATTTTGATAGAATTAACGGCTCATATCATATCCAACCGTGATTGAAGTATTAAAATAGTTAATATTTAAATTACTATATTTATTTTAATGGTTAGATGGTTGACGGACCGTAGAAGCTCCCTATATTCTCCTCCTTGTAGGATTTTAGAAATATAAGGCATTCCTTCTAAACTTAAGGAGCATTGAAACTTACATAAAAAAGGTAGAGACAAGAATGTCCATTCAACCATCTTATTGTTAAACTAAACACAATAATTAGAATATTAATTATTTTAATGGTTTGATCACGGTTAGATATGGTGTAAGCCTCTGGATAGTTGATTGGACCAATTTTATCAAAATTAATGATAATTTCCCAAAAAAGTAAGACCCCAAAGGAAACTCTTACTTTTTAATTTCCTAATTTTTAGTTGATTAATTGATAACAATAAAACCATGTTCTTGATAGGGAGTTGAGGAATCCAAAAGGAGAGATTATCAAATCACTGAAGAAAAGGTTTTTAATTTCCTAATTTTCATTATCTAATTGAACATTTTAAGGTTAGTGGTATTACCTGTGTTAGCTCCATTTATTTGTCCAATTAGCTTATTTTTATTAATTATGGACTACCAAGCACCCTAAATGATAATTATTTGCTGATGATAGATGTAAGTAGTAAAAACTTCATATTGCAAGATGGAGCTAAGGTTATAAGTGGTCGTCTATAATTATTGAAACATCGTGTATTTTAACTAGAGTTAACTTCATCAAAATGATTACTTCAGACAAGTTGTAATCTATATTGGACAAAGAAACTAATTAGATAAACAACTCAATATGAAGTTAGCATGGATAGTGTAAATGACCTCGAAAAGTTTAACTAAGTATTGAAAAATTGACAATCTAAAAACCATTGGTGGCAATTGAAAAATTGGCCTAAATTCAAATAGCAAATGCATCATTATTACAAATTGCATTTTGAAGCTTATGCAAATATCAAGTATGTGTTTATTGTTATTTGTTGGCCATTGTATATATGG
This sequence comes from Combretum micranthum, assembly GCA_024138025.1. NCBI lineage: Eukaryota > Viridiplantae > Streptophyta > Magnoliopsida > Myrtales > Combretaceae > Combretum > Combretum micranthum. The sequence goes on along the minus strand of JAMXBD010000433.1, from coordinate 603,755 downwards.
GTTTAGACAGGCAATGATTTGCTTGACTACTTAGGATGGGATTTTATTTTAGGTTTAATGCCCTATTTGGTACTTGAAGTTTGACCAAAAGCTCAATTAGGTACATAAACTTTTAATTTGTTCAATTTCATACCTCAAATGAATTTTCTGTGCCCTAATCACTAACTCATCCAATCACTGTTTGACACCTGTCATTTTTCTTTAAGAGACAATAAAAGAGCGAGGTAGTATTTAAGGCATGAAAAGTTAATTTTGGGTATAAAATTGAACAAATTAAAAGATCAGGTACCTAATTGAACTTTTGGTCAAAGTTCAGGTAACAACTAAAGCATTTACCCTTTATTTTATTTAGTTTTATGTACGAGGGTATATTGGATTCGTGAGCTGGAGCAGTTTTACTTAATTTTATTTTTGAAGAACTATATTATTTATGTTTTCGGAGTAAGATATCTTAGTGTTTACGGAGTTTTTCTCGTGATTTCAAATGGTCTATAGGCTGTGAACGCCTTATATGTGCATGATGTATGGATACGGTAGAGCTCGCAGGACCGTAATCCCATGAGGTGACATTTGAATTCTTATTTTATTTGATATGCACATGAAAAATTAATTGTATCATTGGTTTAATCAAAATATAAATGCACTAGTTAATTGGTGATATCTTCATGTCTCACTGTTTGGTTGGCAAATCATTTCCCCACCCTAAACTTTTATTTATTTTCTTTTACTCTTTAAGACACGAAATCAAATTTTCTTAGCTTCTCTTTTTGCGCTGCCACTCCTCTCTCTCAGTTCATCTTCCTTCTCACGCCCCTCTTCCTCTCCCTCTCCCTCTCTCTCTCTTAAGAGCCTTGTGCCTTGTTCTTTTCTGAATCCACGTAAATTCATGCCTTTGAATAACTAGATTTCTAACTAACGATTGGTTAGTAATTAAAGAAGATTGTCAAATCAATGTGGTTGTAAAAGATTTATGATCTAAGTGTGTTGGACAAGAAAAAAGATTTAGGGTATCATTGGTTCTTGTTGTGCACATTAAAATAGTGTGATGTGTTCTTTTTCATACTTTATTCATTTTCCCTTAAACCATTAAAAAACAATTATATCAATAAAAAGTTTTTGTAACTTTATGGCTAGAACAAGCATTGAATGTAAGGTTCCAACTATGTTTGTAAATGGGCTTAAAAAATATTTATTTTATTTGGTTTTGACTCATCGGCTAAGTGACAAAGCCAATGAATCGGTTTTTTTATTGGAACGATTTAGAGAGATTTGGCATGATGGGTTTGTAATAGAGAACTTAGACTTGTCCGCTGCATCTAACCTTACTTAAGTAGACTCACACACACATAAGGATGGCTATTGGCTTTGGCCTATGAAAAGACTCATTTAGGATAATCATGAATTAAGTTTGCTTCACCTCATTTATCAATCATTAAGATGATTTGATAGTTATTATCCATGCCAAGTGCTTATAATTATTTAGTCAGTCCTCATTTTAGAACTTTTGGAGAGAGATAAAACAACATTTCATAGAAGAAGCTCTACTCTCAAGGATCAAACTTGCAACTTAGACAACTATTACTTCATTTGCTCAAGAATTGTAAGATTAATGTGCTAGATCTACTGAAGCTTCATTGTCTGTCACTTATGCATGAAAGACACCCAGACTACTTGTTTCTCATTCCCGTTATTCTCTCCAAGTCATCTTATCATCAAGTATCGCCTCCTCATTGATACTCTAAAGCCATGTGTAAGGTATGAGGTCCACATGATATGTGCATGACCACCCTTTGAAGAGCCCTGCATCTATAATATTCAATTTATTTATTTTGGGAGAATTTTTACAATGTTAACTTAATGATTTATGAAAGTGATATGGAAGTGTTAAAGTACAAAATTAAGGTTGACTTAGGTTAAAGTGGAAGAAAAATTGAAAAGTTTCTTTTCAACCTATAGGGGTAACCTAATTAGGTTTAATGAGATTGACTTCTACTAATCAATTTGTTTATGTCCATTAGAAAAATGTACTTTTGGTTAATCTAGTGAAGTATGCAAATTTTGGTTGATTGGACGTGTATGAGCAATCCAAAATGCATTACATCAACCCATTTTTTATTTTTACCAATCATTTTTTCTTATACAATTTCCTTTTTTTGATTGATTTCATTACACCTACAATAAATTATTTTCTTATTATATTTTTCTTTTTCTCAACAGTTTTTACCATTAGTTGACTTTCCTTTATTAAATATATAATTTTAAAAGTTGATAGTTTTCTTGCTTTCTTTCACAATAATCTATGGAGTCTTATTATTAAAATTTGATTTCTTCTTCCTTATCATAACTTTCAAGTTTTAAGTCTAATGCTTCTTCTTCTCAATAGGAGAAACAAGTTGAGGTAGAGCAATTAAAGTTGTGAATGTAAAAATAATGACTTAAATTCGATGAACATAAAAGTTAGAAATTAATTAAAAGAGACAACAAAGGAATAAATCAAGCGTTGATATATAAAGAAGCCAAATTGTGAATCAGTCCTCTTTTTTGGCATCACGCTTGAAACCATTGTATATTTTATGTGTTCTGTTATTTGAGAAAAATCAAGATGAGGTATGCAAGCATCTAGCATGAAGTGAAGTCCTTTACTTTGTCTCACACATTTAGGTTAAGAATAACACAACATTGCATATTTTACCTCAAAGATTGATAAACAATTTATTGAGGATTCATAAAACAGAAGATAAATCTAGTGAGGATTACAAGTAATAATTATTCAAAATTCTCTTAACAAATCTATGTAAAGTGACAAAACTCTATTATCACTTTTGTTGAGTTCTATTATATTTGTGCTCCCCACCCCCGATCTTCCTTTTCATTCTTTTAATATAATCTTCAATTTCCAAAGTTCAAAATACTTTGAGATGGAAATGGGATAACACAAATTTATTATTATGCTGAACGTAACGCCCTATATTAAGGTATTACATTTCGCCACATATCCCTCTCTTAAAAGAGACACGCAAAGGCTCTAAATCTCAATACCACAAAATATAAACATATAAAAATCTCCATGAACCCACATTTAAGGGTACTCCAGAAGGAACAAAACCTGAGAAACCTGTAATTTATAACTTTCAAATATCTCCTGTAATATAAACTAAATCCGAGTAAGCAAAACTAAAGCCAACAATAATCCAGAAAAGATCTAACTTCCAACTTAAAATCATATAGTCTTGTTTAATAAACTATTGCATAAAAACCAATACTTCAAATTCTCAAAAAGATAAATAATGGAAATATTTTTATAAAAATCTTCAAAAACTCAAGAAATCATTTTTCATATGTCCTGTATAACATCCTATTCCTCTTTAGGGTTGTTAGGTCCACTATCACCATCCCTATGATCAAAATACAAGTCATAAACAATATCTCCATCACTTGTACCTGAAAAAAGAAAGGAATGAGTGAAAATGCCTAATACACCAGTCTACAAAACAATATGCAAATGCACAAACAACATGTATATATACGTGCAACTAACTAAATGCAAACAACAGGATTATTATCTTCATTAAACCTGCAAAACAACATAATTCAGAATCATAGATCTCTGATCCCAAACTTGAAGTTACTCAGACTCCTGAAAAATAACCAGATATAAAAAATAAATAATTGTATACATATATTGGTGAATGGGTACTCCCTAAACACCTACGGCTATACTGCCAATAAACCTATATCTACCAGAATCATCTCCA